>WOXC01005284.1:0-132500 GCA_011680675.1 Gymnobelideus leadbeateri | reverse complement strand
CTCTCATTTCATGCTTTCCCTCCACAGCAGTGTTTTGCTTCTGTCTACCACCTCCCCAAACCTGACCTCCATTCTGTTAATCCTCCTCACCCCTGCTCTTTACTTAATCTCCTCCCCTTCTACTTCCTGGTCGGGTAAGATGGATTTCTAAATTCAACTGATTATGTATGTTATTCCCTCTCTGAACCAATTCTGATGAGAGTAAGGTTCAAGCAATGCCAATTGTCTATCCTCCCATCTTCCCCTCCACTGTCATAGGTCTTTTGCACGTCTTTATGTGAAATAAGTTACCCCATTCTACCTCTCCCTTTCTTCTGCACCCAGTGTACTCTGCTTTCTCATCCCTTAATTATTTTTATGTCATTCCCTCAGATTTACCTTATACCTGTAGCCTCTGTCTAAGTATATTCCTTATAGCTAGCTATACTGTTAGTAATACAATTTTTAAGAATTACAAGTATCATCTCCTGCAGAGGTTTGTAAATAGTTAAGCTCTATTGAATCCCTCATGTTGTCTTTTCCCTTTTTACCTGTTTATGCTTATATTAGAGGTCAACTTTTGGTTTAATTCTGGTCTTCTCCTTATGAAAGCTTGAAATCCTTCTATTTCATTGAATAACCATTTTCCCTTGATGTATTATACTTAGTTTTGTCCAGTAAGCGATTCTGGGCTGTAGTCCTAGTTCCTTTGCCTTCCAGAATATCATGTTCCATGACCTCTGATCTTTTATAGTTGCAGCTGCTGAGTCCTGTGTAATCCTTATTGTAGCTCCCTGATATTTGAATTGTTTCTTTCTGGCCACATTCAGTATTTTTTCCTTGACTTGATAGTTCTGAAATTTAGTTATGATGTTCCAGGGAGTTTTTATTTTGGTATCTCTTTCCTGAGGTGATTGGTGGATTCTTTTAATACTTATTTTGCCCCCTGGTTAAAGGTTATCAGGGCAGTTTTCCTTGATAATTTCCTGAAAGATGCTAAGTATTTATTTTGATTATGGCTTTCAGATAGCCCAGTAATTCTGATATTGTCTCTTCTATATCTGTTTTCCAGGTCAGTTGTTTTTCCCATGACATATTTTCTATTTTTTCATTCTTTTGATCTTGTTTGATTGATTATTGAGGCTTCATAGAGTCATTAGCTTCCACTTGCCCAATTCTAACTTTTAGGGAGTTATTTTCCTCAATTAATTTTTGTACCTTCTTTTCTATTTCACCAATTCTACTTTTTCAGGAGTTGTTTTCTGCAGTGGATTTTTGTATCTTTTCCATTTGACTGATTCTATTTTTTTAAGCACTTGTTTTCTTTTTCCAAACTATTGACTCTTTTTTCATAATCCTCTTGCATCACTCTCATTTCTTTTCCTAATTTTTCTTCCACCTCCCTTAAATGATTTTAAGCTCCTTTTTTGCACTCTTTCATGAGTTCTTTCTGGACTTAAGACCACTGCCCATTTTTCCTTGGGGTTTTGCTTATAGGTGTTTTGACATTTTTGTCCTCTTATGAGTTTGTTTCTTGGTCTTTCCTATCACCATAATAACTTTCTATGGTCAAAAATTTTAGTTGTTGTTTTTTTCTTTTGGGAGGGGGGCAAAATTTCTTTTAAATTTGATCTCTGCTTCCTGGATGGAAGGGACACTGTCTCAGGCTTCTTGTGCCAGGGGTTGCAGCCATTGGCTGTTTACCTGGTACTGTACTGATGATACCCTGAGGCCCACAGAGTGAAGGGTGACTGATGATGCTAGAAGCCATGGAGGTCTATCAGCTTACCTGGTGCTGAGTTGGGATACTAGTGCTTGTGTCTGGGGTGTGCTGAACCCAGTGGGGTGTTTCTGCATTTCCCTGGGGTTACACTGAACCACGTGGAGGTCCAGCCACTGATGGCTGCCTGTTTGCCCAGGGCTATGCTGAAGTACATGGTGGTTCTGGGAGCTTGAGTCTATAGGTTCCCCTGGTTATGCTAAGGTATTTGGGGGTCCTGGAATTGTTATTTTGCCTGCTCCACTACACTGGGACTCAGGATCTCCTGCTGGCTCGCTGAGGTAGAGCCTGCTACTGGCTTGCTGGGATGCTTCCTGTCCTAAAATGTGCTTCTCTTTTACCTGAGTGAAACGGACCTTGCTTACCCATCTTCCAAGCTTCTTGGGCTCAAAGATTGTTTCTCTCCATCTTTTTGTTGGTTCTGGCATTCTAGTATTTGTAATGGAAATGCAGATTTGAAGATCTTCCCTGCCCCTAGTCCCTTTGATGGGCTTAAGTGACCTGAGAACCTTCTTTAATTTGAAAATATACTCTGCCTCCTAATAGGCTGAATGTGGTCACCTGGAGCCTGTGGTAGGAGGCTTGGTTTTCAGGAATGACCACACCTTCATGCTGTGTGATTGGGCAGTGGGTCAAGAAGGTGGTTACATTCTCTGACCCAGGAGAAGGTTATATAAACCCTGATGGGAGGCTTTGCTTTGGGGCTCACTTTGAGAAGTGCTGTGTGATTTGACCAGATGAGACTCTGGGCAGCCATTGAGAGCCCCCGGCTTTAAAAACCCAGATGTTGATGCTTCCCTCTCTGGTAACTGTGATTTTGGTATTGATATAACGGTTGGACAGTTTGGAAGCCTGTCTGCTTGATCTGTCTGTATACTCTGAAGTTTGGGGTGCTGACCTTTTCCCCCTGAACTAGGTAATATATGTTTGATTGATTAAAGTAAGCTTGTTAACCCATTTTGAGTTGCTTTCCTTTTGAAAAGCAGATCTAAGAACCTGTGTTGGCAGCCACCCTGGGGATGTTGGGGTGCTTGCTGCTACATTGTTCTAGGGGGCTATTTGATGGTTGTTTTCAGGTGAATATGAGAGAGTTATGGCAATTTCCTGTTTATTCCACCATCTTGGCTCCCAAAAGTCCTGGAGAAGTACATTACTAGTTTTTTGCTGATCAGGAAAAATGCTGCCTTCAGAATGGAGGTCAAAATGAGAATATAATAATAATGTGTTTGCATATACAAGATGATATTTTAGTTTGTCTTTCTCCAGACTAGCAGAAAGATGGGCAAAGAAATGTCCATTAGTCCTGGAGTATAATAAGGATGAAGCTTCCTTCTACAGTGTGGTCTATGATTTCAACACCATTCACAGACTCCAGAGTAGTAGTCTTTTCTGGAAGGAGTTTGGGCAACAGCAGATCACAAGCCTGGCAAGTATGGGACTTTAATTATCCAAACATCTAATGGAACATTTTTTCTGTCTCTGTCTTTTCATCTTCTTTCCCTCTATGTCTGTTTCACTGTGTCTCTGCATCTCTCCCCTTCTCCTCTCAAAAGCAGATCAGTTGAAAAATTCTTGACTTTCCTTAATGACACTTTGAGCTTTTAGTGGTCACTGAAACAATAAGAGAGGTTCATATTCCAAGTCCAATTTTGACAAAGAAAGAAGAACTAGTTGCTTACATAAAAATAATTGAAACTTTGGAGCTAAGTGATTGACTCCACTTTCAGATTCATGAAAGTGAAGGAGAGGGAAGCCTAGCACAGCTGCACTGTCTAGTTTTAACATCATGCCCCTATGCCTGGTTCCCTCTGCTCCACACCTGGTACTGTCTGTCTCACCCCCTAATTTTCATGTTCGTTTTTTGTAATGTCTTCCCCATATTAAACTGTAAACTCATTGAGGGCAAGGATTATCTTTCTCATTTTTATGCCCAGCTCTTAGCAGAGGATCTGATATGCTTAATAAATGTTTACTGTATTTTCTTGTCATCACATAGAGTCATCTGAGATTTTGTGAGTTTCAAAGGATCCAGAGAAAAGACATGAATAAATGTAAATTTTGACATGAGTTGAAATAATTCACACCAGAAATAGAGAATGGGAAAGACATGGCTAAAATCCATATGAAGATGGGGATACTGAATATGGGCTTAAAAGGAGATGGCATTATTACCTGGTAGTTAAGAAAACTAAAGTTATGCTAGATTGTATTAAAAGATGAATAGAGTTCAGAACGGAGGAGGTCATCCATAGTATCACTTTTCTCTACCCTGGTCATGGCACATCTTCACTACTCTTCTGAAAACAATATTTTAGGAAGAACACTGATAAGCTAAAAAGCGTGTACAGAAGGACACCCAGCAATGTGAAGGTTCTATCCTTGTGGCTACATGTAGATTTGTTGAAAGAATGTGAATTATTGATCTTGGAGAAGAAAAGGCTTTGTTGGGAACTGGGGCAGAATGGCATTTGTCTTTGGATATTTGGAAGAGAGATGACACTTGCAAGAGGGGAGAGTGAGTAGCAGTAAAAGTTGTGGGGCAGAATTTGACTCTATGTAGAGCTGTTAGACAGTTCAATGGGCTGCTTTGTGAGGTTTCTGGTTCCCTTTATATGGCAATTTTTTTTTTCAAGTAGGGAATTGCTGACTACTTTTGAAGATCTGATAAAATATAAGTTCCTTGAGAGACCAAATTTGTTTCATTTATTTTGTTTTGTTTTGTTTTTGTATTCTCAGCAACTAGCACAGTGCTTGGCACTTTGTAGATGCTTTAAAAATAATTGTTGTTGCATTGTGTGATGTTCAACTATGATAGACTTAGCTATTCTCAGCAATACAATGATCCGAGGCAATTTCAAATGACTCATGGTGGAAAATGCTATCCACATCCAGAAAAAGAACTATAGAGTCTGAATGAAGATCAAAGCATATTATTTTCACTTTTGGGTTGTTGTTTTTCTTTTCATAGTTTTCCCCTTTTGTTCCCTTTCTTCTTTCACAATATGACTAATGTGGAAATTTGTTTAACATGATTGCACATGTATAACCTATATCAGATTGCTTGGAAAGGAGGAGGGAAGAAGCGGGAGAAATTTAGAACTCAAAATCTCATTAAAGAAACGAATGGAAAAAAAAAACTGTCTTTACATGTAATGGGGAAAAAATCAAATGTTATTTGCAAAAAAATAATAATAATTGTTGGATTGATTCCATAGCATCCCTTCCAGGGTTACAGCTCCAGTTGCTACTCTCTTTGCTGGCTGGTCCTCAGGGTTCTGAATATATGGCCCAGGGTGTTAACTTCTACATTTCCACAACCCTGGTGTAGATTGATTTAATTTTACCCCCATGTGAAATGAGCTTGGATAGGGTTATGGGCCCTTCAGCAACGAGTATGTAAAGACAATTTTAGGATTTTATGGGAGAGGTCCTGAGACCTCTCCAAGTAATGGCCTTGCTGATGACTTTTATCTGCTTTAATCTTCTTTTGCAATGTTGTTTTTTGGGGGGTTTTTTGTTGGGTTTTTTTTTTTACTGGTTTTATGGATTGCTTTTGCCTAGGAATTTGTAAATGTTTTGTTTTTTTTTTAATCAAAAGAGTTATCTATTTGAAGTTTCAGACTCTGAGGAATCAATTGCTCCAAATCCTGATCAGAACAAGAGGTAATCCTGAGGAATCAACAGAGTTTCTAGTATTATCGATCATGAGGCCTCACTGGTATGCTTCCCACCTTGATTACAAGCCAGAACTCATGTTTTAAGAGTATTTACTAAGCCAGTATAGCAAAGACAGCTGTTAAAGAAACATCCCCCCAAAACTTAGTCACTGCTCTTCCTTTATATAACCAAAGTCCCTAGTGTAATTGAGCTGAAACTAGAAAACACATGTGGCCAAATTGGTAAAAATCAGCACCTGATTACTGGGTGTTCTCTTATCTCTGTGTGGAATCTGAATAAATTTCACTTAGATATCATTTTCTGTTGTCCTCTGATGGTTGGGGTACTTGTAGAATGCCAAAACTACCTTTCTGCAGAGTGTCTTTGTTGTCCTCAGCTCCCACTACATTTCATAAAGTAATCACCTAGTTGATGGAGGAGGGAGGGCAGAAGAAGAGACAGAAAAAAAAAAAAACCTCTCCTCCTCTTTACAGGGCAATTTTCTCCCAGAAATCTTTTACCATTGGATTCAACTACCACTGCACTGGACTGGTACTTAGATGTAGGATTCTAAACTGTCTCACTATGTTATGTCTCATCTTTAAAGCCAAATTACCAAATAATTCCTTTGTTCCACCTACTTTCATCCAATGACCCAAAGTTCTTATGATCTTTCAAAAATATTTAAGGACTTATTAACATTTAGTTTATTTTCATTGATTGGCTGTTTCAATTGAGATATGCTTTCTATGATTACATTAAATGGGATGGGAATAGAAATCCCAACTCTTCAAAATAATTGATTAACTGGGCTGTACACAAGTCTGACTACAAGAAAATTTGGAATTCTGCATAGTATTTTTTTAATTAATTGACTGCATAGCCAAAAAGGACAGACCTTTCCAGACTAAGAGTTTCATCTGTTCCCCATGTATAGAGTGTATAGGAGTGACTAAAGTGAATTCAATTGTTAGTAGCACTCTATCAAAGTTACAGCTGCAGCTGTCTGTATGTGCCACCATATATCCTGGAATACAGTCTTCATAAAATTACCAGAATCACTGTTATAAATACAGAAATATTATTATGAGGTGATTAATTTTATTTATTTATCATTAATTAATGTTATAATTTAATGTTCATTAATTTTTGTAAGACTGTTAAGACTCGATGTATTTATCAACTATCTTGTGCAACTTTTGTCTAATATAAAGTGAAATTATTGAAATTGTGACTCCACATATGTTATTTTTCCATCCTAATCTCCTTCCTTATGACATTCTCATTTTTGTTATTATTTTTATATGAGGATCTAAAAGTTTTCACATGGGTGTCTTTTTTTTTTGTTTTCCATTTCATTTACATGTTATTCCTACTTTGTGGGAAGAAGTTTGTAAAAAGATAAAACAGTTAAGTAAAATGAATGATATGGTGACCTCATAAACATGCAATATTTCACATCTGTCATTATCCCTACCTCCTTATTTTTTCAAATAAATTCTATTTTCTCTCCCACTACCCCCATCCCACTGAAGACAGAAAAGGGAAGAAGGAAAAGGCAGAGAGGGGAGAGAGAAGAGGACAGAAGCAAATTTCTTTTTTTTTAATTACTTATTTTTAGTTCTTAACATTCATTTCCACAAGATTTTGAGTTCAAAATTTTCTCCCCATCTCTCCCCTTCCCCCACCTCACGATGGTGTACATTATGATTACCCTTTCCCCCAGGCTGCCCTCCCTTCTATAAACTCCCACCCTTTTATCCCTTTCCCCCTTACTTTCTTGTAGGGCAAGATAGACTCCTATACCCCATTTCCTATATATATTATTTCCCAATTGCATGTGAAAACAATTTTTAACATTTGTTTTTAAAATTTCAAGTTCCCTAGTCCTAGCAAGCAACCACTTCAGCCACTCCAGGACAAAGACAAAAGCCACTACACTAGAGAAATTGCTGATGGATTTCCTCTTAATGATGCCATATCTGGGTCTGGAAATCCAAACCCACAAGGTTGGCAACAAGGTATTTGGGGAAACCAACCTGCTGGTGCTGGGGCATACCCAGGATATCCTGGAGCCTACCCTGGTCCAACAATACCTGGAGCCTACCCTGGACCAGCAGCACCTGGAAGCTATCCAGCTCCAGGACAGCCTAGTGCTCCTGAAGCTTATCTGCCTTCAGAGTCCATGAATATCCCTAGTGGACCAATACCTGCTGTGGGAGGCCCACTGATAGTGCCTTATGATCTTCCCTTGCCAGGAAGAATTATGCCTTGCATGCTGATAACCATTATGGGTACAACAAAAACCCAATGCAAACAAAATTGTCTTAGATTTCAAGAAAGGGAATGATGTGGCGTTCCACTTCAATCCTTGCTTCAGTGAGGACAACTGATGAGGAATTGTTTGTAATTAAAAATTCAATGATTACTGGGAAAGGGAGGGAAGACATGCTGTGTTCCCATTTGAAGCTGGTAAACCACTCAAAATTCAAATTCTCATTGAGACCCATCATTTCAAGTTTGTTGTCAATGATGCCCATTTGTCACAACAACAGCAAAAGAATCGTCAAATGAAAAATTTTAACAAGTTGTGCATTTGTGGTGATATTAACCTTACCAGTACCTCACATACTATGATATAAATTTAAAGGATCAGAAATATTTTAAAGGAATTTTCCTATAAAACATATACTTAAGTGCATACTTCTTATGGGAGAAATCTTAAAGGTACTAATACTCCATTTACTTTCTTTGTCATAGTCACACAAAATTTAATAAATGTTCTTTCTCTAAGTAAAACTTCAAGTTCCAAATTCTCTCCCTTCTTCCCTCCCCACCCACCCTCATTGAGAAGGCAAGCAGGTCTATATAGGTTATATATGTGTAGTTATGCAAAACACTTCCATAATAGTCATTTTGTGAAATACTATCTATATTTTCCTCCATCCTATCCCACCCCCATTTATTCTATTCTCTCCTTCTACCCTGTCCCTTTTCAAAAGTATTTGCTTCTGACTACCCTCTCCCCCAATCTTCCCTCCCTTCTTTCCTCCTCCTCTTATCCCCTTCCTTCCTACTTTCCTTTGGGGTGAGATACAAATCGAGTGTATGTTATTCCCTCCTTAAGCCAAATCTGATAAGAATAAGGATCACTCATTCCCTCTCACCTTCCCTCCTTGTAAAAGCTTTTTCTTGCTTCTTTTATGTGAGATAATTTACCCCATTCTATCTCTCCCTTTCTCCTCCCAATATATACCTCTCTCACCCCTTAATTTTATTTTTTAGATATCATCCCTTCATTCCCTCCAACTACCCTAATACTGAGAAAGGTCTCATGAGTTGCAAATATCTTCTTTCTGTGTAAGAATGTAAACAGTTCAACTTTAATAAGTTCCTTGTTTTCTCTTTCCTGGTTACCTTTTTGTGCTTCTCTTGATTCTTATATTGGAAAGTCAAATTTTCTATTCAGCTCTGTTTTCTTTTTTCATCAAGAATACTTGAAAGTCCTTTATTTCATTGAATATCCATTTCCCCCCCTGAAGTTTCCCTACTCAGTTTTGCTGGGTAGGTGACTCTTGGTTTTAATCCTAGATCCTTTGACCTCCAGAATATCATATTCCAAGTCCTCCAGTCCTTTAATGTAGAAGCTGCTAGATCTTGTGTTAGCCTGATTGTGTTTCCACAATACTTGAATTGTTTCTTTCTGACAGCTAGCAGTATTTTCTCCTTGACCTGGGAACTCTGGAATTTGGCCACAATATTCCTAGGAAATTTCCTTATGGAATCTCTTTTAAGAGGCAATAAGTAGATTTTTTCAATTTCTATTTTACCCTCTGGTTCTAGAATATCATGGAAGTTTTTCTTGATAGTTTCTTGAAAGATGATGTCTAGGCTCATTTTTTTTTTCGATGATGGCTTTCAGGTAGCCCAATAATTTTTAAATTATCTCTCCTGGATCTTTTTTTCAAGGTCAGTGGAAAAACAGTGAGATATTTCACATTGTCTTCTATTTTTTCATTCTTGTGGTTCTATTTTATAATTTCTTGATTTCCCATAAAGTCGTTAGCTTCCATTTGCTCCATTCTAATTTTGAAGGAATTATTTTCTTCAGTAAGCTTTTGAACTCCTTTTCCATTAGATCAATTCTGCTTTTTAAGACATTCTTCTCCTTGCTGCCTTTTGGGACCTCTTTTGCTATTTGGGTTAGTCTATTTTTAAGGTGTTATTTTCTTCATATTTTTAAAAATCTCCTTTAGCAAGTCGTTTTCTTGTTTTTCATTATTTTCTTGCTTCACTCTCATTTCTCTTCCCAATTTTTACTCTACTTACTTGATTTTTGAAATCTTTTTTGAGCTCTTCCATGGCCTATGAGCAACTCATATTTTTTCTGGAGGCTTTTGATGCAGGAGCTTTGACTTTGTTGTTTTCTTCTGGTTGTATGTTTTGATCTTCTTTGTCACTAAAGTAGATTCTATAGTCTGGTTTGTTTTTGTTTTTGTTTTTTTGTTTGTTTGTTTGTTTGTTTTTAACATTGTTTACTCATCTTCCCAGCCAAATACTTGACTTTCTAAGTCTTTGTCAAGGTAGAATTCTGCCTCCAGTGGGGGTGGGGATGGGTGTATTAGCCACTCAATCCCCCACAATCTGTGAGCCCAAAGCTCTGGAATCAGCTGCTACTCCTGCTGCCATCACCTCCACCACCCCAGGGCTGGGGCCAGACCCCAGCCAGACTCCACTCCTCTTTCACCCAGGTCCCACAGAGTTTTCCCACTTCCTTCTTTACCATCTTTGGTATTTGTGGGTTGTGAAGCCTAAAAACTGCCACAGGAGTCAGTGATTCAGTCCCTGAGGCCTGCTCTATTCCTGTCTGTGCTGGCCTAGTCCACACTGGAAATGTGCTCTGTGCCCAGGCCAGTGTGATAAACCATTCCTGTCAGTCTTCCAGGGTGTCTTGGGCTGGAGATGTGTTTCACTCTCTAATTTTGTGGGTTCTATAGCTCTAGACTTTGTTTGGAGTCATTTTACAGGTATTTGGAAGGGTTTGGGGGATATCTCAAGCAAGCACCTGCTCTTACTCCACCATCGCACAAATTTCTTATAACAAATATACACAGGCAAATAAAAATCATTCCCTGAATGACTGTATAGAAAAATATGCGCATCTCATCCCAACACCCTATTAATCATCTCTCTGTCTTGCCTCTTTATCAATCCTCTGGAATTGAGAAAGGTCATTTTATGGATCCTTGTTCTTACAACTCTCAACGTTTTTTCTTTTCCATTGTTGTTATCATACAAATTGTTCTCTTGGCTCTGCTAATTTCATTCTCCATCAGCTTCTGAAGTCAGCCTGTGCTGGTAATTGTTTCACAATGATCTGATCTTATACAGACACTTTTAAGTTTCATCTGCATTATTAACATTTTCTAAATCACTTTCTTAAATCTAGATAACCAACAAAACAGCAAGTCAAGTATTTGTAGCATTTCTTGATTTCCAAGGTGTAAGTGCTCATGCTAGAAATTTGACAATCCAGCCCACTGCTACCTGGAAGCATGAAAGAGGGTGGACAATAAATGGCTTCTGTATGAAGACTAAAGGCCTCTGGAAGGGAACTACTGCCTCAAACTACCTTAATTTCTGTTCTCTAGACGTTACTTGCCTTGATCTTTCAGACCAGATCAATTATTCACACAAATACTCCCTGATCCTTACATGTCCCATCCTCTGAACTTGAGCATCTATAGTATAGAATTCCTCCACCAATGCTAGACATTCTGGGCTATCGACTCTTTGCTTTTCTTGCTTTTTAATATCTGGTGGATACTACAAATCATGCCCGAGGTCCGTGACTGACTACTGGTCCTTACCCTGCCCAGCAGCTCCTGGTTTTCTTGTTTGTGTCCCAATATGACCCTCCCTCTTTGCTTTGGAGGGGAAAAAAACTATGCTGTAGCAAAGACTAGAGGTTTCTGAGTCAAGAATTATTTTCCTTCTTTGTAAGACAGGCACTGTGACACAATACCCCAATGTGATCAAAGGGAAAAGACAGTTCTTTCATCTATGCGTAGAGATGCCACCAAGTGTTCCAGAGCTAAATGAATTGTATTTAATGCTCCAGATCTTTTTGCTAAATGTTCAAATCTTCCTTCCTGTGATGACCAGCTTTATTCACTGTCTCTTCAGCCCTCTACCCCCTCACAGATGGAGCCACTTAAACCCTACATACAAGTTTAGCCTCAACCCAGGTTCTGGGACCAATCTAGCCCCAAGGCAATGGAATAATTATTAAGGACTTGTGAACACACCACATGTGTAGCTTCCTGTTCTAATTCCAGTAAATGGGATTTTAGCTTATTCCTTGCACACAAGCCCCCAGTTTATGACTGAATCCTGGTAATTTCACTCCAACACTTTTCCCTTGTGCCTCAGTTTCTGCCTTAATTCTTGGCCCAGAACTCCAGTTCCTCTGAGCCTCAGGTCCTTTCTTACTATATACAGTCTAGCCAGGAACTGAAATCCTGCTTGTGACCCAGGGGTATGCTGGTAAATATTTAACAACTGGCTCTCAGTGGTGGGGGTGAGGTGTGGGGGTAGACACACTGTACACTTTTTAAGTTTAATCTCCACCATTAATATTTTCTCCATTGCTCTCTTATATTTAGACAATCAACAAAACAATAAACCAAGTCCTGATTCATAGCATTTGCTGAAGTGTAAATGTTTGCACCAAAAAAATAGCCAGTATGAGTTGGCTCCAGCACAGAACCCCTACGTTTAACCCCAGGCTCCATAATCAGGTTATAGTTACTGACATTATATTACAGATGCTGCCATGCACTATCAACTTGTTATAACAACCCCTTGTCATTCACTGTAGGATCACCATTATGCCAAATGCCCACTTCATCTGGGACCTGCCATGATTTTCTGCTTCCCTCCATTAAGTCTCTTCATCTCTGGCCTGGTCTTTTTTAGTTTCAAATGGACTGTCATTCTTATACTTTTTGGAAAGCATTTCTTTCACAATAACCCAACAAGGTAGATATTATTATTATTCCAATTTTTCAGGTGAGGAAACTAAGTCTCAGTAAGACAAAATGAGTTTCTAAATGCTACGCAATCATACGGTGCTTTTTTTTCCCCAAGAAATATTGTACGGTTTTCCATATTTGTGAAAGTGAGCCATCTCTTTGGACAAGAGCCTTTAAGGTTTTCTTTCTCTGTATTGAACCATTGTTTTATAAGCAATATACAGTAACCACAATGGAATCTTGTATTCACTACACATTTCCATCAAATGTATGATTATAAAAATGTGACCTGTCATAGAATATCACTAGCAATCTCTTCCTTTCTTATGCCTTCATCGAGAATTCCCTCAATGTTAGGACAGATTTTTCTTATAAAAACTGTGTAGCAGTGAGAAGGTAACTCTGTGGGTTATTTATATTTTCTTGTTCACCCTTTTTGAGTAGTAATTAGATCTGATATTTTCTTCCAGGCCTTTGATATCATCTCCTCTTTCAGATACCTGAAAAACCTTCCCAATGATCTTACCTCCAGTACAGACATCTAGGTAGTGCCAAGCAATTTATTTTCCCATGTTGATTTTCTTTAGTGCCATTTCTACTCCTTCCAAGACTGGTATATTAGAGAGGAAATGCGATGGCTCCATTTTCCTTGATAATTGAAAGAGCTTATTATAAAATAGTTTTTGCTGATTTTTTCCATTTTTTTATTTGTTTGTTCTCTTTCTAGTTTTATCCTTAAATCCTTCAGTATGACTGTCCTTAGTTGTATCTCTGGCCAAACTCCCTTTAAACTATATTCCTCATTTCATTGCTGTTCATTCTTAATTACTTTTTGAGAAAAAAAATGCTCATAATTCCCCTTCCACCTTTCTGTTTACAAATGTGTTTATAGTTTAAAGCAGTGCTGCTCTTGGCTACATCCTCTCTCCCTGCTCCCTATCAGCAACTCCACCTTATAACCAACCTAACCTATGCAAGACATTCTGTCCCTTGCTTTCACAACTACCCCTCCATCATCCCTATAAAATGCAATCTCCTTCTTTTTATAGTTCTGTCCCTATCACTTAGTACAGTGCCTAGCATATGGTAGGTGTTCCATAAAGGCTCATGGATTGATTGATTCCATAAAGAAGTTGGAATAAATAGGCACTGATGGCCCTTTCCATTCTCAAGCTTTGTGATCACCCTTTGTGACATCTATAGGGATGGTAGGTGAAACATCGGATAGAGTGCCAGGCCTGGAGTCAGACACTTACTTACTAGCTATGTGACCCTGGGCAAGTCACTTAACCCTGTTTGCCTCAGTTTCCTCATCTGTAAAAGAAACTGGAGAAGAAAGTGGCCAACCACCCCAGTATCTTTGCCAAGAAAATCTCAAATGGGGTCATGAAAAGTCAGACACAATTGAAAAACCACTGAACAACATTTGACTTTTGTAGGAAAAAAGGAAAGCAGATCACATAGTTCCATTACTGGCTCTGGAGAGAGACTAACCTCCTAAGAAAATACATATTTCTTTTCATTATGGTCTAATTTCCCTTCACTTACGTTGGAGGATCCCAAACATTCTTATACAAGAATGTACACATTTGTTCATTCTCCTCCCCCTTCCATACCAGGAATGACCTCAAAGAAAAAGCTCTACCCATGAAATATTCTCCATCGGCAGTCACATATTACATACTTCCTCCAAAGCATCCCGTCCCTTGCCTCAGATCTCTCCCTTCTTTCATCTACCCTCCATACAGCTATAAAATTATTATTTCTAAAGCAAAGTCCTAAGTATGTCACTCCCCTGCTCAAGAAGTATCACTGGATCCCTACTGTCTCTAGTATAAGATATAAACTATTGGATATTTAAAGCCCTTTTACAATCTGGTTTCAGTCCACCTTTCCAGACATTATTCTCCTCCACATACCTATGCTCCAACCAAACTTCTCACCCACATGTAAGATTTTATATCCCTTTTCATGTGTTTGCACATATTGTCACTGAATCTGGAATGCTCCCCATCCTCACTTCTACCTCTTGAAATCCCTTATTCCCTACAAGCCTCAGTCCAAGTGCCACCTGATCTTACCAGTTATTAGGACCCTAGTGACCTCCTGCACTCTCAGCTATGCCCAAGATCCTTTGCATTTACTTTGTTTACATTTTGAATCTCTCTTATCTGTATGCCCCTGATTTTCTCCCCAGTAGAATATAAGTTTCTTGAGGGCACAGACTAATTTTTATCTTTGTAGCCTCTTGCACCTGACATATTGTCTAGCATATAGCAGGCACTTAATGAAGGTCTGATTGGGGTGGCTAGGTGGCACAGTGAATAGAGCACTGGCCCTGAGTAAGAAGGACTTGTGCTCAAATCTGACCTCAGACACTTCACAACTTCACACACACACACACACACACACACAAACTAGCCATGTGACCTTGGGCAAATCACTTAACCCCAATTGCCTTACGTTCCCCCCCCTCCAAAAAGAAAAAAAATAATAATTTTTAAAAAAATAAAGGCCTGATTGAATCTGATATTTTCTCAACTTTCTTAGATCTAAGCCCCCATTATTCTCCCAACCTAGATAATTTTAACAACCTGTTTGGATAGAAAACCTGAAAAGATGTGACTTTGTTAGAAATGACCCTGAAAGGAAGAGAACCCTATAGCAAATGACCCCTGCTCCACCCTGCTCAGCAACCTGTGGGGGAAAGGTTTCAATCTTTTCATACAGATATGTCACATATTTTCAGTTAAAGGACAAAGCAATTTCAGTCTTGACAAAAAACAAAAATAAAAACACTGATGAAAAAAGTTGAATGATGGAAACAATTCCGAAGTTTATAGGACATTTTCAAATGTCATTAACTAGCTGTGAAATCAAAGAGATAAATATCAGATGCCCTCGGGGAAATAACCTGGTCCTGGACTCAAGCTCCCTGCCCTTGACTTCAGGAAGAGGGACTTCTATTTGCCAAGTACTGGAATAAGGGAGTAAAGTGCCAGTGCATTCCTGTTAGTACCTACTAATTTTGAGGACTGTGTGATTTAAAAATTCTTCCAAACTGTAGTATCTGTATGAGGAGGTTCTCTCTTGCATCCAGCTACACCCCAGGCCCTTCTTGCTAAAGGGCTTCACTGGACCTAATAATTTTCCCATTACCCTGGAGCAAATTATAACTTGTGTTCTCATAAATAGAAAATGAATCTCTGTTAGCTTTTTGAGACCAAACTCCCAGGACTCCCAATTCTGATAGATGAAAGCTCTTAATAACAGGAGTCATTACATTTTTTTTTGTCTTTGTATTCCTGGCACATAGAACATTTCTCTCAACCTAAGTAATCATTTAATAAATGTTTGTAGATCAATCAGTTAATTTAAATCAAACCACTTTTTCAACATTCTGTTTAGGATCTAGTACCGTGGTTCAAAGATTAGGTCCTGAGAAAATCCAGGATTTGGGGCAGAACGGTGATGAGCTTTTCAAAAGAATTTGGCAAATGTGAACAGGTTTTAGCTGCTTCCCCTATACCACCCCCAGATCTGTTGGGGTAAAGCATATAGAGCTCAGGAGACTACCCAGTTTCCAAGGAGATTCCCCACCTACTACATATTACTTCTCCCATATCTGATGTCATACTACTTTGTACTGCTTGGATTCACTTATATTCCAATACGTGTTCTATTTATCTGTATGAATGTCCTATTTCCTCTGCTAGATTTTAAACTCCAAGATGGCAGAGAATGTGTCTTTTTTACATTCATATTAGCCCCAGAACCTTCGATATCATATTACATACGTTCAGAGTTCTAACTATAATGGAACAGCCAGGTTCTTGCCCCAGGATGCCAAATTTAGAGGAAGCTGTTGACCCTTCTAACCCTTCTGAAGAATAGAAGTAAGAAGGCTTAGCACTAGATTAGCAAGAATTAATAGTCAAAATATTAAGTGACCAAGAACTTCACTCTACACACACACACAGACACACACACACACACACACACACACACACACACACACACACACACACACACACACCCCTCTCCTGCAGCTTCCCCACAAGTCTTATAGCAATTTCCCGGGATCTTTCTTCCCACACAAGGTGGCGTTCTCTCTTGCCTAAGGGTACCTTTTGTACTTCTAGTCAGGAGGACAGTTTATGGCCCTTTTCCTAAAGTTATGTATTCCTAGTCATAGTTCTGCATGTGAATAGTTATTTAATACAGGTTTGCTGAATGAGTGGGTAAATTAATTAATGAGTAAATCAATGAATTAAAAAATTTGAAAACTACCATTCCAGTGGAGAAATCATTGTATTTGTGGAAATGCATGAAACATTTTGAAGAGCTGTTCCTTATCTTTAGAAGTTCATAATCATAAGGGTTTTAGAACTTGTATATGGCCCCAAAAAGAGAACTGTTTATTCATGTTTCTCAATGTTTATCATCTTTTTTTGCTTATAATATTACTAAGAAAACCAAGAAAGTAGAGAAGATTTATTTCACAAGGGCTAAAGTTAGCCACAAAGAAAACAAATCAGGCTAGAATGATAAGAGAGTCCCATGGCACAAAATTAAGAGGCAACTAGGTAGACCTTTCATTAGAATGTGGAACATCCTTTGTCAGAGAGGTATCAAATGATCTTAAGGGTCCTTTATCAAGATAATAAACCTAACAAAGTCCTTTGCAGGGTGATGTCTCTGGAAGGTTTCTGCTTTCCCAAAAGTGTCACCAAGGGTCATTCCATCTCTACTCTTGTGGCCTCTGTGGTCAGTATAGTATGGTTACCTGGATCTCTATCTCATCTTTCTCCTCTTGCATTTCAGCCTATGGGTAGAATCTTAGGATGGTGGCAAGAGTGGGAGTTGGAGGTGGTGGAAACATATGCTCAATGGTCACGCAGCCAGCACACTGCCATCTCTCCCTCATATCCAGAAAAAAAGAGACCTGAAATAACAGAAAAAGGGAAATAGGAACAAGAAACTAAAAATAATTATTTTACCGACAGTTTCAATAAAATCCAATGATTGCAGTTTGCAGATGATCCCTTCTGTAATTCAGCCACCACACTGGCTTCTTGCCTTTTCACCCATACGCTCAAAATAATTATTAATTATTAAATTAATAAATTAATTAATACATATTTAATAAATTAAATTAATAAATATATCTTCTTAAAGTCACTTAGGTCAGTCATTTGTCTTGCAAATGTAGTGCTTTACAAAGATTAAGCCATAGCAAGTCCCACAAAATCTGTAACGACAGGAAGTGAGATCAATTCTTCCCACCTCAGTCCAGTTGCCTAAATATCTCTCTGTCATGTGTCACATGCCAGGTGCTTTCTGGAAATCATTCCTGATGGAAAATTCCCATAGTAGCACATCATTGTGGTAAATTCATTGTCTCAGGCACCAGCCTAGCTACACTGATGATTCTATTAAGCATTAATAGTCTCCTGGTCACCAAAAAGCATTTTCCCCCCCTTAGACTCATATCTGGAATACATACCCTAAATAAATACTATCAGGATAATAATGGTATGATAGTTGAGCTCAATGTTGCAACAGGAAAAGGGATTTAGGCTGGATTGAGCTGCCTATTTCTAACTTTGCTAACAACCTCATGGAATTTCAGATTTTCCTTCCCCACCTCCATTGCTGGAAGCTCTACTGTCATATTTCCTGGGAGAGCTTCCTCTTTATTTTTCACTAGAACCCATATCTATGCAATCATTCTGTGTTCTGCCTAATGCCAAGGCTTTTTAGAAGCCCCTTGTCTTTCAGCCATTTTCCCAAATGGTTGGACAATTTCTTGTCACTATGGCAGTCTGGCTTTTACTTTAGTTTGATCTGTGACTGCCCAGTGAAAAGTTAAGCCTGTAATAGTGCACTTGTACACGATAAAATTGCTTTTCCAGTTTAATCCCCACTCCTAAATCGTCCTCATCATTATCATCACTAGCACCATCAAAAAGGGGGTTATGTGTATCCAAACACATGACACCTCTCGTGGTCACCATATGGTTTCAATAAAACAGATGTTCAGTATATTGGACCTTCCCACGTCTTTGATTCACAGAACTATAAAGAACAGGTATTCAAACATATGAATGAAATATATAAGGAAAGAAAGCAAGAAAAATTAACATGCAGGCCAAGGCAGTCAACCAATAAAGAAAAGAAGGAAAAGAAAGAAACAAGATTAAAAATGAATATGTGTGTGTGTTTTTACTAACTTCCTTTATTTATTGATCAAAGATGTCAATACCAAAACTAATATCTTATCTTCCACATTCTTTTCAATCTTCTTTACTATGCCTATGACTTTGCTATTAGTTTTATCTTTAACAAGATTATATTACTGTTTCCTTCATTCTATATTTCCCATATTTTTCTTTGATTATACTTCTTTGAATACTTTATATTCACTCTTTTTTATCATCCAATAAAACATTATTCACATGCCCCAATTTACCCAAACATTTGCCATTCAAAGGATACCTAATTTGTTTTTTTTTTCTATAACAAATAGTAGTATTAGAAATAGCTTTATATAGATAGGTCTTTTCATCCTGTCAATTATCTCCTTGTGAGAAAAAGTTACAGAAGTGTAATACTGTGTCCAGGTATTACATTTTTGTAACTGTATACATTATTCTTCGTGGCTTTCTCAAAAAGTTGGATTAATTCAAAACTTGAAGAGAGTGTCTGACTTAACATAGTCGCCCAAACATTAAGTATTTTTTTAATCTTTGCCAATTTGACAGAGGTAGAGAGATCTCAGAATTGTTTGACTTCTATGTGTGTGTTAGAGGCTTTGAACACTTGTTTTTTACATTATCATAAAGAGTTCTTGTTCTTTCTTTCAAGAATTTCCAATTCACCCCCTTCAACCATTTACAAGCTGGGGAATGCCTTACTCTGCTAAATGTGAGTCAGAACATTTTTGATGTTATACTATTGACAAAGATTGTTGATACAAAGATCTTTCCCCAGTTTGAAACTATCTTATTCTGGATACATTGCTCTTTGTTTTTGTTTTTCACCCATTGTTATTTTAATGTCAAATCTTTCCACTTCCTCTGTTTTAATTTCCTCTAAGACCCTGCTTGTTAAGCCTTTCCAATTGTTAAGAGATGCGTGTGTAATAGTGAATACTTTTTAAAAAATAGATCTTGATCCATTTTAAAGTTAAATCATTACAGCATGTGGAGTGGACATGGTCTATGTCCATAATTCTAAACTATTATCAATTTTCTCCAAAATTTTGTTGAATAATGAATACTTTCCCTAGCATATTTTGATCTTAAGTTTAGAAAAGAACTATACTACTGTGGGAATCAGGTCATAGTTTACTATCTTCTAATTTATTCTACTTTTTTTTCTTATGAGGATAATCTAAGATACAGCAAAGAAGAATTAACAGTGATCTGGACTTAGAACGGGAAGGCTTGGGTTCAAATTCTGCCTCTGACCCATCCTACTTGTGTGACCCTGGACAAGAATGACCCTATCTCTGAATGTTCTAGGCAACTCTGTAAGACTGTACATTGCAGGGAAGGTATTAACCTACAATGGCAGAGGGAGTTTCCTCAATTTTCCTCAGAGGGACTTCCCTATAAAAATGAAAGCATAGTTCTAGCCCCCATCCTAGTCTCTCCCCTAATCTACAGATCTATTGAAGGCATATTGAGAAAGGTATATGAAGGGGACAAAGAAGCTTTCACAAATGGCATTCTATAGAATGCCATATCTTTGTAATCACAGAATTAATTGAAAACTGTAGAGAATTAAAATTTCACTGTACTTGTGTCTTGATGATTTTAAAAATAAACTTTTGAGGAGTATAGCAAACTGCTGCCTTGAAACTTTCCTTTTTATATGAACAAGTCAAATGGGTTTGCTTCTGACATGGAGGATGTCCAGCAAAGTCCAAATGGAATTCCAACCCATTTTAAAGATGGGAAAACTAAAGTCAGAGAAGTTAAGCAACTTACCAAAGACCATATGGAGATGACATATGGTCATGTAAATACCAATATCTCCATTTTACAGTTGAAAAAACTGAGGCTCAGAGAAGAGAGATGACTTGCCCAGGATCACACAGCAGGTGAACAATAAAGACAGAAATAAAATCCCAATCTCCCAATTTTCAGTCCAAGACTCATTATTTTTTTAGGCTTTCCTCACATCACCTTTCAAAACCCATAGTATTCTTCAAGATTCAGCTCAAAAACTACCTTCTACACAAAGCTTTTTATGATTTCCCTAGCTACTAGTAACCCCCCTCCCCACCAAAACCTTCCTTTGTCTGTTTTGTGTATATGGTATATAATTCCTGATATCATTTGTCCTCTTCAAGAATGAAGAATGAATAAAAATATTGCATTACACACACACACACACACACACACACACACACACACACACACACACTTTCCCCACCTAGATTTGAGATTGGTAGAGGATATATTGTTGGAGATTTCAGTTTTTTCTTTGTATCTATTCCTAGCACTTAATACATCAACAAAGAATAGACATTTAAGAAATGTTTGTTGATTGATTGCTAGAGAGATGGATGGATGGATGGGTGGATGGATGGATGGATGGATGGATGGATGGATGGATGGAGCTAATAATCTGAACTTTGTCTACTACCATTTCCCCTGGAACTTCCTAGCTCGTGGCTGATCTTGATGATTATACTGTTTCTTACATTTAACTAAAGGTACTAGCTGCATAGGAATCACTTTGCCAGATAAAAAGGCCTGGGCCAAGTTTTTGCAAGCAGAGAATCAAAGCTCTGGGAGACATGTTAATAACAGTCTCTGTCCCCTTTCCTTTCCCCACTGCACACCAACCCTAATCCCCAAGAACTGCAGATTATCTTTCTGTGGTCTCATCATTGTCTTTCAGAAGGTGCCATAGTGGGTAGAGGCTAGACTTGGAGACAATAAGATCTGAGCCTGAATCCTGTCTTACTTACTATTTACTTACTTACTTACTTACTAAGAAATCTGTTTTACACTTACTAGCTGTATGACCCCAGGTAAAGTCAATTAATCTCTCCTAGCCTCAGTTGCTCCATCCGCAAAATGGATTATAATAGCACATACTTCACAGAGTTCTTGTAAGGATCAAATGATGTGACATATAAATTGCCTTGCTACCAACTGCTATATAGGTACTATTATTATTAGTATTTCCCCCTTCAGCTCCTGCTTTTGATTACCATTCACCTAGTTTTTCCTTGTGAACAAAGCTCAGGATGTGGGTAGGAGGGGTCCTCCAATTCTCTTCAGGGTCATGGAGATTTTCATCATTGCGTTAACAAAGGTCAGACCTTAGGAACTGAACTCATCAGGACTGAGATATAACAAGAAAGAAGGAGAGGTACTGGTTAGACAACTGCACAGATTCTTTATGAGCTTAGAGCCATTGAGTGGAATTGAATGGAAAGGGCTCCCTTGGATGATCATTCTCTAAGACACAGCTCTACACACAATGGCTTTAGTAGCTCACTGCTCACTGATTTGAACAGGTAAATTCCTATGGTTTTCCTTTAAGACTCTACTTTGAGGCAGCTGGTACATAAAGCACTAGGCATGGAGTCAGTAAGACAGCAGTTCAAATCTGGCCCTGGCCACTTACTAGGTGTGTGACCCTGGGTAAGTCACTTGATCTCTTCTTGCCTCAGTTTCCTCAACTATAAAATAGAAATAATATTTATCTCAATCTAAGAGGATAATATCTAAAAGAAGGATGGTGGTATTGATGTAAGGTTTAAATGAAATAATATTAGTAAAAAGTGCTTAAGATAGTGTCTGGAACAGAATATATATTATATAAATGCTTAATCTTTTCCCGCTCCTTTCAGAAACAAGTGCCATATCTCTGCCTTGCTTCTCTGAACTCTATATTCTGCTAAAAGGAACTGACTGGTTTGCTCCATAATTTCCAAAATGCAAAGGAACTCAATAGAATATAAATATGCTGGTAAGGAGTGATGATTCCTTGCAGTAAAGAAAGGATGATGTGAGAATAAATCCATGGCTTCTGCTGGGGACAAAGTAGCATCATATGAGCTTAATTGTAGAAACTGCTCACCATGTAGGTTTCCAGCAACCTCCACCACAACCAGCACCCATGCTCACATATACATGCAAACATATACGCACACATATAAATATACAACACACACACACACACACACACACACACACACACACACACACACACACTCCTGCAGCTGTAATCAGGGAATGGATTAGAATTTTGCCTGTTCTCTAACACCATCTGGTGTTGTCAGTATATAACAATTAGAAAATCCCATTTATCAACAAATATTTTGAACAAATCTAATTAAGACTTAGATCTTCCTCCTTACCTTCAAATAATAGTTATTAAACACTATAAATGTTGTGATTCCATATTAGAAGACCACAACTTCAAGAATATTTAAGAAATGAAAGGTATCATGGCATCTTATACTTGTGGTATAAGACCTAGGGTCAAGTCCTATCATTGACACATGCTGGCTATATGATAACCTCTCTAAGTCTGTTTCCTCATTCCTAAAATGGGGATAATAATAACACCAACTTCATAGAGTAGCAAATGATGTAAAATACACAAAATACCTTACATATAAAGTGATAAATAACCATGAGCCTAGTGCTTGTTGTTCAGTCATTGTCATATTCTACTCTTTGTGACTCCATGGACCATAGCATGCCAATGGTATCCATGTGGTTTTCTTGGCAAAGATACTAGAGTATTTTGCCATTTCCTCCTCCAGTGAATTAAGGCAATCAGAGGGTAAGTGATTTGTCCAGGGTTAGATAAATAGTATATATCTAAGGCCATATTTGAACTCAGATTTTCCTGACTTGAACACCATCACCCTATCCACTGAATTACCTAGCTTCCTCATGAACCTAGTAGTAGTTATTTTATAATTGCTTAACACCAAGGAATTTGGTGATTAATATGTTCAACATTTATAATGGATTGGAGTCACCAATTGGGGGCAGGGGGAAGATTTGTCTTCTAGAGGACAATGAGTCATTTTAGACCTAATTAATACAATCTGGATAATGCTGAATCTATTTGAATACACAGAAACCACTTATGAACCCAACTTATATATGCCAATTATCCATGAAGTACATTGGTCTTCTAAAATGAGAACTTGGTTTAAACATAACAGGACTCTGTCTTAGGGATTAGCACCCACTCATGGTTAAGAGTTTGTGAAGCGGCCCTTATCCTCAGAGGGAAAAATGCATGTAAATATACACCAGTGTAACTACTAATGCTACTAAATATGTCTGAACAATGATGTCCAGCTCCATCCTTCCTTCCCAGATTGGATCTCAATCTTTACTTTTTCTCTTCTCAAGTGTCACATGAGGTGTCAGCAGAACATTGCTTTCTCTGTCCTTCAGCCTACAATATTACCTCCCCTTTACTTCAAAGAAAAGATCACCCTTGGCCCTAAAGAAAGGCATTTGCAAGTTTCCCAAAGTTAACTATTTCCAACTGTGAGGAAGACCTTCATTTTTGCAACAGCCCCACTGGCGTTGAGCCTCCAACCAAAGTTAGATCATAGGATGCCAGTTAGGTGAACCCTCAGAAGTCATCTCCCCTGTTGAATATATGAGAAAAATTAAGCAGAGTGAGCTGAGGAGGCTTGCTAGCTAGTGGCAGAATCACAAGAACTCATATCTGTCTCCAGAAAGTTGGTTTGTCAATCACCTCAGTTAGTTTAAAGGGGTGGTTTACTTTTTCCCTAGTGGAAAAGGTTGAAAATGGATTTATATGTGGCCTTTCAGCAGGCTATGCAAATTCCTCTGACTCAAAAAGTCCAAAGAGCGGCTCAACCAGAAATTTGAGGCCGTCGGGACATCGTTCAACACCATAACCACAGAACAGACCTGCGGGTGTTGGCTTTGACCCCAAAGCTACCAACATAAAACTCTCAGGAGTTTGAACTAGTCATTAGTGTGCATATTTTGAGAAGGTCTTTGGAAAGGCTGGGCAAACCAATCCTGTCATTCACCAAGGGGAAAGGGTATCAAAAAAGCTGTTTGATAAAGGGTTTCTGGGCCCAACAGCAATGGGATACTGAAAAGTTAGGATAAAGTTACTGACAGAAAACTTGGACTGATATTGGATTGTTTTGGTCAATTCCATCTAAATGGCATTTTAGTATCCAATATCAAAATACCCAAAATGGAATAACAGAAATATTCAGGTAATTTTATCCAACGCCATTCTCTTTCCTTTTTTACCATGCCCTTCAAAGGAAGAAATAACAACAACAAAAAAAGACGTTTGAAGCTATTTCAGGACACAGAATATTAGGTGTGAATGAAAGGTAGGGGACTTAATGGACTCAGCAACAAAATCAGTGTGAGTCTTTCAGCAAAACTCTTACAAAGGATTGAATAAGTTGCTTAACATTTCTTGATCTACAAAACAAAAAATAGAATCACAGAATCTCAGTGTCAGAAGGAACCTCAAAGACAATCCACACCCTCTAAAACAATCCTAACATGTGGTCCTCCAGGCTCCATTTTGAAAGATTATCCCCCTGCCAAAATGACTTTATTCTCTCTTACACAATTTAAATTATTAGGAAGCTGGGGGTGGGTCTTAACATTGAGACAAAATTTAAAAACTCTCTCTGACTTTCACCTCTTTTTCTATTTCTACATTCTGGGTCCTAATAGAACTTGACGAGTTATCACCAACCACTGTTCTACTACTACTACTACTACTACTACTACTACTACTACTACACACACACACACACACACACACACACACACACACACACACACATACACACCTCCCATCTCTTGTTATCCCACAGACTATTTATCCCTCCCAGAATAGTGTCACCCCAAAATATGGTGTTTGCCTTCTATATGTTCACCCAACTCATAGATGAAAATTACAGCATATGGTCAAGGAGGGTTTCCCAAAGCACACCACTAGTGCCCTGCTTCCAAGATTATATCAATCGGTTGATGACTATTCCTTGATTTCAGACATTCAACCATTTCCAAATGCAGCTAGCTAGCTATGCCTTCATCTAACTCACATCTATGCATCTTGTCCACAAGGGTGTCATAGAGGACTTTGTCAAGTGCTTTCTAATATTCAGATATGCCAAGTCTATAGCATTGTCCTAGCTCCATCAGTCTAGTAGCATCATTAAAAGCAAAGTACAGGAGATGACTGATGACTTGCTCTTAAGGAGGCCACTCTGGGTCATTGTGACCCCTTTGCTTTCTTTTCTAGATGTTTACAAATCATCACTTTAATAATATATGTTACAATCTGCCAGGAATGAAAGTCCTGTTTACTAACCTAAAATTTGATGATTCCACCTTCTTTGCTATATTGGAAAACCAGGATATTTATCTACCTCCTGTCTTATGGTACCTCTCCCAGTCTTTATGATTTTGTTTAAGCAATACCATTTGCCAAATTTTCTTTTACTCAAAGTAAAATTCATCTGGACTTGGTGATATGAACTCAAGGACAGTGAGCTACATGCTGTTATCATCTCCCAAACTATCATTGGCTTTAATTCCCTTTTAGCCACTTACATTCTATCCTTCCCTATCCATAGAACATTCCCCTTGGCACAAAAATGGAGCCAAATTGAAGAAAGCTAAAATTAGTGTGGAATAGTTCTGACTTCTCTCTGATATCCATTATCTGGGAATCCATTCCACGTGCTGAACTCTTAACCCAAAAATAGCTTTAAGAGCCCTTTTCATTGCTGTGCACATTCATTTTCAGACTCAGCTAGTTATGAACTTTGGTACCCTTAAGGCTCTCCTTACAGAACCATACTCTATTTTTATATTCACCTGTCATTCTATATACCTTGGCTTAGACACATCTTTTTTCTAAGTATGAAGAGTTCCCTATCCATAGACATTAATTATGCTACAAAGTATCTCTTTTTCATCAGAAGCACTTGTGTTCGTTTCTTAAGAATGTCATTGTTGAGATCATAGTGTCATCCTTTTTCAGAAGAAATTACCACAATGTTTTAGAGCAGAAAGGGCATTTCCAACTTCTATATCAATTACTTTTCTCTCCCTATAGTATTAAGTAACAGTGAAGATAAAATAAATTGTACTTGGGTTCTAAGTAGGGGTGAAGCTTCCTTTAAGCATAGGAGACCAGGGTTTAAATCCTGTCTTTGACACATACTATCTCTATGATCCTGGACAAGTTAACGTTCAGTTCCCTAGTCTAGTTCAAGAGCATAAATTGCAAAAAGGTATTGACCTCCTTTGGTTTTGAGGATTCCTTCCTTGCATGTTCACTGGGCCAAAGAAATCACATGTTCAATCCCCATCCCTATCATTGATTTTATAAAAGAGATAACAATATAATTATTTTAATTAATACTTTTACTTAGAACAGTTGGCAAGAATTCATCTTTCATTAAAATCAAAAGTATTCTATTTCAAGACCCATCATTACTATCAGAGCTGTTCAAGTGATTTTATTAACTGAGGTTATCAACCTAATAAAAAGCAGTTGACTATTTTTGGTATAATTTTTTCTCTTAATTAATTTTTAACATTAGTTATTTAAAATTTTAACTTCCCAATTATCATCACACACACACACACACACACACACACACACACACACACACACACATCTCCCAGCCAGTGAAAAACAAGCAATATGCTATCAATTATACATACAGTCAAAAACATTTCCATATTAGAAATCTTGCAAAAGAAACAAGAAAAAGTAAAAAACATAAGGAAAGTAAAAATGTATGCTTCAATCTTCATTCAGGACTCCTCAGTTCTCTTGAAAATATCCCTTTCATCATTTCTTTATGCTTCATTGCATTCACACACAATAACTTCTTCAGTCATTTTTCAATTAATGGGCACACCTTTAGTTTCTAGTTCTTTGTCACCATGAAAAAGAGCCATTATAAATACTTTTGTATTATAAGATCTGTTCCTCTTTCTTTCTTCTCTTTGGATTCTTGGTCCAATAGTGCTATTGATAGGTCATCAGGAATATTTTATATGTTATTTATTTTGGTAGTGGAGTTCCCATTTGCTTTCCTGAATAGGTGGAGTCCTATAATATTTGTCATTTTCCTTTCTGTCTACCTTGAAAATCTAATGGCTGTGAGATGGAACCCCAAAATTGCTTGAATGTGTATTTCTTTATTAGTTATTTGAAGTAGTTTTCAATATGATTATCAATAGCTTGGCTTTCTTCCTTAGAAAACTATCAGTCTCTATCCTTTGGTAATTTATCAATTGTGGGATGACTCTGTTCTTTTAAATTTGCATCAGTCTGTGTATCTTCAAAACAGGACTTTCATCAGAGAAATTTACTGCAAAAATTTTCCTCCCAGTTACTAATTTCCCCTCCAATTTTGACTGTACTTGTTCTTTTTGTGCAATTAAGTGCTTACTATGGGGGCAGCAGCTATGTGGCACAGTGGATAGAGTCAAAAAGACCTGAGTTCAAACCTGGCCTCAGATACTTATTAGCTGTGTGACCCTGAGCAAGTCATTAACCCTGTCTTCCTCAGTTTCCTCATCTGTAAAGTGAGCTGGAGGCAAAACCACTTTAGTACATTCACCAAGAAAACATCAAATGTGGTCACAGAGTCAAACACAACTGAAACAACTGAACAACAACAAAAAATTATGCCATATACCATACTAGGCATTAGGGATGCAGAAAATTGGCATGATCCCTGCCTTCAAGAACATCCCAGTTTATTGGAAGGGGACTCAGAGATTAGTTACAAACACACAAACACACACAAGTAGATGGGTTTCAATATGATAGGGACACATATGTCCATCCTAAAGAAGAAGAAATGCAACCAAAGTACTCTAGGAAATGTTGGAGAAGAAGATAAAGTGTTCATCTGAGGTCATGGTTTAGGATCTCAGACATATGCTTATGTGCAATGGCACCTGACTTGGACCTTAAAGGAAACCAAAGAACCATCTTAAATAAGCACAATTAAGAGTCAGATCAACTATGTTTGAATCTCAGCTTTGCTACTGCCTGTGTGACCCTGGACAAGTCACAGTCTCTCTGGGTCTCAATTTCCTCATTTATAAAATGAGAATGACCTTTAAAATCCCTCCCAGTCTTTCTGATGCTGTGACCTTCAGATACAGCACATTCTATTTTTGGACAACTCTAGTTTTTTAGGAAATTTGGAGACTAGACTTGCCACTTTGTGACTTTAATCTGTTGCTCCTAATCCAGAACAAATCTGATCCCTCTTCCCCATGACAGTGATTTAGGTACCTGGAAAAAACTATCATATCCCACCCTCACCCCTGAAGTCTTTTCTTTCCCTAGCTAAATTACATATCCCAACTTCCTTCAGCTGGTCCTTTTGACAGAAATTGATGTTTTTCACCATCTTGGTTTTCCTTCTAGGTATATTCTCCGGCCCATCAGTGTCCTCCCTAAAATGTGGGGTCTAGAATTGAACTGGGTACTCAAAATGTGGTTGACCTAATTACCTCCTTGTTCCTGGAGACACTGCCTCTTTTAAAGAAGCCTATAAAGAACACAATAGATCAATTAATATAATTCAAGACTACAACAAGGAATTCCTTCAATTAGCAATCCCCTGGCATATATTAAACATGATTGAGTTTGCAAAATTCTAACTTCTTCCCAACTTTTCAATGGCACAAAAGTAAAGTATACCTAATCACAGGGTCTCAGACTTACTGCCTTGTCCCCATACAAATATGACTCTTTTATGTTGAATGACTCTCTGTTTAAAAGAAGTCTAAAGTTTAAAAAGGCCCCTCTATGGGTGCACAGCAAGTTGGAAGGATGAATTCAACTTCAAACATTTGCTTCACAGACTCAGCCTCCTTCCTAGCCCTGCCTTGGCTCCTAGGAGCCTCTCACCCAGCAGAAATTCACACTGAGTTCATCGCCAGGCCTTGGTCAACCTCTATTATGAGACTGACAGATTCTTGGCTCTTCTCCACTCTTGAGTGAATAAGTAGGTCTGGTAAGGTTTATTATAGGAATAAAAAGAACTCTTGAAAGCAGACCCATTTGAATGGTTGAAATGTAAAGTAATACCCTTTCTCCTCCCCTTGGAGTCCACTCTCATTTAGGCAGTTGAAAATGTGAACATTTTGAGCCCAAAGTTGTATCTTGGATACCATATATAAAATACCTCTTCTATATGTTGTGACAGAAATGGAACATACAGGTTTCTCTGGAGAAGATTGCTGGGCTCGCTCATGCTGATTTAATTTGCCTATCTTACTGCCAGGAATAAAACCTCATGGATATGGCACTTAGTCAATGATTATTTGATATTTTATGTATTCAGTGTGTATTTTGGGGGAAAAAATTTCAAAGATATTGGAAAAATGGGTCCTTGAACATTACCTAGAAGGAACAGGAACACTCTTTTTCATTTGTAACTTCAAGAATGCCAGTTTTTAAAGGTTGTCTTATGGTCTGTAGGAGATCTGTGGTTACAGGACACCACATGGAAACGTGACAATTACTAGGTCCACAGACACAACCAAAGTTAAGCAGAGGAAAGATCACGGTTCTGACTTTGGCATTCATAACATGGGGTTGGCACCATCAGCCTGGAATGATTTCAACAAATCAAGAACCTCTTATTTTTCTCTGTTTCTCTACCTTTAAAGGAAATGTATAGCCCATCTCTTTCACATATGTGCTACCTTCTGTATGAAGCTTTTCTACATATCCTCCTCAAATCTGCTTTGCTTGTATTTTACAGTTGTACAGGTATTAAAATCCCCAAATTGAAGATAAGCCTCTTGAGTACAGGGATTGTTTCCATTTTTGTTTTTGTATCCCTAATATCAAGCACAGAAGCCATCACAGGGTAAGTACTTGTGGAAGTGCTTTGAATCTTTATCCACTACCAGATATTATACTTATCTATATATCCCACCCATCCCCAAATAAATTGAAAGCTCCCTTAGAACAACAGTTCGTCCTTTTTAATCTTTATATCTTCAGCTCCCAGTACGTTGCCTTACACAGAATGAGTATTTAATAAATTGATACTTGTATCTGAAGGAAAAGCAGGATCTGTGAAAAGGAAAAGAAGCATAGAAATGTTAACGGACTTTTTTATACTATTAAAAAGAAACTTGAAACACTTTCCAAACTCTAATGATAGAAGCACAACATTTAATCATCTCCCTTGAACATCTTGCCAGCTGCCCTGAAGCTGTCTGTACCCATTTCCCTCCCATCAACAGCATCCTCTGGAACAGACTTCCAGAGACCACACACCTCTTCCTTGGGGATGTTAACAAGCTCAGTTTTGTCCCCTTTAGTATCTGCATCTCCAGCACAGTGCTTGATACACAGACAGTGCTAAATGGATGTTTTTTAATTTATGTTCTTTTTTAAAAAATATTTTCCCACTTTTGGGCATGGGCAAATGTAAACTAAGTGAATTTAGTGACTTTCTTGTAATAAAGGGAACAATAAGTCTCTGGGCCAGGAAAGGGGGTTTTGGAACTTGAATCCAGGTTTTATTCTAGTGACTTGCTATGTTTTATCAGCAAGATGACAATATAGGGAGTGTGTGTGTGTGTGTGTGTGTGTGTGTGTGTGTGTGTGTGTACTTCCCTTGAGTGTTTTAAAACCTGAGTATCAACATTCTTCAAAAATCCCTAGGACTCCTTAGAACAAAACTCATCTCTTGGCACCACTGCCCATCCTGTTTTGTCTCACCCATTGAAATGTACACTCTTTGAATGGAGTCACTAGACAACAGTCACGTCTTTTCCAGAAACAATAGTAGTTTTAATTTGATTATTGTTCCTAGAACAAGAGGTGGAAAGCTGTAGGAAGCAGAGGGCGTAGGGGAGTAAAAAGAGTGAAATACTCTTGTGTCAGCAGAACAGATGGCAAGATGGCCTTGGGAGATGCCTCAGTGAGACATAAAACATTGTCTGGGGACAACTAAATATAGCGGCAAAGTGAATTTAGAGTCGCTCACCAATTGGGACAGTTCAACTGCAGGACAGAAGTCCAAAACTGAGTCTATTACCTTCCCCAAGGAAGGGGTGTGTGGTCTCTGGAAATCTGTTCCAGAGGATGGTGTTCATATGAAGAGAGTGGGTGCAGCTTCAGGGAAGCTGGCAAGATGTCCAAGGGAGATGGCTCCATCATTAGAGTTTGAAAGCGTTTGGAGTTGGAAAGTTTTTTTAATATTATAAAAAAGTCAGTTAACATTTTTATGCTTCTTTCCCCTTTCACAGACCCTGCTTTTTCCTTCAGATACAAGTATCAATTTATAGTATCAATATTCTTATTATTCCCAAATGCTAAGTAACATCCCTACTTCATTCAGCTGGTTCAACTACTCTATCTGGCCCTTTCATACAATGGTGCCTTTCATACAATGAGATGTAAAAGTAAAATTCTTAGTGTAATTTTGACAAGATATTGATAAAAATCAGTTCCCACTAGTTCCTAAAAACTGTTTCTCTTCTCCTTTCTACTTAGAGCCCTTTTCCAAATTCCCCATTTCTTTGTACAGGTGGTAGTCCCAAGTTGATAACCTTGGAATTAACTTCAGTGTCTCTTCTCTCTTCTGTGTTCCTTCCCTTCTAATATCCCTTCCAATATCCACATATTCATTTGTTTCCCCTAAGCTCACTTCTTCCTCCAGAATTTCCTGGTTTCATCATAGGATCATAGATTTAGAATTGGAAGAGACCAACAGGTCTGTCCCCTTCATTTTACAGATGAGGAAACTGAGATAGAGATTAAATAACATGTCTTAGGTCATATGGCTAGTGAATATCAGAGGCAGGACTTGAATGCAGATCCTCTTTACTATAAGTCTATAGGACTCTATCTAATACTCCACTGTCTCATCATCACTTTATTACTGTCATAAGTGAAATTCAACAAAGGTAGACTAAGGCACAGTTTCTCTGAGCAAAATAACATTTTATTAATAGGTGCACTGGCTGCCAATAGAATGAGTCAGTGGCTGCCTTAGTTTAGCCAAAGACCCTAAGCAGAAGGACAGCTCCCCTTTTATGCAAAACAAAGAACAGAACTCCATAGGCAGAGAAAGAATACAATTGGTTATAGGGTTGACAGCATCTTGGCAATGAGGACTATAGGATTGTCTATAAAGTGGAGGTGTGGAGAATAATACAAGTGGTTGGAAACTGAGAATGAGGGACTAGCATCAACCCCTTCTTTCTCCCCTGTGACTAAGTGTACCTGCAAGGTTAGAGATAGTGGACCAGACACCCTTGAAGGATTGTGATATATCCAATGTGATATATAGATACTGAACCAGACTCCCTTGTGTTCATAGGTATCCCCCAAGGATAATAGATTTCCTTGAGGCAAGAATAGAATAGAGATTAGAAGAACTGCGTTTCTAAATTTAATTCATTACAGACTAGTGTAATTTCTGAACTAAGTTCAGAGACAAAGAATCATGACTTAAGCAGTTACAAGGCAAAAGCAATTAACAGTAAATAGGATCAATAAAAAAGTGATACAGAATCAATTTACTCTTCTTATTGCCGTTCACATAGTTCCAAGACTCAATGACTCACTTCTATATCACCTCATAGCTGTATTCTATAATCACCTTCCTTGCTCAGCTCAGTGGGTCAAGTAATGGGACATGTACTTCCCTCTGATCCCCTGTTTTCAAACACACTTCAAAATTTATCTCATCCATGAGGTATCTATAGTAAAAGTTTAATGATTCTATTTCAAAAGTCAATCGGTAAGATCCTTCCAGTGGAACAGATGGATTACATACATAGACCAAATTAACAGTGGTATTGGAGGGAAAAGCTGGAAGTGACCAATTTTTGTCCTCTTGGGCAAGAGTGATTTATGTGTTACAATTTCAGAGTTACCAGAAATGTCCTGATTCCTAACTAGAAGCACCAAAAGGAAAAAAAAAGTCCTCCCTTATCCTCTGGGCAACACCAGAAATCCTAACACCAGGGTTTTGTTTAAGCCAAGTGGTTCTCGACCTTTGATGAAATCTATGGACACTCTCAGAATATTTTTAAATATATAAAATGAAAAAATGCAATTACAAAGGAAACCAAATACTTATGAAAATAAAGATGTTATTGTTTTCCCATCTAAACTCATAGACCCTTTGCAGTCTGTGCACAGAGTCTTTGGGGATTCTTTAAAGCACAAGGCTCTTGAAGCAGTATCATATAATGGAAAGGACATGAAATTTGGATTAAGAGGACCCCAGTTTGGATCTCGGTTCAGTATCTTGCACAGAAAGAGAGACAGGTTTACAATTAGACAGTTTAGGTTTGTATCCCAGCTCTGCCACACAAGTTTCATGTGAATTCCCACTTCTGGGCCTTACAATGTTCTCCATATAGAAGACAGAAGCAAAACATTTATTAAGACACCAGAAAGTTGAATCCCAACACCAGAAAACCAAATCTATCATAGCAACAAAGAAGTTAATATACCATAACACAGCAGGGAGCCACATCATACCTAGCTGTCTCCTTGCCTGCATCCTCTCCTCCCTCTAGTTCTAACTGCTCTGACTCTCAGCTTCCTCTGGGCTCTGCTCCATCTGTTCAGCAAGCTTCTCCCACCACAGGCTCCATGTGATTACATTCGACCTTTTAAGGGGCAGGGAAGATCTTCAAATTTCCTTAGGCCTATTAAGGGACAGGGAAGATCTTTAAATTCCTATTACCAATACACCCCCCAGTCTTCTTATACCTAACTGTCAATCCATATACTCAGAGTCAGTTATACTTGCTTCCTTACTGTTCCTCAAACATGACACTCCATTTCCCAACTGTGCATTGTCACTGGCTATTTCCCCATGTGTGGGATTCTCTCCCTCATTATCTCCATCTCCTGACTTTCATGGACTCCTTCAGAACCTAGCTAGTGACTCTGGAGGAGAGAGTGAGTCTGACAACTTTGCACAGCTCTGTCTCACTTAAATCCAACTCTCATGCAAGTCAATACATCACCTTTATGATGTCATTGGTCCTCTTTGTGAATGAAGGACAAATAACAACAACAAAATTCCACCTTCTGAAGGAAACTTTCCCATTCCTCCTCAATGCTAGCACCTTCCTTCCAAGGTCATCTCCACCTGTCTGCATTATGTCCTGTCAATACCTTATTTGTACATAGGTCCTTATATGTTGTCTCCCCATTAGACTGTGAATTGCTTATGATCAGGGAATTTTTTCTGTCTTTCTCTGTACACCATGGTACTCAGCCCAGTGCCTGCCACAAAGCAGACACTAAATAAATACTTGTTGGCTTGATTTGAGACAATCAAATAATTAGTGACCCTAGAATTAGAACACCCACTTTTGAACCCTGCCTCTGACACCCAGAACCCTTGGAAATTAAGGCAACTCACTTTACATCCCTGAGATTTATCAGAAAAATGAGCTGTTTGAATAATATGGCCTCCGAGATCCTTTTCCAACTCTAGAACTAGGATTGTATGACTCTCCAATTAGATTGTAAACTTTTGGAGAAAAGGGATTGTTGCTTTCTCTCTTTTCCTAGTAAGCTCTACTCAAGTCAACAGGCATTTATTTATTAAGAGCAGGCACTAGGCACTGGGATAAGTCCAGGGAATAAGAAGAAAGGCAAAAACACTCTCTGCTCTCAAGGAGCATACTCTCATGGCCTAATGGAGAAGAAAACATGCAAATAACTATGTACCCATAAGATCTGGACAGGAGAAATTGGAGACAATCTCAAAGGGAAGACACCAGCATTAAGAAGGATGAAGGTAGGCTTCTTACAGAAGATGAGATTTTAACTGAGACTTGAAGGAGACCATGGAAACAAGGAGAGGGAGAGGATGAGGGACATCATTATTCTAGGCCAGTGACAAAACACAGAAGCAGGTGACAAAGTGCTGTGTTTGAGGGGAAGGGGGCCAGTGTCACTGGTTTTCAGCACATGTGGTGGGGAATAAGATGTAAGAAAACTGAAAAGGAAGAAGGGGCCAGGTTATGAAGGGCTGTAAAAACTAAAAAGAGGGTTTTATGCTTGACTTTGGAGGTAATAGGGAGCCCTATTCAATGAATATCAGGATGAGAAAAGTCAAAAAACTGGGACGCTTACAGCTTTCCTGAGTGGGAGAAAGTTTCCTAGAATCAAAGAGGAGATTTGGTTTCCTGATGCATTTCTAAGTCCTGATTCCTGGTACTCTAGCCAGGAGAGGTTTAAAGAGTGAGGAAGTCTAAAGCTTAGGAAGAAGAAAAAATGCTCTTCTGTTAGGAAACACAGCAGACATGCTGTATTGCCACTGTCTTCCCAGAAAAGCTGCTATCAAAAGCCATCATTCAGATGTTTGGATTCTACCTCCATCAAGCTTTTCCACTTGGAGAACAGGACAGAACCTGCTGCAAGAATGAAAAAAACAAGCCAGCTGCTCATTGTGTTTGGGCTACCTTGTGCCATCCTCTCCTGTACAGAACACTTAGAAGGCGGTAGGCAGGGATCACTAATGGAAAACACTGAGACAAAGCTGTTTGGGGGCTTCCCTTTTTTTCTTTTTTTTAAGGAATGTAAAATGTGTTCCTTGCTTTCTCTCCCCTGTTTGTTTATTTTGGATTCTGTGGACTAGACCGCAGCTCAAACTTTATGGACCTAATAAAATTCCCAACATTCTCAGACGTGGGCCATGATGTTTATGTACTAGGAAGAAGACAAAGGTGTATTTATGAGAAGAATGGAAGTGCTAGAAATGAATGAACTGAGGAAAGGTCCTACTGAGCTGGGCCCGGGCTGAACTCTGGAACTAGCAAAATCTCTTTTCTCTTCTTGTGTCCTGTCCCCATTCTTTTGCCGTGTCTCCTCCTGCTCCATCTTGAAGGTCCAGGTATTGCCAAGAAATTGCTATTTTTTATTTTTTGTTTTCCACATTTTTATAGCACTTTTAAGACTTAAGAAAACTTTATTCATTCAGGATTATAGATGATAGGATCATATATTTAGAGCTGGAAGAAAACATGGAGAGCACCAAGTCCAACATCCTTGTTTTATAGATCAGGAAATCCCAAGCTCAGAGACATTAAATGACTAACCCAGGGTCATAAAACTGCTAAGTGTCTGAGACAGGATTCAAACCTAGTACATCATGACTCCAAGTTCAGCAATCAATCCATTACCCCAGGCTACCTCCCTCAACAACAATTCTGTAAGGTAGGGAAAACAAGTTTTTACTATAGCTATTTACGTATGGGAAAGGTAAGACCCCAAGTGTGATGCTCCCAAGGGCACCTAGTAAAGGGGCAGAGCTTGGGTTTGAAGTCAGTGTGTGTTTTGTTACACCAAGCTGACTTCTTGTAAAGACATATACTAGAAAGTGCATGTAAGGCCTGGGATTCAAAGGCAGTGTGCTCAGGGCCTTCCTATTGCTGTTCCCTCCCTCCCCATCAAAATTGGCCTGCCCTCTGTGTGTACCTTTCCTAAAGGTCCTGCTTCCTTACAGGTGCCAGTCGGCAAATGCAACCCGCTGCTCAATGATTTTCTTGATTTCTCTACATGAACGAGTCATCCTTTCTAAGAAAGATGTGTATTTTAGCAGGAGTCTGCTATGAACAGTGATAACGCTTTAATGTAAAGGAGCAAAACTCATGCTGGAAATTCCAGATAGTCTTTTAGGTCTATGGGGGAAGATGTGCTATGGAATGTGGGCAGGAGGAAGCTGAACCTTGTGGCGTTCTCAGATTCTATTATATAGGGGCAGCTAGGTGGCACAGGGAATTCTATTCCCTGCAGTCAGGAGGACCTGAGTTCAAATCCAGCCTCAGACACTGAACATTAGCGTGTGACCTTGTCCAAGTCATCTAGCCCCAATTGCCCTGCCTTCCCCCCTCAAAAAAAATTCTATTGTATAGTTATCTGCCTAATCTCCCGGTAAAGAGGACAGATTTTGAAGGATCAAGGCACAATACTGATATGACATGTTGTAATTCTTCAGAGCAGCACAGAACTACTTACTTACTTAGGGTTAATAATAATAGCTAACATATAATACATTATCATCTATACATAATACCTTATATATATATATAATCGTATATATCACATATACATTGTAATATAGAATATATTCTTATGCAATGATAATATGTTATTGGTAACATGCTTTTCATATGCTCATACTATTATATAATATTTTATATCAATGAGAGCTCAGATCTATTGATATATATTCAACTATGTAACTTTTCAAAAGCTCTTCCTTTCCAATCCTTAAAATACCCAATAATGAGAGAGCAAAAGTATTTCCAGTGATATAAAAAGGAATGGCGCACTCACTGGGTCCTAATGATAAGTTCAATAAGTAAAAAGGTCAACTGTATGAGGGATAGAGAAGGGTCTTGTAGAAGGAACACAGGTCTAGGTTTCTGCAAATGAGATAATCTCCCCCAAGTCACAGTGTGATCAATAATGATATTACCCAGTATTTATGTATCTTTTACTATTTATAAAACACTTCATCTATGTTATCTCCTTCCATCCTCACAACAACCTTGCAAGGGAGGTACTATTATTATTATTCCTATGTTAGATATAGCCTAAATGACTTGCCCAAGGTCACACAGATAGTGGGAGGTTTTGAACTCAGTAGACTCCGAGTCCAGCACTCTGTCCATTATGCTCCAAGTTGCTTCAGAGTTTCTATTACTGGAACAAGGATGATTCTACAGAATTACCTTAGTGATACAACTCTCTGATAACCTAGAAACCCTTTTTTTTTTTAGATTCGACCATTTATTTAGCAGATACTTAGTGAAAAGTAGCAGGGGATGGAAAGACAGATGAAAGTCCTGGGTTCAGATTCCAGCTCAGCCTTCCTACCTGTGGGACTATTTCTTTTTTTTTTTTTTTACATCCTAGAAACCCTTTCTAAAAAAGAAACCATCAGGGTTGACTATTTACTGCTCTCTATGTCATACTGGGGGCAGCTAGGAGGAACAGTGGACAGAGCACTGGGCTTGAAATCAGGAAGACTCACCTTCATAAGTTCAAATCCCGATGCAGACACTTACCAGCTGTGTGACCCTAGGCAAGTCACTTAACCCTGTTTACCTCAGTCTCCTAATCTGTAAAAAGAGAAAGAAATGTCAAACTACTTCAGTGTTTTTGCTAAGAAAACTCCAAAATGGGATAGCAGAGTCAGACACAACTAAAACGACTGAACAACAACACGTCATGCTGGGCCATAACTTTAAGACACAAAGATTCCTTTAGAGGGGACTGGAAAAATATCTCTAATGGGTTTTTATGAGAAAAATGGTAGAAAGCATCTGGAGTCTAGAGAACATAGGTTCAACTCCTGGCTTGACATCTCCCTATGTGTGTGACCTTGGACAGGTCATTTCCATTCTCCAAGCATTTACTATCTTTAAAATCAGCTATTTTGACTAGATGACCTCTATGGTCATTTTAAGCTTTACATCTATTATGCTATGATCCATACATGATAAGCAAATACCTTTGTAAAGTTGTAAGACTCTAGTGTAATATTCTTGGATAGATTCTCCATTTATAAAACTTTTCCAATGGAAGGAAGTCACTTTTCCTTGTCATTTTATTTTAAATATCCCTATACTTCAGGAATTAAAGATGGCACTCGTAGCAGATAGCTTTAAATCTCAGCTTTGCCACTTATTTCCTGGACAAGTTGTTTCACCTAGAACCAGGTAGATAGCCTGGAGTCAGGAAGGCCTGAGTTCAAATCCACCCTCAGATACTTACTAAACGTGTGACCCTGAGCAAGTCATTTCACCTCTATTTGCCTCAGTTTTCTCACCTGTAAAATAGTAATTAAACTATGAGATACCCAGTGTTGTTGTAGGAAATGAAATCATATCTTTAAAGCATTATCACAGTGCCTGGGACATAGTAGGCACTTAATAAATGCTTGTTTCTTCCCAAACTTCAGTTTCCATAGCTGTAAAATATGGAGGTTGATTTTGATGGTCATTGAGATCTCTTAAAGGATCTCCTTTAAATGATTAATTTCTGAAGAAAGGAGTGTCCCTGTGGTCAGGGAATAGGGTCTTTCCAACTTTTAAAAAAGGAAAACTCCGTGGGAATATATCATGAGATTTACTTATGCCCAGAGCAAACATTTGGAGTCATCTGTCAATCTGCAGATAATCCTAAGAAAATAAAAAAGTTAAAATCTCATCTGTGTACTTTATATCTTGCAAGAATTTAGAACAAAATTTCCTTTGACTTATTGCCACTATATTTTCTCTCCCCTTGTCCACGCCACCTCTACTTTTCAGCACAAATTCTCCATTTAGATGATATTTCTAGCAGATGCCCCATCCTTTGGGGGTGTTTTCTTTCTCTTTCATTACAGAAGACACTTTCACTAGTGTTTTTTTTTATTGTTTGGAATGGAAAATGCCTAGATTAAGATGTTCAGGAATCACAGATGATTACTTCTTAATCTCTTCCAATTTGGGGTTTGGGATTTGCTTTTTATGGAGGATGAGTTCCAGGGAACTGTACATATGAGAGCAAAGTCTGCATTTAAGAGATTTAAGGACTAAAAAGAGTAGTGCATTTATAACTAGTCCTCAAAGGGGTAACAAGGCAATGATCTTCACCCAGACAGTAAAAATATTTCAACTGTCAATCTCACACCATATATTTTAAAAGCAGGATGTTTATGCTTTAGGAATCATTCCCCTGATGTTAAGTATAAACATTAGCACAGCATCTAATAGGGAATTCTCTGGAGATGTTAAGTCTACTTTTTTTTAATGTTCCTTTAGCCTTATTAAGACAGGTCATAGTGATTCCTATAAACAGAGCTGGCCTCGGGCAAAACTATGAAACAGGCCAAGTTTGTCTTTTTCTGACCTCTAAAGGAGATTCTTCATTGGTTCAGGCTCCTAAATGCACTGTTTCTTACTCTTCTCTCAAGCTGTCACTAGGATGGGGCTAGCAGAGTTTTGTTCCAGGACCAGGAAATTCAGAGCACACAAAGGTCACTTAAATTGTTACCACAGTATAGAAACACCTGAGCTTAGAATATAGTTAAAATCAAGTAAATTAGTTGTCAGTTAAAATTAATCAAAGTGGAAGTTTCCAGAAAGCACATACTTCTTCCTCCCTGACTCTTGAAGCAGCTGCAGCCAAGTAAAGTCCTGTCTTCCAATGAATTTCTTGCGTCCTGGAGTTTCTACCCCTTGGGCCAATTTCCCTGTCTGTCTTCCTTTCTCTATAGAATTTGTCTTTAAAAGTTGATTTGAACATTCTTTTCATGCTGCTTACCTCAGGTATTTGCTAAGCTTGTCTCAAATGCATTTTTTTTTAAAATGCTAGTTATGGGTGTGCTCCCGTCATCCCCAATGTCAACAACAATATCTAATGTCAAAGTATTACTTCTCCCAACCCTCACTTGAATTTTAAAACTTACCTCTAATTATTGAAAGCTTGGTTCCAAAGAGAAGATGAAGAAGATTTGGGGAGAGCACTAGAGGAAATAAATTTTAAGACCAGCCTGCAAGGTAAGGCATCAGAGCCTTTTCAGAGCTATCCAATGTGTCCTGCTGTCCATTCAGCTATGCAAGATAAAACATCTGTACCAGGTGGATACTGCCCCTACTCTACCCATGTCATGTATTCATCACTGTCAGGGAAAGTGTCATTAAATCCTCCTAGTAAGTCTAACTCATTCGAGTTATCTTGCTTTGGTCTGGATGAATTGCCTAAGATCTCTTTTTTTCTCAGAGAATCTCAAATTCTAGGATGTAGACATATAGAGTGATGCTGAGGCATCAACTGTCAGGAAGTCAGAGACAGAGACACACATTCTGGTGAAACCTGCATAGCCAGAGGGCTTGCTCCCTTCTGAAAAGAAAGAAGGAGCCATTCGAGATGGAGATGATGAAAGAAGGGAAGAGTCTGGATTAGACAGGGTAGGACAGAGATGGGAATACTCAGCCTGACTCAGACCTGGAAACAGGCCCACAAACCACCTCATATACATGACCCAGAAAGGGAAAAAGGATTAGAAAAGGGAACTTTGAAGAAGAAAAGCAGCCCAAACTTATCTTTTCTCTGATGCTAGAAGTCACAGGAATTATATTAATCCCAATGGAAGATGGGGTATCTTCTCTTCTGTCTCCAATCAATTCAGTTCCACAACTATTTTTAACCACCCACAACACACACACACACACACACACACACACACACACACACACACACACACAGTGCTACCTTATAGAGATACAAAGACAAAAATGAAAACAGTTCCTGCCTCCTGGGGGGGGGGGGACCATATCTAAAGAGATCACTAAATACAAAAAAAAATAGTAAAAGTCAATGAAAAGCTATTTCAGGGATGATAAGTACTAAGAAAAACAGAGATTGAGAGAGATCAGATGAACTCTGAGTGCAGACTGAAGCTTACTTTTTTCACTTTATGTTTCTTACTTTTTCTTTTTTGCAATATGGCTAATGTACAAATACGTTTTGCATGACTTAATGTTTATAATCAATATCATATTGCTTGCCTTCTCAAGGGACCAGAGAGGGGTGGAAAAAAGAGAGAGAATTTGGAACTTAAAAGAAAAAAATTTAATGAATGTTAAAAATAAATTTTAAAAATTTCAAAAGGAAATACAAAGATGAGGAAAGGCCTAGTGTAGAAGGTGAGGCATTGCATTAAGTGAGGTAGAGGTCTCCCAAGAAAGCACTGCTGGTATGAGGGCCAGTCACACAAAAGCTTACAGAGGGAGATAGGGTACAGACAGTTTGGCTGGAGCTTAGTTCAGAATGGGGAAGTGTTCAATAAAAAGATAACGATGGAATAGTAGAGTATGTTGAAAAGAGGTTGCAAGTTTCATCTCACTTCTGTCAATAACCATAACAATAATAGTTCATCTTTCCCATTGTGTTAAAGCTTACAAGTCACTTCCCTAGACACAGCCCTGGGAGGTAGGCAGTGACATTGTGTCCTTTACTCTTGACTGAGAGGGTCGAGATCTTTGACAACATATATGCTGAAAGGAATCTAATAAGACTCAGCAGGTATGGTCAAGAATGTTTCTGTCCCTGTCCTTGAGATAAAGAGTCACCCATACCCAACCCTTGGATATTTTCTGTGCCTAAAACCTCAGGTAGTTTGTAGCACAAACAAGGACACAAGGAGAAAATTTACTTTACATGGACGGCCAGGTGGCATAGTGAAGTGTTGACCCTGGAGTCAGAGGGACCTGAATTCAAATTCAGCCTTATAATTAAAAAAAAAAAACTTAGCCATGTGACCTTGGGCAAGTCACTTAACCCCCCCAAAAAAAGAAAGAAAGAAAATTTACTTTACAGCTATTTTTGGAATCAGGAAGACTCACCCTCTTGAGTTCAAATCCAGCCTCAGACACTTACTAGCTGTGTGACCCTGGGCAAGTGATTTAACCCTATTTGCCTCAGTTTCCTCATCTATCAGATGAACTGGAGAAGGAGATGGCAAACCACTCCAGTATATTTGCCAAGAAGCCCAAATGGGGTCACAAAGAGTCAGAAATGACTGAAAACAACAAGATTTTTATCCTCATTTTACAGGTGAATGATATTAGTACTTCCCATTTCTACAAAGTTTTGTTGGTTTACAAGACACTGAAACTTTGGTGGTACAAAGTATTATTATCCCTATCTTATAACTGGGAAAACTGAGCTCAGAGAGTTGGAGCTACTTGTACAGGGTCAGAGAGATAATAATCAAAGGTTGGGTGAAGAGCTCCAGGACTTTTTGCACTATACAGACTCACTAGCTCATCAAAGTGACCTTGGACTTCAGTTTCCTCATCTTTAAAAAGAAGGGGACAAATTTCTCAATAGTTTCTCCCTTGGCATTATCATCAGCTCCCATGGAGTCCAGTGTTTACACAGTGCCTGACACATAGTAGGCTTTTAATAAATGTTTATGGAATTGGATTGAGTTCAATTACCATGTCCATGTAGAAGCTTCCCTCTCTATGTATTCTACAGTATTTGCTCTCCACAGTCCACTGCATCAACTGCCTATCAGATGTCTTTTAAGTATCTCAAACTCAATATAACCAGAGGAGAATACATTATTTTCCCCACAAACATATCTTCAAAGTTCTCCATTTCTGTTGATGACAGCACTATTCTTCCATTCACCCTCATTCTTAATCTTTGAAGGGAGAGGGAAGCATCTAAGAAGGACAAATTGTTCTTGCTATTGTTATTGTTTCAGTCACATCCAACTTTCTGTGGCCCCATTTGGAGTTTTCTTCATTTTTAATTTTTTTTTGGTCTTTATTAATTTGTTTACTTTTAGTTTACATGATTCATTTCCACAATTCCTTGAGTTTCAAATTTCCTTTCCCTTCCTCTCCCCAACCCCCCCCTCCGGCGGCATATAATCAAGTATAGTATCTGCAAGTACTTTAACATTAGGCATTAGTCAGGTTATAAAGAAGGATTGTAACATATGGAATGAACAATGGGAAAGAGGAAACAAAACCAAACAAGAAGAAGTAAAAGAGGAGGTAGTTTGCTTCAATCTGGATTCAAACTCAGTTCTTTCTCTGAGTGTAGACATCTCTCTCCATCATGAGTATTTTGGGGTTGACTTATAAACCTGGATTGCTGAGAAGAGTCCAGTCTGTCATAGTTGGTCATCACACATATGATGTGTCTGTGATTGTGTACAAATTTCTCCTGGTTCTACTCTTATCACGCAGCATAAGTTTGTATAAGCCTCTCCAGGTAAATATGAAGTCCATCTGCTCCTCGTTTCTTATACCACAATAGTATTCCATTACATGTATATACAACTTGTTCAGCCATTCCCCAATCGATGGGCACCCCCTTAATTTCCAATTCTTTGCCACCACCATTTGGAGTTTTCTTGACAAAGATACCGGAGTGGTTTGACATTTCCTTCTCCAGTTCATTTTACAGATGAGGAAACCCAGGCAGCTAGGGTTAAGTGACTTGCCCAGGGTCATATAATTAGTATATGTCTGAGGCTGGATTTGAACTCAGGTCCTCCTCATGTATGTGCTCTATCTACTGAGCTGCCCAAGAAGGGGAAGGGAGATTATCTACTCATATGAGATAACTGGGACAAAAGCCTGTGAGTAGGAAAGTGTGTAACAGATACAGTAGAGGAAATATAAGGAAAGTCAAAATAAATTCCAGAGATTATTTTAACCACCTCTAACTCTTGTTTCTTCCTGTTTCCTCTAGAAGCTATGCCTCCTAGAGTTTTTGGTTAGGGAGAAAATAGAATGTTACAGCTCTCCTCAATTTGGACAGATATATTTCTTCAGTAGGTTTATGGCAGATGTGGTGACCAAGTTTCATGGTCTTTCTAATTCTTCACTGGTTCTCATTTGTTCATAAGTAAAACTCAAATAGTCAGAAAGACCTATGATTTCATTGGTTTGGCTTGAACACCAATGATTATTACATAAATGTATAAAATCAAGAGCTATTTCCCCTATACATGAGTGTACAAAAGCTATCAAGAAAACTATAAATAACCAAATGAAAACATACTCCAAATCATTAATATTAGTAATTAATCAAATTTAAACTACTCTCATACCCATTAAACTTACAAGATGGTAAAAAGCCCATAGTGTTGGAAGGGGTTACAAGAAGACAGACACATTAACACACTTGGCAAAAATGTAAATGGAATTGGTCCACTCTAGAAAACATTTTGCAATTATGTGGAATAGTCACTAAATTATTCGTATTCAGCAACCCCACTACTAGGCATGCACCCCAAGGAGGGCAATGACATAAAGAGAAATTGATCTGGAGCTGTTAGGTGGCTCAGTGAATTGAGCACCAGCCCTGGAGTCAGGAGGACCTGAGTTCAAATCTGGCCTCAGACACTTAACACAAAACTAGCCATGTGACCTTAGGCAAGTCACTTAACCCCAATTGCCCTATCTTCCTCCCTCCAAAAAAGCAAAAAGAAAAATCTTTTAAAAAAAGAAAGAAAGAAAGAAAAATTGATCCCATCTGACAAAATACTCATAGAAACATTATTTTGGTAATAGAAGCAAAGTGGGTGCTCATAAATCATGGAAGGGCTAAATAAATCATGGTAGGTGAATGTAATGAATGTCAAAATATAATTAATTTATATTACATCATATGATAAATATAAGAAAGTAAGAGAGTCTTGGAAAGATGCGAATAGGTGCAAAGAAGAGTTGGCAGAACCAAGGAAGTAGGTCAAGCTAGAAAATGACCTCAACAACATAAAAGAAAATAGCAGTTTAAAAAATGCCAGAACTCAGATAAATGCAATGACCAATGTTTAGAGGATTAGTAGACTTTAGAGGATTGTTGAGGATGTATATTCCCAATAAAGAGGTGGTATGGAATGAGGCTGATGTTGCCAGATTGTCCAATATGATCTACTCATCTGTGTGTTTGGCTTAACGTGTTCCCTTATTCTGCCCTAGTTGGGTGCTGGACTTTGGGGAATGGTACTAATTTGGTGTTTTGGTTCTTTTAAGCATCAATACCACTTTTGGGGAAGAAAATTTGATTATTCCCAAATCAGAAAAGAAAATGTACTTGTCAGAAGAGTTTGATGGTTGGCTTGATTTGAGAAAAACTCTTCTTGAGTATGTTCTGATTAGTTTATCTTTAAATTCTCATCTTTAATCATGCATGAATGAATAAGAAGCAGGATTAGTGTTTATACATTATAACCAATATACCCTTTTTTCTTCTTAGACCTGCAGTTTCATTAAAGTACAGAATGTCTGGGGAGGAAATTGCCCTCCCCCCACTCCTATAACTTTTCTGCAATGTATAGTCTTAGAGAATTACCTAAGGGGGCACTCTTAAAGTGCCTTCTGAGAAGTTAAATAACCTTCTCAGAGTCACCCAACCAGTACGCATCAGAGGTCGGTTGTGGAAATCAGAGGTCAGACCTTCCAGACTCAGAAGTCATTTTAACCATAACTGTTTTATCCAGTTTATCATATATATCTTCTTAAAATGAAAATGGACATTTTTCATGTTTAAAAAAAAGCCTTCCACATAGGAACTTTTCTTATTTTAAGAAAGACATCTTTGAAGATAGATTTCTTAAGATATCAATCCTGTGAATGTGAGTGTATGGGGCAAACAAGGTAGAGTTAAATCTTGATGAGTAACTATTTTTAGCAAGTTATTCAGATACTTTGAAATATTTTTGCCCTAAATCTAACACACAATAGACCCATAGCAACAAAACGGTATCTTGAAACATGAGGGGGGAAAACAACGTTATCTGTAATCTTTTCTGACATTATTTTTAAAATTAACAATGAGGAAAATAAGTATTAACTAAAACTCTATGACATTTGTTTTTAATCAGCAATTAGAAAATTATGTATAAACAACTGTTCTTTGTCTCACAAGCCCTACAAACCACACCAGAGATAATTAGGTGATGCAGGGGCTAGAACTCCAGACCTGGAGTCAGGAAGACTCTAGTTCAAATCCAGCCTCAGGTACTGACTACCCTGTACAAGTCACTTTTTCTCTTCCTCAGTTTCCTTATCTATAAAATGGCATGATAATAGCACCTATCTCCCAGGAAGGGTTATTATGAAGAGAAAATGAAATATTTATAAAGTGCTTTGCAAACCTTAAAGTAATATACAAAGGCTAGCTATTATTTTATAGCAGTTTTGCAGTCTCTTAGAATATTTCCCAGATGGTTCACCTGGGCTTTAGCTGCTTCATATGCAAAAGGAAATAGGTAGACTAAATACACCCTGAGAGCCCTTCCAACTCTACACTGATACTACAAAACACAGAGTCACCGTATTCAGCCCTTAGATATCCTCTGTACCCAAGACTTCAAGAAGCTTTTGGCATGACCCAGTATAGAAGACATCCCCAGGAATATAAACAACATGTAGGAAAGCAGTCACAGAAAGAGAAAAAACCATGTCTGGTTGCAGTATCATCCCCGGAATTAGTTTGGCCAAGAAGTTTCACCTGGCTTTCTTATTCTGCCTTGCTGACACACAGCAGCTTACCCTCCTTGCTTTTCCATCCCCCATTTGTGCTACCACAAGTGGGGAAGCTGAGTTATACATACAGCCATTCACTATAATGGATCCACCTAGACACTAGTTCTGTGGACCAGGTTTGCCCTGCCTTTACATGCTAATTCCTGATATCCTCAGAATAGAAGGAAGATTCCTGATGTCATTAAGCCTTCCTATTTTTACAGCTACACTGTAGAAGATGTAGAAGAAAGGGGTACGTGGAGTGTTCAGGGAGGACTAGCACCTCTGCTGTGAGGGCTTGCTGAGCTTTTTTCAGGGCAGTTTTCTACTTTTTGGTGTCCGTACCTGTTACCTAACCGTCATCTGTGACTCTAAGAGACTGTAGCATGAGCAGCAGTCACAATCTGGTAAAACCATCTATAATGGCAGTGGAAATTTGAAGATTTTCCCTGCCCCTTAATAAATCTAAGGAAATTTGAAGAACTTCCCTGATTTGAAGATCTTTCCTGTTCCCTAATAGACTGAATGTAATCACATAGAGCCTGTGGTGGGAGGAGTTTGCTGAAGAGTGGAGCAGAGCCCACAGGAAGCTGGTAGTCAAAGCAGTTAGAGATGGTGGGAGAGAGAAGAAGCCCAGGGAAGGAGACAGCAAGACTTGTGAGTAAATGTTTGTTTGTGGGAAGGCTAAAAGATGGTGTGGCTCTCTGGTGCATTGTGGTGTATTAACTTCTATGTTGCTATGATGGATCCAGTTTCTTGGTATTGGGATTTGGTTTTCTGGTGTCTGAATAAATGTTTTGTGTCTGTCCTACCTATGGAGAGTCTGTTATATTTTGTGATTGAGCACTGTGCTGAAATATTTACAGTTGCCATCAGGGCTGTGAATATTGTGTTGGGACCACACCATCTCAGCTGATGGGTTAAACCAGGTTGAGGGTAACTGAGAGCCTTAAATCTTTTTTTTTTCCTAATCATTTTTTTTATTTTTTTTTAAACAAATACTTTATTAACTTCTGTTTTACATCATTCATTTCCGCCAGATTTTGAGTTACAATCATTTTCCCCCCATTATTCCCCTACCCAACCTCCCAGAATAGCAGTCCCACAAGATATCGCTTCCTCCAATCTGCTCTCTCCATACCTTCTCCCATACCCCCATCGACTTTTCCATTAGAGGAAGATGAATCTTTGTGTCCCAATGCCTGCACATCTTATCTCCCAATTATAGGCAAAAGAGTATTAATAATAGTATTTATATACATATTTGAAACATTTAATGTTACGACCTTGAATTTCAGATCCATTTCCTTCCTCCCTTGTCACCCATTCCTTCTTGGGATAGAAGTAATTCAGTATATGTTGTACATGTCTAGCTATGCAAAACATTATCATAGTAGATATATTGTGCAAGGCTGCTTATAATTCCCTCCCACTCATCCCACCCCCCACCTGGTCCATTCCCTACATGATCCTGTCCCTCTTCTATAATGGGTACTTCCAACCTCCCCTCACCCCAAGGATGCCCTCCCATCCATCATCCCTCCTCTCATCCCCCTTCCCCCTATCCTGCTGCAGGTTGAGATATCCCATTTAGCATGTATGTCATTTTCTCCCTGAACCAAATTCAATGTGAATGTGGTTTTGCCTTTTTAGCCTTCCTTATTCTCCCCCTCCTTTGCAACTACTTCCCCTACATGAGATAGTTTACCCTACCATGTCTCTCCCCATCTCCTCTTGCCACTTTCCTCTCTCACCTCATAATTTCATCCCTTGAGTATTCTCCCTTCCCAACAAATTCAATCTATGCCCTCTATCCATATATAACTGTAACCACATACACACACATTCACATATGTATTCATATGACCACACACCCTTCTTCCATTATTTTCATAGTGAGAAAGATATCATCAGTCACAGTTATTGCTTTTCCATATAGGAATGTAAATAGTTCAACTTTGATAAGTTCCTTTTGATTTCTTTTCCCTGATTACCTTCTCAGGCATCTCTTACTTCTTGCATCTGGATGTCAAATTTTCTATTCTACTCTGGTTTTTTCCTCAAGAATGCTTGAAAGTCCTCTATTCCACTGAATGACCATATTTTCCCCTGAAACAAAATACTCAGTTTTGCTGGGTAGGTGACCTTGGGTTCATTCCCAGTTCTTTTGCCCTCTGGAATATCATATTCCATGCCCTTCGATCCCTCAGTGTAAAAGCTGCCAGGTCCTGGGCTATTCTGATTGTGTTTCCACAATATTGAAATTGTTTCTTCCTGGCCGCTTGTAGTATTTTCTCCTTCATCTGGGGATTCTGGAACCTGGCTATAATATTTCTGGGAGTTTTCTTTTTGGGATCTTTTTCAGGAGGTGATCGGTGGATTCTTTCAACCTCTATTTTGCCCTCTGGATCTAAAACATCAGGGCAGTTTTCCTTGAGAATTTCTTGAAGGGTGATTTCTAGGTTCTTTCCTCGATCATGGCTTTCAGGTAGTCCAATAATTTTTAAATTGTCTCTCCTGGATCTATTTTCCAGGTCAGTGGTTTTTCCCATGAGATATTTCACATTGCCTTCTACTCTTTCATTTGTTTGGATTTGCTTAACAGCATCTTGATTTCTCATAAAGTCATTAGCTTCCATTTGCTCCAGCCTAACTCTGAAGGAATGAATCTCCTCAGTGAACTTTTGAGATTCTTTTTCCATCTGGCAAATTCGACTTTTTAAGGCATTCTTCTCCTCAATGCCTTTTTGGGCCTCCTTTGCCATTTGAGCTAGTCTATTTTTTAAGGTGTTGTTTTCCTCAGTCAGGCTGTTGACCCTCATTTCATACTTTTCCTGCATCCTTCTCATTTCTCTTTCCAATTTTTCCTCCACTTCTATTATTTGATTTTTAAAGTCCTTCTTAAGGTCCTCTATGGCCTGCAACCCGCTCATGTTTTCCCCCTGGGGCTTTTGGAGCAGGACTTCTGACCTCACAGTCCTTTTCCTGCTCTATGCCCCCAAAATAGGAGTCTAGGGTTGCATTTTTCTGTTTCCTTTGCCTTGGCATGTTGCCACTTAATTGCTTGACTTTTGGGCTTGTTGCCACACTAAGGCTTTAAGGCCAGCTAGAGGAATTTTCGTCCCGAACGTGTGGGGGGCAACTTCCGTTTCTGGCAAGCTATAAACCCACCCACAACTTCCACCCTAGATCACAATCCAGATCCAGGGAGGTTAAAGCAAGAGCGATTACCCCCCAAGACTGATCGCTGGATCTCCCCACGATTTGTAGGCTGGGAGCTGGAGATGCCTCTGAAAACTACACAGTGGCGTGTCTCCTCAGCAGCTTCTAGCCCCCAGGGGAGGGAGCTGACGTATTCCCCAAATACAGGTCCCAAAGTCCATAGGACACTAACCTCTTACTTTGTCCTAGGCAAGTCTATGTTGATAATTCTGGCGTCTCCACAGTTCCTGGTGTTCTGGGATTCCTCCAGCCGGCTGCTGGCCCTGCCGCCCTGGGGCTAAAACCTCGGCTCACGTGGACCTGGGCTCGGCTCGGCTCCTGCGCTCTGCGCGCTGCCAGCTCCCAGACCACTGCGCTGGTCCTTTCTGCAGGGTGCTGGGCTGTCCTCAGCGGGAGGTTAGCTTCTCTGTGTCGTTCTGTGGGTGCTGGGGCTCCAGAAGATTTTCAGAGTCCTTTTTTACATAGTTTGTGGAGAATCTCGGGGCAGAGAGGCTTGGACGAGCTGTTTCTACTCCGCCATCTTGGCTCCGCCTATCGAGCCTTAAATCTTTGATTTAGGGGGATGTTTACCCCAAGCATAAAGACTTCCCTTAGCAGAAGAGATGGATAAGAATAATTTGTTCTAACAGTTGTTGAAGCAGGCACTGTAGAGCACTTAGAAGTTGGTCAGACATTGAAGATGCCAAGGTCATCCACTGCATCTCAAGCCATCAAAAGTCATCTTGACTTTTGTCCTGCCAGAGGATTTTGATGACTCTAGAAGAGAGAGTGAGGCTGAGAATTTACTCTGACAACTGACAACTCTGATAATTACCCTAGCAACTCTGCTTCATTAAATCCAATTCACGCACAAGTCACCCTTGATCTCATTGGTCCTCTTCAAAAACAAAGGACAAAAAACAAGAAGAAAGCAGGGCAAATTGCTCAAGGATGCTCAAGCAATGTGATCTGAAAGGTGAAGAGGAAGAGATCAGTTCCCTATGTTGAGAAGAAAGGATAAGGGACCTCTGTCTCTACACACGATCAAAAGATTAGAGAACCTGATTTCCTCCAGTCCTCTGTAACACCAAGGAGAATAAAATAACAGTCACCCATGGGTGAGGAGGCAGGTAGGATGATATTGGGAAGGGGACATATTCAGAGACATGATACAAGTTAAGTGATGATCCTCGAAACTCAGGGGTAAGGGAAGAGGAAGATGGAGGGGACCTTTTCATGTCTGGTCTCTGGGGGAGGCAGGGAAGATCCAGATGTAATTTGGAAATAGATAAATGTTAATGTAGGGATACCCACATGTCTCTTTCTGTACTCTTTGCCTATAGTTTGGCCCTTTCTCTCCCTCCAGGACAGTCCATGTTGCTCCCCTGGACTCCCCAGAAATGCAGGTTCCCCAGAAACAGGTAAAGGCATTTTACCTCAAGCCAGTATCTTGGCAGACCTAGGTAGGACAGCTTTTGTAAAATCAGAGATTTAAAGCTAAAAGGGTCCTCAGAATCACTCTAGTTCAGGGACTCTTAGCTAAGGTTCATGAATACATTTTTAAAAATATTTTGATGACTATGTTTCAATATAAATGACTTCCTTTGTAACCCTAATTTTGTATTTTATGCATTTAAAAACATTATTGTAATACAGGGGTACAGGATATAAAAAGTTAAGAACCCCTTGTCTAATCCAACTCTTCCTTTTGCAAATGAGGAACTGAACCTTGGAAAGTCTTCAAACTAACCAAGGTCACACAGGAAGTCAGTGGTAGAGCTAGGATTAAAATCCAGGCTTTCTGACTACATAGTGCGCTGGGCCAAGGTCAGTGACCCCCAAATGGCGAACCAAGAAGGACAGTATCTGGTGGCTTGGACTTCATAGTCTTCCATAGCCATTCATGTCTGTGTTTCTACAGTCATCCTGTTCTGTCTTTTTGACTGGAATCAATCCATTATATATATATATATATATATATATATATATATATATATATATATATATATATATATATATATATATCAGGAAGGCTTGAATATAATCTTAGCCTGATTGTTACAGTATTTTGTTTTTTTATCTACCCATTTACTAACCTCAAGATGAAAATGAAGGCACTGATTGGTGCAGTGTGTGTGTGTGTGTGTGTATGTGTGTGTGTGTGTGTGTGTGTGTGTGTGTGTGTGTGTGAGAGAGAGAGAGAGACAGACAGACAGACAGACAGACAGACAGAAACAGATAGAGACAGAGGAAGAAGCAAAGAAAGACAGAGGTAGAAAGATGGATTAAATAAGATAAAAGGGGAGGGAATGGAGATAAAAATACCTTTGACATAAAGAATTGCCTTAAACCACCAAAAATTTCTGCTTTGAAACTATCCATATCTGGGGGATTCATGAGTATGAGTGATTCTTGACTGTATTCCATACATAAAAGTATTCAGGGAAACATAACCATGTAAGGAATTACCTTCACAGTCAGGCTTCTTATCAAGAAAAACCAAGATTTTCCCCCCATCATGATGGAGGCATTAGAACATTAGCAATGCAGGCTATGACCTATGGGCAAAACACAGACACAGACCCCTTAGAAGCCAGAGCTGTCAAGCCCCAACATTGTCCAGGGAGGGCTCCACTTAACCATTCTGACAACCACCCCCACTTTCCATATGGAAGGTTCTGAGCTGTTGCAATGAGATTTTTATCATCCCATTGTTTCTTCCTGTGTAATGCAGATAATCATTTAACATGAAAACACAGGGATGGGAAGAGCCAAACTCTACCAGATGGTCCATCAAAACCTACATTTATCAACTCCAAGAAATACAAACCAACCTGTATTTCATCAATCCAACCTCTCCAATCCAGCCAGTGGCGATATCTCTGGGTTTCCTCATTTTTTGTGTCAGCCTCATTCTACCTAAAACCAACATACACAGTGTTTCAAATTACTTGGCCTTGGCAGGTTTGAATTCCTTCATGATTTAGATTACACATATATATGCATATGTATACATATATATGCATATATATGTATGTGCTTATGTGTCTTATTACACATCTATAGCCACTGGGTGCTGGTAAATGTTTAACAACCAGTTTAATCTGCATCATTAGCAGTTTTTTGTTTGGGTTTTTTTGTCATTTCTTAAGTCTAGGCAATCAACAAAAAATAAATCAAGCTCCGATTACAAATCAGCATTTGCTGATATTTGAGGTAAAAATTCACAGACTGAAAATTTAACAGTCAGCTCTTGGGAGCCAGTCTGAACTGGTTCCAGCACTCCTCTGCACACACATATGCATACATACGTGTACACATATTGATGCACACATATATATGTATCACACATACCTCACATGTATCACATATATGTTCATTTAGGGGTTTCATATGCTTGATCTCACTTCATGAAGGGAAAATAAGAAAATGTTTATTTCTATAGCATTTTTTGAGTGCTATGCATTGTATTAAGCACTTTACAAAGAGGATTTCATTTGATCCTCAAAGCAGTCCTAGGAGGAAGGCATCATGATTATGCCCATTTTTTAGTTGAGAAAACAGAGTTTAAGTGACTTGCCCAGAGTCTCTTAGATAGAAAGAGTCTTCAGTGAGATTTGAAGGCTCTTTCTCTCTGACCCACCATACCACCTGATAAGCTCTAGCAGGTCTTACCAACCTAGAAAGATTTAAGTGCCAGCTTGGTAATGGAGTCTGCTCTCTGAGCACCAGCTTACTTCAGTTTAGAGACGCTCATCCCTAGAGAAATGTCCACTAGGAGATTGTTTGAGGGCTCCTGTCACTCACAAAGCCTATCTATTTAGGTATGAAAGAGGATGAAGTCTGCACTGCTAGAGGTATGGTGTCCACCAATGAAATTATGCATTATAGATAGACAGAGGGAAGAAAGGAGGGAGGGAGGGAGGGAATAGAGAGAGAGACAGAGACAGAGACCAAGACAGAGAGCTGCAATGTAAAAGGAACTATTTCCTTTTGAAATATTTCATTATGAAGATGATCTAGTATCCTGACAAAGAAATACCTACCACTGAGATTCACCATCTTAAAAAAATCAGGTGTTAACAGATCAAGAGAAAGAAAGCAATGGAAAGCAAAGAGAGACTCTTCTTAGGGAAGTCTGTGGCTCTTCTTCTGCCAATGACATCTTCAGTTAACCTGAATGACACTCACTGAGCCCTGTTAATGGGTTTGTAAGGAGGTAAGAGGTTATCTGGGATGCTGTGCTTCCTTTTAAACAGACCATTTTAATTAAGGATGAAAACACTCTTGTCTTCCTAGCATAGCCTGCAATTAAAATTAGGCTTATGCCTGCCAGAAATCAAGCTGAAGAAGGCTAAAAGCACTGAAGTATTTCTTCTGTGTTACTATGTGGACATGGGTCTAAAAAGTTAAGGCAAGAACATTCAAATTAGGATTTTCGGCCATTGGCAGATGAGGCCTTTCATTGCCAGAACAAAGAAAGTTCTGTTATGAGATGCTTAATATTGAGAGACCAAGCTAGGAAGCAGTTAAAACTGACTTGCAAACTGACAAACAAACAAACAAACAAAAGATGTGACTTTAGTTGGGACTTGAAGGAATAAAGAGAAATAAATGATGAGAGCAAAGACATGTATGAACAACAACAACAACAACAACAAAAAAACCTGATAGACTGGTCATGTGTCAAGAGCAAGGGATAATTGATAAACAGACCTATGTGTTCCACTTGTTTCCTAGCAATATTTACAGAAAATGAGGAAAGGTCTTTTCAAGACAGGTGGAACTCCTTGGGGTGAACTTAAGAAAGATATTGACAGGAGTTGCACAGGTTAGGCAGACTTGGATTGGTTGTGATATGCATTGTTGAAAGGAAAGTCTACCAGCCTCAGACACTTAACACAAAAACTAGCCATGTGACCTTAGGCAAGTCACCTAACCCCAACTGCCCTATCTTCCCCCCTCCAAAAAGCAAAAAAACAAAAAAGGAAAGAAAGAAAGAAGGAAGGAAGGAAGGAAGGAAGGAAGGAAGGAAGGAAGAGAGAAAGAAAGAAAAGTCCACACAGAGGAGATCGTGCATCTATTTGAGTACATTTCAAAGCAACTGTACCTTCAAAAATGAATAAATGTCCCACTGGCCAAGTAAAAGATGTCACTTTAACTCAGCAAACACTAGAATAGATAGCAAGTTTCAGTAAAATATGGTCTGTGTTCTTACAGAGATAAAACCTACTAGTCTTATAGGCAAATCCTCTTGGTATGATATAAACTCTTTAAAGGCAAAGGATTATTTGGGTTTTTCTCTTCCATCTCCAACACCTAGCAGAATGCCTTGCGTATACTAGGCAATTAATAAATGGTCATGGTTGCTTATTTTAATCACAGTTAATTTATGACTAGATAACATTTTAACAGAGGGTATTTGGGAGACTTTTGCTCTAATTTACATTTTTATGGTAGTTTGACCTCAACTATGATTTTATCTAGAAACACAGAATTTAGAAAGAAATGGGCCCCATACCAGAAGTATAGGTTCATGTAAAGGCTAAAAAAATGGTGAAAATAGGAATTGACTGAAAAAATTAATCATACACTATGAATTTTCTTGTCCCATTACTTGCATATATTAGCAGCAAAATATTTAAACTATTGGGAACAATGATAAATTTACATGTTTTTGCAACTGGGGAATCAATATCCCTAGAATAACCACTTAAACTATATGATATTCCCTTTTCTTATCTCTACTTAGAAGATGGAAAAACAAACACTGGCTCTTTCTCTTTCCTTTCCTTGACCATAAGCAAAGGCGTAGATTTATCTCTGGAGACTGATGACACCCAAACAAACATGTTAACATTGATATGGGATGTTAGTTTAGTAATGGCTCCCATATACATGACATTTGGGGGGGTTATCTGGGGGCTTTCTTCATATCAAATGGCAGAAGTATTAATATCCCTATTTGCTGAATGAGGACACTGAAACTCAGAAAAGTTAGATCATTTGCCAAGGTCACACAGTTAGGAAATCCCAGAGCTAGGACTTGAACTAAGTCTCCCAGTCCCCACAAACCCCAGTACAAACATGCTGTCTCTCCCCCTCTGCAATTAAAACATAAGGAACTTATAAATGGGTCTATAGAGTTCTCATAGCATGATTTTTAAAAGGTAAGCCAAGAGATAGTACAATATGAATCACAAATATTATTCTCTCCCTGTTTTAAAGATGATAGGACACATTCAAGAGCCATTCCCTAATTGATAAATAGTCAAAGAATACAAACAATAAGTTTCAAAGAAAGAAATGCAAACTTAAATAAATATACTAAAAATGCTATAAATCACTAATTGGAAAATATGCAAATTGAAGCAACTCAGGTTCTACCTCACATCTATCAAATTGGCAAAGTTGACAGAAAAGGAAAATGACAAATGCTGAAGGGTTTGCAGGAAACTAGACACAATAATATATTGCTGGTTGAGCTAGCTGTGAATTCCTGGCTATGAATTGGCAGAGTCATTCTGGAAAGCGTTTTGGAACAATACCTCACAACATATTCAATTGTGTATACCCACTGACCCAACAAATTCTCTACTAAACACATAACCATGAAAGGTACATATGTTAAAAATATATATATAACATATTTTTGTAATGGGAAGTAATAGGAAATAAGGGGACAGTCCAATCAATTGGGGGATGAGTAAACAAATTATGGTATAGGGGTGTCTCAAAAGTCATTTGCATAAGATTCTCCTCAGTGGAAATTGATTCCTCACTGTTGTGTAGCTCAGTGAGGGATAGAGTTGATAAGAACTAGAGAGGAGAGAAATCCTATTATTTTGACTTCCTGCTTTAAGAGAGAAGGCATGTAGTTCCAGACTCTCTTCAGATCCCTGAAGTGAAAGAAAGACTCTGGGAAGAAACCAGCACTTAGAGTAATCCAGCAATTAATTACTTAATATTGAGTAATTAATTTCTACTCGTGAGGAGAGTCTTCGATAAATAACTTTTGAGGCACCTATTACATCTAAGTACATTCTTTTCCAAGTGACGAGGTAGGGGGTCCATTGCTCATACAAAAACTGACTAAAATTTTCCAAGTTGTATGGCAAGAGGAGGTTATCCCCCAGGAGTTTAAGGATGCCTCCATTGCCCATCTTTATAAAGGTAAAGGAAATTGGTTGTCCTGTGACAATCACAGGGGGGGTCTCTCTCTTAGTCATTGCTGGCAAGATTCTTGCCAGAGTCCTCCTCAATAAGCTAATCCTTCACCTAGCATATGGTCATCCACCTGAAAGCCAGTGTGGCTTCAAAAAGTTCTGAGGAACAGTCAATATGGTGTTTGCTGCCCAACAACTGCAGGAGAAATGCCAGGAGCAGAACAGAAGTCTGTATACAACATTTATAGATCTGACTAAGGCCTTTGATACTGTTAGTCATGAGGACTTATGGAAAATTATATCAAAATTTGGTTACCCAGAAAAGTTCGACAGCATAGTACATCAGTTTCATGATGGCTTGCTTGCCCGGGTTCTAGATAATGGACAATGTTTTTGTGTCTTCCCAGTCACCAATGGAGTAAAACAAGGCTGTGTGCTTGCTCCCATGCTTTTCAGCATGATGTTTTCAGCCATGTTGTCAAATGCTTTCAATGAGAATGAACATGGCATCAAGATCAGCTACCACACTGATGGTAAATTCTTTTTTTTTTTTTTGGAGGGGGAAGGAAGGACAATTGGGGTTAAGTGACTTACCCAAGGTCAACGGCTAATGTGTGTGTGTGTGTGTGTGTGTGTGTGTGTGTGTGTGTGTGTGTGTGTGTGTGTGTAAGTGTCTAAGGCCAGACCTGAACTCAGGTCCTCCTGACTCCAGGGCCAGTGCTGTATTCACTGTGCCACCAAGCTGCCCCAGTGATGGTGAATTCTTCAGCTTGAAAAGGCTACACGCCAATACCAAAATGTTGGTACACGACTTTCTGTTTGTGGATGATTGTGCACTCAATGTAGCCTCTGAAACTGAGATGCAACAAAGTATGGATCAATTCTCTGATGCTTATGCTAATTTTGGCCAAAAAATTAATACCAAAAAAACACAGGTACTGCATCAGCCACCACCACACCATCCATATGTGGAACCATCAGTTATAGCAAATGGAGTTTTTAATGCTGTGGATAAAGTCATTTATCTTGGTGGTTATAACACCAATGAGATATTCACAGCACCCATGGCAGCTATGAATATGCTGGTGTAGTTGTGAATCACAAAATGTAGCAGACTCTTCACATGGAAGAAAGAGCAAAAACATTTATTCAAACAACAGAAAGCTGAATCCCCAAACCAGAAAGCCAAATCCATCATAGCAACCAAGAAGTTGGTACACATAACCAATACAGCAAGCACCGACATTCCAAACCTTCTCTCTGTCAGACCTTTAAAACAAAACAGGCTTCCTTAAGCATGCCCCTCTCACTTACTAGTTGCTCTGCCTCTACACTGCTTGCTCCCAGCTCTTCTGTTCTGGCTCTCTCTTGCTCCTTCCTGCTCCACCCTTCCTGTTCTACCCTTTCAGCAAGCTCCTCCCCCCCATGAGCCCCATGTGATTACATTTGGCCTATTCAGGAGCAGGGAAGATATTCAAATTTCTATTACCTTTACAGTAGCATACTTCCAGGGATATACACATTGATAATGCATTGCCAGAGCCAGCTCAGTGTTTGGGAGGCTCCAATGAAAGTGTGGGAGAGAAGAGGTATTAGACTGACTACCAGTCTGAAGGTCTACAGAGCCATGGTACTAACCTCATTATTGTATGTCTGTGAAATCTGGACATCTACCAGTGTCATCATTTGAAACTGAAATGCTTTCATTTGAAGTATTTGTGCCCAACCTGTGGTAGAGTATTCCAAGCTCATATTGGTGTGATCAGCCACAGTAAGACACGTTGAAACTTGACTCATCATAGTGATGTCATTTTGGTCCTCTTTGAGAATGAAGGACAATAACCAACTAAACCAACATCTGAGTATAATGGAATGTTATTGTGCTGTAAGAAATAAGAAAGGTGATGGGTTTGGAGAAAGCTGGAAAAATTTGTATGAACTGATGTGAGTGAATTAAACAGCATCAAGAGAACAATTTATAAAATAACAAAGACATAAGAACTCTGTTCAATGCAATGACCAACTACTATTACAGAGGACTAATGATACATGTTTCCTACTTCCTAACCAGAATAACGAGGACCTTGGGGCCCAGAATGAGACATTTTTTTGGATATGGTCAGTGTAGGAATTTGTTTTATTTGACCATGCATATTTGTTAGAATGGTTTTGCTTTTCTTTCTCCCAACTGGGAAGAGGGTGAAGTAGTAGGGAGAGCAAAAAGGAACACTTACTAATTAAATTTGTTTAAAAGACATATTCTTCAATATTTGGAATGTGTTTCTTCAAAGATTTGAAGGGACACATTTTTCAAAGATATTTACAAAATAAGCAATGTCCACAGGAGGGTGATAAGGTGATTAGGTGAGGGGCTCAAAACCATACCACACAGGTATTAGTTAAAGAGAAAATAGATATATGGCCTGGATAGGAGAATAATTAGAGAAATTATAACAGTTATCTTCAAATATTTATAGGACTTTCATTTGGAAAAGGGAGAAGCCTTGTTTTGCTTGTCCTATGAGCAAACTGATAGACATTGAGGTAAGGCAGATTTTCAGCTGGACTTAGGAAAAAGTGGCAGTTATATGAGGGGACAGAAAGAGACCTATACAAGAGATGTGCAGGGAGAAGTGACAGAACTGAACGACAAATTGGTTATGTGAACTAAGTACCAGTGAGGGCTCAAGTTTCACACTGAGGTGGGAGCATCACTCCATCCCCTCAGTAGAGTTGAGAAGAAGGTAAGGTTAGAGGGAAAGGATAATGAATTGTAGACTGGTTTTGGACATTCAGTTCAAGATGTTTAGGTGATCGTTGATGATGAGATACCAGAGCCCAGGAAAGAGATTAGCAATGCTTAGATCTGGGAATCATCTGCATAGAAATGGCTATCGAACCCATGGGAGCTGCTAAGATTACCTAACTAAATAGCATAGAGGAAGAAGAGAAGTGGGCTCAGGAAAAAACTTTTACAGAATCCTATGGTTAGTGGGATGAGACGAATGAAGATTCAGAAAGGAGACTAAGAAGCCATCAGACAAGAGTGGGGAGAGTTTGTAGGGGAAAGTGCCACAAAAAACCTAGAGTGAAGAGAAAAGAGAGGAGAAGAAGGTGACTGAAGTGCCAAAAGCTGTAAAGAGGTCAAGAAGGATTGAGAAAAGGTCATTAGGTTGGGCAATTAAGAAAGTATTGATGACTTAAGAGAAAGCAGTTTGAGCTAAATTATGAGGTCAGTTGTTTAGAAGAGATGAAAAATTAGAGGAACCTGGATTTCTCAAGTATTTAATGTTAAAGGGAAGAGAAATATAGGGAGATTTCTAGGACAGACAGATAAATCAACAGGATTTTCTTAAGAATGGGAAAGATAGGGGCGGTTAGGTGGCACAGTGAGTAAAAGCACCAGCCCCAGAGTTGGGAGTACCTGGGATCGGGTTCAGCCTCAGATACTTAACACCCATACACACACACACACACACACACACACACACACACACACACACACACACACACACACACACAAATGGCCATGTAACCTTAGGCAAGTTACTTAACCCCAATTGCTTTAAAAAAAAAAAAAGAATGGGAAAGACATCTGAAAGAACAAAATTTGAAGAGATAAAAGGGAGAATATCAAGGGAATTAATGAAAAATATTGTGAAGGCAGGTGGCCTAGCCATACCAGATCTCAAACCGTATTATAAAGTGGCAGTCATCAAAACAATTCAGTGTTGGCTAAGAAATAGAACGATAGATCAGTGGAATAACCTAGGTACACAATACCTACATAACCACAATAATTTAGTGTTTGATAAACAGAAAGATCCTAGTTTTGGGTACAAGAACTCATTATTTGGCAAAACCTGCTGGGAGAACTGGAAAGCAATTAGGCAGAAGCTGGGTACAGACCAACATCTCACACCATATACCAAGATAAGGTCAAAATAAGATCAAAATGGGAACAAAATTTAGACATAAAGGTGACACCATAAGTAAATCAAAGAAGCACGTAATAGCTTACCTTTAAGACCTACAGAAAATAGAAGAATTTATGACCAAACAAGATAAAGAACATTACGAGATATAAAATGGATAATTACATTAAATTAAAAATACTTTGCACAAACTAAACCTTGTAGCCAAGAATAGAAAGGAAGCAGAAAACTGGGGGAAGGGAGGGACTTTGCAGCAAATTTCTCTAACAAAAGCCTCATTTCTCAAATATATAGAGTCAACTCTATAAGAATATGAGTCATTCCCAATTGATAAATGGTCCAAGGCAACTTTCAGATGAAGAAATTGAAGCTGTCTACAGTCATATGAAAATAAATGCTTTAAATCACTATTGATTAGAGAAATATAAATTAAAACAACTCTGAAGTACCACCACACTCCTATCAGATTGGTTAATGTGACAGAAAAAGAAAAATGACAAATTATGGAGAGGATGTGGGGAAACTGGAACACTAATGCACTTGTGGTGGAGTTGCGAACTGATCCAACCATTCTGGAGAATGGTTGGGAATTATGTCTGAAAGGCTATAAAACTGTGCATGCCCTTTGACCTAGCAATACCACTACTAGGTCTATATCCCAAAGAGATAAAAGAAAAGGGGGAAAGACCTATTTGTACAAAAATATTTATAGGAGTTCTTTTTGTGGTGGCAAAGAATTGAAAATTGAAGGGATGCCCATCTATTGGTGAATGGCTAAATAAGCTGCTGTATAGGATTATGATGGAATACTATTGTACTATAAGAAATGATGAGCAGGATTATTCAGAAAAAAAACCTGGACTTACATGAACTGAAAAAAAGTGAAGTGAGTAGATCTAGGAAAATATTGCACACAATAATAGCAATATTGTGCAATGATCAACTATGAATGATTTAGCTATTATCAGCAATACAAAAATTCAAGACAATTCTGAAGGACTTATGATGAAAAATGCTATCCACCTCAATAGAAAGAATTAATGGAATCTAAATGCACTTTAAAGCATACTGTTTTTTTACTTTATTTTTTCTGGGTTTTTTTTTTTGTTGTTGTGTGTTTTCTTTCACAATGTGGCTAACATGGAAATGTGTTTTTAATGACAGTATATGTACAATTTATATCAAATTGCTTGTCATCTCAGGGAGGGGGATAGAACTCAATATTTTAGAAAAATGAATGTTAAAAAATTTTCTTGTAATTGGAAAAAATAAAATATTAAATAGTGGGGGAGATGTGAGCATAGTTTTAGGATCTAGTAGATGGGTAAAGATTAAATATTGAGAGTGGGGATTATAATGGGTGCAATAAGCTGAAGAAGAAAGGGTGAAACAGGATTAATAGTGAGTCTAGAGGGGTTTGCCTAGACAAGGAATAAGGCTACCTCTTTCAGTGAGATGAGGGGAAAGAGGACATAATGAGGGAAGATTCTGAGTGATTACCTGACTACATTTTAATGGGGATTCCTTTCAAGTGTGGGTTGACTAGATGGACACTGAAATCCCTTCCAACTTTAAAATTTTCTTATTCTGTGACCTTGAGGAAAAAAATTCAGGAAAATACTTCCAAGGGTGCCTTCTACTATCAATAATAAAACATATCCCTTAGTCTAAGGTACAGGGCTACCGTCAGGGTGAAGCAAATAGCTAATTTGGAAAAGTTCTGAACAGGTGGAAAAAACTTACTCTAAATCAAACAGATGCTATTCAAGTAGCACATGGAATAGTGTGCCATACTGTCCTGTCTCAGTGCTAGATAGCAGTGTTTGGGTAGCCTGAGTGTAAGATGGCTAATAAGTCCTATAATAGAAAAAGAAGAAATAGCGGTAACAAAGGGATTTTCTAATAGCACACACAGAGACTACTTCCTGGGGCTCAGGGCTTGGCTCAGAATATTGGAGCAGCTTCCATATCCCAAGCCCAGCTCCATACTGTGACATCCACTGCATTTCTGTGCTTTCCTGGGGCTTAACTACCAGAAGGGGAGAAAATAACAAAACCACATGACACATTCTGGGCTAGGACTATATCAAGGCTGTATTTCCAAGTGAGTAATAAAAAGAAACCATCCAGAACCCTGACTAGATTCTCTTTCATGCGTCTCTGCCCAAGGTATATGTTCATGGGATATGAGTCCCACTGTCTTCCTAGGAAGCAAGATGGACTGCTTTGGGGTATTTTCTTTAAGTAGTTGAAAATCCATATTAGCAATTTGACAGCTCAGCAGTACGGTTCACTGATAAAGGACAGGGAAGGAGAAGATACCAAATTCCATTTCAGTGAATGATTATTTGCCATTGGAATTTAGATAAACATTCCCTTTTTTCAGCTTCAATTTCTTCATCATTAAGATGGGGATGATATCATGGCTACCTTACAGATGAAAGCTGAATCTAATCCCATCCAAAAGCATTGCCCATGAGAGCGGCCTTAGGGATACAGAGGTAAAATGAAAAATGGCCTTTGCCCCCAAAGAGCTTACATTCTACTGGGAGGCTACAACAACACGGAAACATATGTATATGTCACCAGAGTACCAGGACGCATCAAAAGTCAGAGAAGTGAGTTGGTGCTCCACATATATTCCTCAATTCAGGGCCCCTGAGGGGTAATCTCGATAGCGTGATCTCCTACTTGGGGTGTGCACATTTGTGGGAGTGTAGATTTAAGGAGAGGGGTCTGGTTCTGCAAACATTCTTATTATGTAGTAACATAGAAAGTGCCTTGATTTTGAACTAATTGTGCCCTCTGGCTCATGAGAAAAAGTAAATACATCAATATGGGCTCTTGAACTCTTATTTTTAGTGGATGTAGACTCTGATAGTAACTAGAACCTGATGCAGCTATTCTGAGGACCCCATCTGCAAAAGAAAGAGTACTCCCATGGGTACCTGATAATTTAAAAAAGGAGAGTAATATAATATAACATATAGCAAAATATAAAATTTAACAACTAGGAGAACCAGGAAGTCTTCCTGGAGGATATGGAAATGCGTTAAACCTAAAAAAGATAAGGGATTATTAAATTCTGTTTTACTATGAATTGTCCACTCTTCTGAAATAGAAGATGTTTCATATTCATTACATTGATAAGGTTTCTCCTTGGTATGAATAGTCTGATATTCTCAAATAGCTCACCATCCCCCATGTCTTCATACTGACTGTCCCCCACTCCTGCAAGGCTCTGGATCCTCACCTCTGCCTATTGGCATCTATGGCTCCTTTCAAGATTCAGCTCAAATGCTACCTTCTATAGGAGACTATCCTGGCCTCCCTTCCCTTGCCCACTTCAACCTTCCCCTTTAAGGTCACTATCTCTATCCCACATCTAATGTGTATGCACTTACTTTTTCTCCCTCGTTAATATATAAACTTCTTGAGGTCAGGGACTCCATGTGTGCATGTGCACACACGAGTGTATATGTGCACATGTGATTTTGCCTTTTAGCTTATCACCTTAATACAGTAGTCATCACATAGTAAATGCTTAATAGATGTTTTTTGATGGACTAGTTGGTAAACAAATATAGTTAAAAATTGTTTTTCGATAGTTCCTGGATTTGTTTCAATAGATATACTTCCAGGTATTTTAGACTGTCTAGAGCTATTTTAAATGGGGTATTTCTTATTAACTCTTCTTGTAGGGTTTTGTTTGTGTTATATAGGAATGCTGATGATTTATGTGGACTTACTTTTTGTACTTGATAACTTTATTATATACTTAAAGGAATAGTAAGTTGTACATAGCAGATTTTCAGTTTCGTGTGCAATCATCTTTTTTTATTATACTGTGTTATGAAAATGCTTGTTTCATTTCATAAATTAAAAATAACTAAAAAAACTAGACTGTTTTAACCACCCAAAAAACCCCTAGAAAATGTAACATAGTATATATAGAATAGAGAGCTAATCTAGGTGTTAAACGCCCAGGGTTCAAATCCTATATCTGATTTGTGCTGACTTTGTGACCACAAGCAAAATTATCAAACCACTGAGTACCCAAGGTAATATTCTAAGATTAGAAGTTACACACAAGTTGCTAGTATGCATCAGTAGTTGGAGTTTTTATACTAGAAGTTCCATAAAGCCAAGAACTCACTAAAATAATGATGATGATGATGATGATGATGATGATGATGATGATGATGATGATTATGATGATGATGATGATGGTGGTGGTGGTGGTGGTGGTGGTGACCAAAACCCATATATTCAAAATACTAGTTATTAGGAAAACTAATTTATACAGTATTGAGCTTTCTCTTTACCACAACTTCTCTATGCAGGAGAATGAAGGAATTCCTAGGATTAAAGAAATACAGCCTTTGGAACTGAAGACCTGGAAATAAAATGAGTGAGACTAGTTTTGTTTGCTAGCAATTTATTTTTGGCAGAGCAAACTGGTCTGAATGACACATTCAAAACAAATGGAAAAAAATAACAATGATGCGATCCTATCCAAAAGGAATTCTCTAGTGAAGAAGAGGAAAAAATAGAAATGAAAAACTAACTGAGAAACAATAGCTATGACATCTTGACACTCTTCTTGAGGAGAAACTCCAAGATTCTGTCTAGAATGTACATCTTCTCTCTAGCCAAGACCACACTTAAACCAAGCTGAAGTGGGAAGTCTCCCACAGCTGAAGATCTCCAGAGAATGAGACTTCACACCTCCCACTGTTTTAGCACCATCAATGTCTAACAATCTGTACTGGAGTGTTCTAGCCACATGCTTCTTTGGTAAATCCTGTGGCATTGTTTGTGCATTAATAATGCGAACTATTCAGTATCTCCCAATTAGAAAAAAGTGTTTTATAAGGTTTTTTTTCTTTAAAAGGTATAGAAAACATCCCAAGACTTGACTGGCTCAGGGGATTAAGGCACAGGCCATTGACATAGTTTTCTGGTTGCCCTTAAGTACAAAAAGTCAGAGCATAAGGATTCAGGAGCTCCTCCCTCAGGCTTTTGATGAGAAGCCAATGCTTCAGTGAGATACAGCCAACTGAATGAGGGCTGTGTCTTTTGCTAAAAATCCCTTTCCCTGATGAGGCTAATCAAACCTCCTTGTTTTAAATGTTAGATAGCATGCTAGTCTCTAATTTCATTCTTTCTAGTCTGAGATCAGAACTACCATACCAAGTCAGGTCTGGCCTACCAGCCCATTTCTCAGTGGTGTTAAGAGAATGTGCTATAAATAGAATGAACATTTCAGAAAACTATTAAATAGAAAACTAAGTGAAGAGAGGTACTTGAATTTCTTTTTATATACTATTACAAACAATAATCATCAATAGAATTATGTAATTAAATCAATATGGAAAGTAAAGAATAAAAACATACACAAATATCTTAACATATTATGCTGCACAGTCAACAAACATTTATTAAGTGCTTGCTAGATTCAGATACTATGCTAAGTATTAAGGATACAAATAAAGGTGAAAACATATTCTCTTCCCTCAAAGAATTCACATTCTAATGAAGGAGATGGTATGCAAAAAAAATCATACATACAAGATATATACAGTATAGATAGAAGGTATCTTCAAAGGGAAGGTACAAGTGGTGGAGGGGGAGAGCAGTCTAGGGAGAGATTGGGATTTGAGCTTGAAGGAAGTCAGGGAATCCAGGAGATGCAAAGGTGAGGAGGGAGAATATTCCAGGTATAGGTGACAGCCAGAAGGCACAAGAGATAACCTCCTTTAAGAACAAAAGCAAGAAGGACAGTATCATTGGATAGTAGAGTATGCGAAGAAGAGTAAAGTATAAGACTGAAAAGAAACCATGTTATGAAGGACTTCAAAAGTCAAAAGAGGACTTTATATACAGGGTGTCTGAAAAGTCTAAACTACACTAAGAGTTTTGGGACAAATTGTATTTGATCCTAGAGGCAAAGGGCGTCCATGGAATTTATTGAGTTGGGGGAGGGTTGACATCATCAGACCTACGCTTTAGGAACATCTGAAGAAAAGTCGCAGTTATTTCAAGGGATATAAGATCTCATCAATGCAGGTTCTCCTACCAAGCCATCCATGCCAGTCATCCTGTGTACCTCTTGTCCATCTCCTTCCAGAAGTTCACCCAGGACACCTCCTGGTTATATTTTCACATCTTTTTTTTTAAACAAATGCTTTATTAACTTCTGTTTTACATCATTCATTTCCACTAGATTTTGAGTTACAATCATTTTCCCCCCATTATTCCCCTACCCAACCTCCCAGGATAGTAGTCCCACAAGATATCGCTTCCTCCAATCTGCTCTCTCCCATACCTTCTCCCATACCCCCATCGACTTTTCCATTAGAGGAAGATGAATCTTTGTGTCCCAATGCCTGTACATCTTATCTCCCTATTACAAGCGAAAGAGTATTAATAATAGTATTTATATATATTTGAAACATTTAATGTTACGACCTCGAATTTCAGATCCATTTCCTTCCTCCCTTGTTACCCATTCCTTCTTGGGAGATAAGTAATTCAGTATATGTTGTACATGTCTAGCTATGCAAAACGTTATCATAGTAGATATATTGTATAAGGCTGCTTATAATTCCCTCCCACTCATCCCACCCCCCACTTGGTCCATTCCCTACATGATCCTGTCCCTCTTCTATAGTGGGTACTTCCAACCTCCCCTCACCCCAAGGATGCCCTCCCATCCATCATCCCTCCTCTCATCCCCCTTCCCCCTATCCTGCTTCAGGTTGAGATATCCCATTTACTATGTATGTCATTTTCTCCCTGAACCAAATTCAATGTGAATGTGGTTTTGCCTTTTTAGCCTTCCTTATTCTCCCCTCCTTTGCAACCACTTCCCCTTGCTTCTTCTACATGGGATAGTTTACCTACCCTGTCTCTCCCCATCTCCTCTTGCCACTTTCCTCTCTCACCTCATAATTTCATCCCTTGAGTATTCTCCCTTCCCAACAAATTCAACCTATACCCTCTATCCATATATAACTGTAACCATATACACACACATTCACATATGTATTCATATGACCACACCCCTTCTTCCATTATTTTCATAGTGAGAAAGATATCATCAGTCACAGTTATTGCTTTTCCATATAGGAATGTAAATAGTTCAACTTTGATAAGTTCCCCTTGATCTCTCTTCCCCGATTACCTTCTCAGGCATCTCTTCCTTCCTGTGTCTGGATGTCAAATTTTCTATTCAATTCTGGTTTTTTCCTCAAGAATGCTTGAAAGTACTCTATTCCACTGAATGACCATATTTTCCCCTGAAATAAAATACTCAGTTTTGCTGGGTAGGTGACCCTTGGGTTCATTCCCAGTTCTTTTGCCCTCTGGAATATCATATTCCATGCCCTTCGATCCCTCAGTGTAGAAGCTGCCGGGTCCTGGGCTATTCTGATTGTGTTTCCACAATATTGAAATTGTTTCTTCCTGGCTGCTTGGAGTATTTTCTCCTTGATCTGGAGATTCTGGAACCTGGCTATAATATTTCTGGGAGTTTTCTTTTTGGGATCTTTTCCAGGAGGTGATTGGTGGATTCTTTCAACCTCTATTTTGCCCTCTGGGTCTAAAATATCAGGGCAATTTTCCTTGAGAATTTCTTGAAGGGTGATTTCTAGGTTCTTTCTTTGATCATGGCTTTCAGGTAGTCCAATAATTTTTAAATTGTCTCTCCTGGATGTATTTTCCAGGTCAGTGGTTTTTCCCATGAGATATTTCACATTGCCTTCTATTCTTTCATTTGTTTAGATCTGCTTAACAGCATCTTGATTTCTCATAAAGTCATTAGCTTCCATTTGCTCCAGTCTAACTCTGAAGGAATGAATCTCCTCAGTGAACTTTTGAGATTCTTTTTCCATCTGGCAAATTCGACTTTTAAGGCATTCTTCTCCTCATTGCCCTTTTGGGCCTCCTTTGCCATTTGAGCTAGTCTATTTTTTAAGGTGTTGTTTTCCTCAGTCAGGCTGTTGAACCTCATTTCATACTTTTCCTGCATCCTTCTCATTTCTCTTTCTAATTTTTCCTCCACTTCTCTTATTTGATTTTTTAAAGTCCTTCTTAAGGTCCTCTATGGCCTGCAACCCACTCATGTTTTCCCCTGGGGCTTTTGGAGCAGGACTTCTGACCTCACAGTCCTTTTCCTGCTCTGTGCCCCCAAAATAGGAGTCTAGGGTTGCATTTTTCTGTTTCCTTTGCCTTGGCATGTTGCCACTTGGTTACCTGACTTTTGGGCTTGTTGCCACACTATGGCTTTAAGGCCAGATAGAGGAATTTTGTCCCGAACGTGTGGGGGGCAACTTCCGTTTCTGGCAAGCTGTAAACCCACCCACAACTTCCACCCTAGATCACAATCCAGATCCAGGGAGGTTAAAGCAAGAGCTATTACCCCCCAAGACTGATCGCTGGATCTCCCTACAGTTCACAGGCCAGGAGCTGGAGCTGCCTCTGAAAACTACAAAATGGCGTGTCTCCTCAGTGGCTTCTAGCCCCCAGGGGAGGAAGCTGACGCATTCCCCAAATGCTGGTCCCAAAGTCCATAGGACACTAACCTCTTACTTTGTCCTAGGCATGTCTATGTTGATAATTCTGGAGTCGCCACAGCTCCTGGTGTTCTGGGGTTCCTCCAGCCAGCTGCTGGCCCTGCCGCCCTGGGGCTAAAACCTCGGCTCACATGGACCCGGGCTTGGCTCGGCTCCTGCGCTCTGCGTGCTGCGAGCTGCCAGGTCCCAGACCACTGCGCTGGTCCTTCCTGCAGGGCTGCTGGGCTGTCCTCACTGGGAGGTTAGCTTCTCTGTGTCGTTCTGTGGGTGCTGGGGCTCCAGAAGTTGTTCAGAGTCCCCTTTTACATAGTTTGTGGGGAATCTGGGGGCAGAGAGGCTTGGACGAGCTGTTTCTACTCCGCCATCTTGGCTCCGCCCCCTTTCCATATCTTTTCACATCTTTACTCCACCAATGGGGCAAGCCAGATATGCACTGGTTATCCCTTACTCCGATCATGAGACAAGCTCATTTTCTTCACCATTCACACATATCTTCTATGGCATCCTTTATGCTGCTGCTTCTTTGTCTTTCTCTGTTTGGGATGATGTTGCAGCTTGCTCCCATTTGTTTGCTCTGGGTCCTCTCTTGAGAAATGTGGCTACCTTTGACTTTAGAAAAAATATTATTTTCTGGTACAATTTTTGTGTCACTGTGTTATTTCTGGTCTTCATTGATACGTAACATTAGCAATGGTAAGATAGTTAATTCATATTCCCCCCCCAAAAAAAATAAACCCTCATCATTTGTATTTTTTACCTGGAAATGAATCAATTTAAACAATTAAAGGGAAAATTCATAGTAACAGTTAATATAAGTATTACCTTAGAGCGAAAATGATTAGACAGGCCCAATGGGAAGCCCCTCTGCTGCATTGATACCCCTATTATGTCAAGAGATAGAGAGGATGATGCCAGAATATTGGAAGTGGCCCCTTTGTGGAAGATTTTTCTAAAGATATAGAAAAGAGTCTTACAGGAAGACAAGACACAGATGGGTTGCAAGCTGTACCATTGGAAGTAGAATCCATTTTACACCTCACTTTGCTCTCTCTATTTCTCTATCTCATAAAGTTTTCACCTATATGTAAGCCTAATGAGTAATATGTTCTATGATCTTCTAATTTTCTCGTAAAATCTCCCTTTATAACAAGGTCAAGTATCCATTCTGACCTTATCTTCACAAATAGCGTAAGATGGATAAGTTTGATCACATTAAATTAAAAAGGATTTGTACAAATAGAACAAATATAGCCAAGATCAGAAGGAAAGCAGAAAATTGGGTGTGTGGGGGGAGTTTTTATAGACAGTTTATCAGATAAAAGTCTCATATTTAAAATATTTAAAGAACATTGTCAAATCTATAAGAATATGAGTCCCACTGATAAACATTCCAAAGATATGAACAGGATGTTTTCCAGTGAAGAAATTGAAACAATTTGTAATGATATGAAATACATATTTCATATATGATATAAGTATATAATATAATATAAATCATTATTAATGAGAGAAATGCAAATTAAAATAACCCAGAGATATTATTTTGCACCTACCAGATTGGATAAAATGACAGAAGGGGAAAGTGACAAATGCTGAAGGCAATGTGGAAAAATTGGTGGAATTGTGAACTGATTCAACCATTATGGAAAGCAATCTGGAATTATACCAAAAGAATCATTAAACTATCTATACCCTTTAACCCAGAAATACCACTGCATGATCTATTTCTAATAATGATTAAGGAAAAAGGAAGAGAACCTACATGTTTAAAATCTCCATAACAACTCTCTTTGTGGTGATAAGGAACTGGAAATTGCAGGTATGCCCATCAGTTGGGGGAGGGCTGAACAAGATGGAGTATATGATTATTATGAAATGCTAATATGCTATAAGAAAGGATCAGCTCAATGATTTTAGAAAAACATGGGAAGACTTTCACGAAATAATGAGCAAAATGAGGAACCAAGAAAACATTGTATGCAGTAACAGCAATTTTTTTTTTAAAGAATGACTGCACAAATAAGTTATTTTAACTTATAAATATACTTATTTATTATTATAAATATATTATAATGTTGTATTATAATATATTGTGTTATAATGTTATAATTATATTATATATGATAAATATATTATATTATACATTAGAATATAATATTAAAATATATTATAAATAAACTTATTTAACTATAAATACCCAAATTATTATATTAAATGATATTGTATTATTATATTATGTTATAAATACCCAAATTAACTAGAAAAGACATATGAAGAAAGATGCTATCTGCATCTAAAAAAAGAATTGATAAATAAAAGTATGTTTAGTATAATTTTACATGTACGTATACATGTATGTATATATGTGTGTATACAAGTGTGTGTGTGTGTAATGGTAGTCATCTCTAGGGTAGGGAGAGGGGAAAAAAAAGGAAAGAAAGAAATTTACCAATAATTTTGTTGCATATTTGAAAGGAATAGTAAGGTGTGCATAGCAGATTTGCAATTTCATGTGCAATCATCTTTTTTATTGTACTGTTATGGAAATGATTGTTTCATTCCATAGATAAAAATAAAATAAAATTTTAAAAAAGGAAGTGGCATCCATGTCAATTATATCATAGAACCATCATAGCATTGAGGAAGAGACATTACCCAGAATACAGGCTGAACACTGAACATTTCCTTTACCTGGTATCTTTGGAGTGCCTGGTACCAAACTCCGATGATCCCAACATTTATGATTATTTTTCTATTAACATGCACAGAACTGCCATCATTTGCACTGACATTAATTTATTGTCATCTCTATAGGAAACCTTGACCCCCACACCCCACTCCTTGTATTTATCTTCTGATTTAACCAATCCAGAAGCAGAACCTGTCAGACACGATAGTTCCACATAGTTTTGCCTGTAATCGTTTCTGTGTATAGTTCTTCAAGGTTTACAAAGTTTGTTACATTTATTATCTTATTTGATCCTCACAACCCCCTGGGAGGCAGATACTATCATTATCCTCATTTTGCAGATGAGGAAGTCGAGGCTGAAATATGTTCACATAGTCAATCAATCAGCCAGTCAATTATCATTTATATAAGTGCCTACTAGGCTCTGTGTTAAATAGTGAGAATACAAAGAAAGACCAAAAACAGTCCCAGTTCTTATGATGCTCACAGTCTAATGGGAGAAACAACATGCAAACAACGTACAAACAAGATAGAGACAGGATAAACTGGGGGTGATCTTAGCGCTAAGATTAAGGAGGACTAGGAAAGGTGGGACTTGAAGAAAGCTAGAAATACTAGAAGTCAAAGGTGAGAAAGGAGAGTATTGTAGTCATGGGGGACAGTCAGTGAAAATTCTTGGAGTAAGAAGATGGAATATCATGGACAAGCAACAGCAAGAAGGCTGGTCAGTGTTCTTGAATTGCAAAGTACAAGGAACACATAGCTAGTAATGTCTGACATGGGATTCAGACTCAGATCTTCCTGTCCCCAAATTCAGTAATCAATCCATTGCTCCATGCTGCCTCCCTAGATCAAAGACCTTCCTCCAGGAAGAAGCCTAGAAAATCACAGAATTCTAGATTTGGAAAGGACCTTAGTGGTCACCAAGTCCAATCCATAACTCTAATAAGAAGTTATCCAGCCTCTATTTAAAAACTTCCAATGAGGACAGAACCTACTGTCTAACACCACTTCCCATTCCACTCTTGGTCACTCTATATCTTAGCAAGATTTTCCTAATAATGGGCCTTTTCCCCATCTTTGCATTACTCCTAGTTTCTGCCTCAGGAACCAAGTAAAACAAAACTGAAATCCACCTTCAAAAGAGGAATCAAATGATGAAGTTGGTTACTAGGTAGGATTACTCTTTGACCAACCAAAAAAAAATCAGACTTTTAAAGAGACATCAAAAACTTCCATTCTCTTGGGATAATTCTTTATAATTTTAGGCTTCCCTGGTAGATATGTTACCAGTCAAATCTTTTTCCACAATCTGAGATGAAAGAGTAACTGAAAAAAAGATCAACACGGCACAGATAGGCCCATATACACATACACACTCTTTTTAAGGAATTGGTCCAATTACTCTGAAAAGAATGAAGAGTAAGGTCAGAAGGAATTCATTAGGGAACTTACAGCCAATTTTGACATATATTTCTGTATGTTGATAGTGGAATTCTGTAGCTATGATGGAAAAATGGCTAATTTCCTGTCACTTGGGCCTTGCACAGTCCAGAGAAGGATCCTTCCCAGCCAACAGGACTGTTGCTTTGTGGGACTTCCAAAAAAGTATGAAGAAACTTGGGGAAGAGACAAGTCTTTTGAAAGTCGTACTTTGGTCTGACTAGCCTCTCTTTTGTTCTTATTAAGAAACCGCTGTCACCTCAGAAAAGATTCTGCCCTTCTAAGAAATGAATAAATCAGGGAACTTGGTACTCTTCTTTCTTCTGACAGCCTGACCCCTGACCTCTGCCCCTCCTTTCCTTGCCCCATGGTCTTTTAATTCTTTATTTTTTTTCAGTTCTGGATTACTGCTTTCACTCCTTTGACCTCTGAGATGACTGTACTTGTAACAGGATCTAATAGCCCCAGGAAAAGGCCTAAAGCAGCTAGGGAAATTTGCTTTATCAAAAGCTTCTGTTTCATATTTTGAGGTTGACACTAATTCCACACCAAGAAAAGCTTTTCTGTGGTTTATTCCTCACACAGAAGCAGGGTGTCAAATGAGAATGAGTCAAATAGCAATGTTTGGCCTCATATTTGATCCAAAATTCCAGAAAAATGAGAATTGACCTGCACATAATGTTTGAAAGCCTTCAAAGCACTTTATACACAATGTCTTTACAACATAACTGAGTCTCGCAACAACCTGAACAATAAGTTTTAGTATCCCCACTTGACAAATAAAGAGACTGAGACTCATGTTTCTCTACCTGCCTCTTAAGAATACTACCAGCCCTAAAGTTAGGGTATTTGCCTACGTAACCATAGTGACTTTCAGAAGCAGGATTCAAACCCAGGCCTTCCTGGATCTAAGTTCAGAACTCAAACCGAGACACAGTAAAACTGGTCTGACCATTTCAAATAATACATCACAAGATTCTCTGAGTAATTAATCAGCAATATAGCTATTCCAAAAATCTCTCCTAGGTCGAATTGAATTTGTAACTCCATCATCACCTGTAAGGGGAAAAAAAATAACTTGATATCTCTTATCATTAATACTCACTCCTAAAGGATTAATCTTAGAAAAATGAATAGCCACCACAGTACTGAGTACATTTCACTGGGAAAAGGGCTGGAGAAAACTGGCCACACTGGAAAGAATAAATTCTTCAGTGAATGGTAGACCTGAAGACTCTGTTGAAATTATGCAACAGTTTCAGGGAATTTCTGGGCCTGAGTGGGCCAAATCCAGATAAATATTAAGTGTTTGCATTGTTACTAGGAAGAATGGGTAAGCCCTCAGCACTCAGTCTTCCCCAGCAGGTTTGTTTTTTTTTTTTTTTTTGGTGGGGGGGTTGGTCATAATGTGCATGGGAAGGCAATCAAACCCAATGATATAAAACTTGGTTAACTCATTGATTTTATGGTTGGAAGAACACAAAAAGAACAACTTTCACATTCTAGCCACATTCTTCTAACCCAAATTCAATTCAAAAGCAATTGAGAGGCAGCAGGGTAGAGTGGAGAGATTACTAGTTTTGGAGCTAGGAAAACCTAGATTCAAATCCTGATTCTGACACTTAGTAGCTTCATGGTCCTAGACAAGTCATCTCTCGACCTCAATTCCATAAAATGAGGTTAAAATGAGGATCTTAAACCAGGTGATTGCTAAGATTTCTTTTAACTCTAGCACTAAATAAATGTTAACAAACATTTATTGAGTTCTCATTTAACTTACAAAGCTCCTACTATATGTCAGGAATGGCGCTCAGCATAGTGGATAGAATGATGGGCATGGAATCAGAAAGACCTGGTGTTAAATTCCCTCTGACATCAACAAGTTCTGAGATTCAAAAAATTCACTTAGTGCTCTGAGGCAACTTCCTTGGATTAATCTTCTTAGATGTAGCTGGATCCCAGTTAACAGGGTTTCTTATACCATAATTTCCCCGAAACAGATGAAATCACAGACACGTTGAGTGTCTGAGGATGGCATTGTGCTAAGCTTAGGAGAGAGGCTAAGCTGACTAAGATGTGCCTAATGTGGTTTCAGCAGATCCCAGTGTAGTATAAAGGGGACATGGATCAATCTGAAGTAAGAGGGCATAAGTGCAAATGCCAGCTTGGCTACTCATTATCTGTGTGCCTCTGGGCAAGTCAATTTATCTCTATAGACCTCAGTTTCCTCACCTATAAAACGAGAAATTTGGGTTGCAGATCCCTTCCAGCTCAAAGCCTATGATTCAAAGACACCAGTCTTCATTGACCTCCAAAGTCTTTTCTGTTCTCTTATTATCTCAGGAGCCCTGTAGAAGTTGTCAGGGCCTGACCCTAAAGACATCTCTGTGTGATAAAGGGATTGTAGATATTGTCTTACATATCACATGCATTGTTCACCTGAAAGAGCAAACGCTTCTATTTTCTTATCAAACCCAAATCACCCAACATGTGTGGCAGCCCATTATCAAAGCATACCAGGAACCTTGTCTTCATTGTTCAAACCCAAGTTCAGAACAATTCAGCTTACCAAAGCAAGAAAAACCTGACTCATAAGACAGACTAACTGAATAGCCTATGAAGAAAACCTGAGTCCCCCCTGGTTGCCATGGCAATGCTTGCCAAGAGGTCTGACCTACTGAGATAATCCCAATAAAACATGGCATAGAAGAATTTCTTTACCACGAAGAGGTAAATATTTCTTTCTTTCCTACTAGGGCATGCAGTAAAGGGTAAGTGCACTTTGACCATCAACCAGATCTGGGCAACATACAACTTAATAAATTAGATAAAGATGTTTGCTGTTTCTCTTCCACAGTAAAACAAAGTGGTCATAAAATGCAAAGTACTTTATCCCAAATATACCTGAGTTTTACAGGCTTAAGACTAGGAGGGGGATGGATTCTGTTTCTTTCTTCTTTAATCGCTTTTAATGACCATGAGGCTAGTGACTACCAACAGGCCTCCTATTCTATTTGTGAGAAGAGAGGGCGAAGGGGTCAGCTTTTGTCTCATGTTCCCTCTGCTTTAAAATAATTCATACAATATGTTTGTGTGTGTGTGTGTGTGTATACAATCTGCTATCATACCCAATGTTTGGGGAAAAGTGGTAGAGACCCTGATCTCATAAAAGAAATAACATTTTGGACTTTCTCCCCAAGTAGAGAGCCCAAAGTGGATGAAAAATTTATGTTGCTAAAGAAAAAGAAAGAAGATTCCATCCCACCCCAAGATGAAATTGAAGTCAAAGGCCATGAAGGCCAATAAGGCAGTGAGAATGGTTATCCACAGCCAGAAAAAAAGTCCCCAAATCTCCTTCTTTCTAGCAGTTCGAAATATTAAGCCTTCACAGATAGCTCAAGAATCCTCAGAAAAGTTCCCCAAAGAAGGAGATTGATCTTTGTATTACTGTCAAGTTCCCTCTCTACTGAAGATTATGATAAGACTCTCAAATCCATTCTAGATACCAAGGCCAACAAGCTTCAGATCAAGCAAGCTGTGTGTCATAAAGTTGGCTATGGTCAACATTCAGATCCAACTCAATGGAAAGAAGCCCTATGTCACATCAGCCTCTAAGTATGATGCTTTGAATATCATCAACAAAATCAGAATCATCTAAGCAACGTCCAGCTAGACCCAACTACATAGTTTCCTACTTTAAAAAAATAAGCCATTTTGAAAAAAGATGAGAACAGAATAGGGTTAGTCACTGGCCCCATTCCCTATTACTCTATAAAATGTTACTTCACAGAGTGTTCATGGTCAAATCATTCTGTTTGTTTTGTGTACTATAAAGCCAAGCATGACTTGAGTTGTGTTTTAGGGAGGTTACTATGTAAACCATCTGTATAGATAGGGATAGGACAACCATGCCAAATGTGTAGCTTGTTAAAAATAGATAAGAAAGAATGGCTAGGACTAATTCAAACAGATGACCACTGGAAATTTGCACTTTTAAAGGTTATTTTGCAATCCACATTAGTTTTTTCCTCAGAGAGGTTTCATAAGCTAAGAAACCCCAAATTTCTCAATATTTGCCCTATTGGAAAAAGACTCCCTACATTCGGTCTCCAAATGGACATAATGATACTGGCAGCTTTTCATTTCCGACATCTTCAGGGATGCATAAAAGTTTACAGCCTTTCATGATAAAACCCAGAAATGTTGAATAGGTTAGTACCTCCACTCCCACACTCCATTGTCCAATTTACCAAAAAATGGAACTACTTTCACATTCATTATCTGAACTGTGGGATTTCTTCTTAGTGTAATATCAAATATCATTACCTTGGTCAAGATTTCAATAGTGCTAGTAGATTACTGTCCTTACGTTGGTTCATTCTCCTGACAGAGCAAATGAAGATGGGTAATGGTGGGTTCATTCACATTTTCAGAATGACCCCTAAGGAAATAGCATTTCATAACTCTATTTTCACAGAGAGAATGAAGATATTAAACAGATGATCTGCCCTTTTCGGTGAGTGAGGCAACCAGTGGCTCTGGGGAACAATGAGGATATTGGGGCGCCTGGAGAACATTGGCTCCCAAACCACTCTTCAGTGTCATTGTTTTACAGAGGCATTTATGAATGTCTTGGCTAAAGTAAAAAATCCCAGGAAATCAATCAAAAAGGCCAGAAGACTTTGGAGTTTGAGTCTTTTCTCTGCCACAAATATATTATGTGACATTGGAACTCATCAACTGGGCCTCTAATTCCACATCAAGTAAAATAAGGGCATTGGACTATATGATTTCATGGTTCTATGCAAAGAATACTGACCTTGAAGTCAATCTGGGCTGCAGCACCACCTCTGTTTACAACCTAAATAATATAACCCTCTGGGCCTCAGTATTCTTGTCTGCAAAATGAGAGGACTGGACAAGATGATCTTTGAGGTCCCTTCTAAATATTGATCTAGGATCCTATGACTTCATGACCTCTAAAATCTTTTTCATGTCTGTCAATGAGCCAATTATCTTTCTAAGATTACAATTCCAGAATTCTATGAATTGAATAAAGTAATTCTAAGTCACTAAACAGAAACAAAGAAGCAGAGAAATAAAGAGGCCCTCAAGATTGTAAAGGTCATGCCAAGTTCCATTAGGTCATATCTAACCTAAAGATGACAACATTAAAAAAAAATAAATCAACAGTGTACTCTTCCTACCAAATGTGGATCAGGAACTCAGTTTTGAAAAAGAGAAAAGGATGTAAGGGTAAGGTTCCTTTCGAAAACACTGAGTGTATGGAGAGACAAAGCCAGATCATTGACCTGGACTTTGTAGGCATCTAGCATAATAGGGTGTGATGGGGTGCTTGGGATGTATATATGTTTGTAACATCAATCTATGTAACATCAGTCTGTAATATCAATTTGTAATATCAGTTTGTAAATGGGGTACTTTGGGATCTATGTCTGTAAAATCAATTTGTAAAAGCAGTCTGTACAATCACATTTCCACCCCCCCAGCCTCAGAGCATTAACTCTGCCCCTTCCCCCTTCCAGCACTCTGCCCACATGAACTGTTTATCTCTGCTTGAAACAATAAGCTACCTATGAATCCTTCACTAAACTATCTATAAACATTTTTAGCTTAGGCAAATGTTATCTCCCTTAGTAGAGTGGCCAGTTGCACCATGAATTCTTCAGTACCCTATCTATAAGGTAAGTCCTTAGCCAATTATACCCATACTGTGTCTCTGATGGCCTTGGTTCCCAACATCTATCTTGTCAAGCTTGACATTGATGGGTGACAGACTGGGCACTCCTTAGTGGCTCTGACCGAGGATTGACTTTAGTGACATGTCAGGCCTAAAACCACACCTCCAGGTAGTACCCCCTTGGGCTATTTCCCAGTGAATCATGGGCAATAAGCCTGCGCAGTTGATATTAAAAGTGCATGGTCCTTTAAGCACTGACCACTCCTTAACTCTTCCCTGATCCCACCCTTACTCACCTAGTTAGCATAATTGGCACCTTATTTACTGTCTTGACTCCTTAAAACTATACCTGTGATTTCTGTAAGGTTACAGGTTCCCTAAGAATCCTTGCCTGCTGTGCTGTGCAACATAACAATAAACTTTACAATCTCAGCTTCCAAGTTTGCTTGAGCCTGGTGAATTCTTTCCAGACTGAATTGCAGGGTTTCTGGTCACTGAGAGTGATCAGGGTCCCTGGCAGAACCTATTACCCTTCCCTATCTTTTTCACCTTTCCCTCATCAGGTGGTTTCCAAAGACTCTCTTTCCTGGGATAATTAATTTGTTTTTCCCATTGTGCTTAATCATGTGAGACAATCACCTCAGCAACTGTCAAGGAGTGGCCTGAGTGACACAACTGAAGACGAAAAAGGAGGGAATGCACACCTGGTAAATCTAACACATCATTTCTGCTGGCATAAAGAAAAATCAAAATGAATGTCTAAAACCAGAGTAGCTTCGCAACTACCACATGACAAATTGAAAGTCTTCCCTCAGCCACTTGCAAAGAATGTTTTCTATCTTCTGGGAAGTCTGGGCTAGACATCAGGACCATTGTGAGTAAACAAATTAAAGATTTACCCATTTATTTAGCAGAGGTGCTATTCAAGAATCATTCTAACCAGAGCCATAATCAATCATTTTTATCCCTGGAGCAAATTTTACAAAATGTGCCCTTAAATTAACTTTTTAAAGAAAAATTCAATGGATAAAAGAGGAAGACAGAAGTCCTTGAACACTGTAAGACTCCAGAACAAGAGTGGGACCAGGCTAAGATCACTTGGGATATAGTCATTGAGCTGGGGGAGCATCATTTGATAACTTTCAGTTTTTATTAATTATTCTTGCTGATAAGATGTTAAGCTCAATTTATCGTTTAGCTATTGAATACTCCAGGTGCTATCAGCCCTCTCTTCCATACCCTGAGGCAAAGTCACCATCACTTGGCCTTGGTTCTGATTCTGATTCTGACCACAGTTGGGCCCATTCTTGTCAATGGTTGCTATTTTACACAATTCAGTTTTTTTAGTGATTCAAAAATACTGGTCACCCTAGTTCTTCATAAAACTATGAGGTCCTTCAGCCTTTAAATCCCTTAGAGGTCAATGAATACTCAGTAGCTCAAGTAGTTTGAATGAGTCTAGGGAACAGATGCATCCAGGACTCAGCTGGGCTTGAAGCTTGCATGCAACCCATATAAACTGGACTCCTATTGTGAGTTCCCTCTTCTCTCCTCTGCTGCACCTCAACATCTCTCCACATTAACACCCATCCTCTCTTCTTTTGTTCTAATCTTTCAGAAGGAGGTGGGCCACTTCCTTGCCAGGTCTAACCCAACTCAGCACACAAAGTGACTGCTAAATACAAGACATGACACTAAATGCTAGAGCTACAAAGAGAAGAAATGATATATTTCTACCCTCTAGACACTAGCACTTTATTCAAGTGTGGGGATGGATATACCCACAAAACAGAGTACAATCATGTCAAGGCCAAGATCTAGACAATGTTCTATGTCCTTGGTCCTATCTCCCTCTATTCTCCTCTAGAAGCGTGACCACCTTCTCAAATATCAATATCCTCCTCCCTACTGTCCCCTTCTACACTGAGCATGCTCAGTTCTCAGCTGCCCTTCATTTGACCTTTCTAACATTTAAGTCTTCTTCTTGGCTTAATTCATTGTCTCCACTGTCTTATCACTTACTTTTCAACTCTGCACCTCCAACCCAAGTACGTGCCTGAAACTGTCTGAAATTGCTTACTCCAAGGTTACCAGTATTCTTTTAATTGTGATGTCCGATGACCCTTTTGGAGTTCTCATCCTCCTTGACCCCTCTACAGCTTTTGCCACCTCTGACCACACTGTCTCATGGATACTCTTCTTCTCCCTTGGTTTCCATGACACTGATTTCTCCTGGGTGCCCCTCTTATCACACTTACTGGTTTCCTTTGATGATTCATCAGTCAACTTTCACCAAGTATGGATCTTCCCCCAAGGCTATGGGGTTGAATTCTCTTCTTGTGTTATATTTGAGGATATGAAACCCAAATCTATCTGTCCGGTCCAAAGGTCTCTCCTCAATTCTAATCCCCCATCTTTCTATCTGCCCACTGGATCATGCCTATTTGGTGTCACATCAGCCGTTGTATTTTAACATGTCGAAAGTAGAACTCATAGACTTGAAAACTTTTTATTGTCTAGTTTAACTCCTTATCTAAAAGGAGTCAAGACACAGTAGAAAGTAGACTCATAAGAATAATAATAACTAGTTTTATAGGGAGCTTTAAGGTTTACAAAGCACTTTGTGGATATTATCTCATGTGATACTGTGTGAGGTAGAAGAAGTTATTATACCCATTTTACAGATGAGGAAACTGAGGCAAACAGAACTTAAATGACTTACCCAGAGTCAAACAGCTAATAAGTGTCTGAGAGGAGATTCAAACTTAGGTCTTGCTTGAGGCAGGATTTCAACTTAGTCTTACCAACTCCAAGTCCTCCAGTCCTCTAACCATTATGCCACATAGCTGGTTCAAGACATGGGTTCAAGTCCAGAAAAAATGATGAGCTGCATTAATAGAGGGAGTTTCCTTACCTAGGAATTCCTTATGCCAGTGAAATTTCAGATCTAGTCCTTATTCCCATTCTACCTTTCTATCTATTCCATGGCACTGAACTCTTGCATACTGAAATCAGTAGACACAAGAGTCCCCACTGAGATCTCCTTGTGTATTTCTATTTTTACCTCCACTTCCACCTCTGGCACCAGCTCCAACTTCTGGGTAATCCCAGTTTGTTGGCCCATCCACCTGATGCTGATGTTGGCTTACTGTTCCAAGTCACTGACCTCCATTCACACTGGAACTTCTCTTCTCTGATGCCACTCCTTTCTCCAAGCAGGGAAGTGTTCATCCAACATCATAGGCCCAGTCTAACTATGGTCCCCATCAATTCACAGACCGGGTTCTGCCTAGAGACCAGGCCAGATGGGCCAGTAGAGCTGCCAGATTGGAACAAAATTCAGGAGTAAATTCATTCTGGAACAAGGCTGCAACCAAAACATGACCCAAGTTCCAGAGCTGTTGACTTCGTGTTCACTAGTATTTTGTATTTGCCCAACATTTATCATTCATTTAAGGTCAATTAATAAACATTTATTATGCATCTTCTGTATGCAAGGCACTGTAAATAGTCCCTGTCTATAAGAATCTTACATCTTCCTGGGAGAAGGGAGATGATAATACATCTGCACAGATAATTGTAATTGTAATACAAGGCAACTTTATTTTTTTTTCAAATGCTTTATTAACTTCTGCTTTACATCATTCATTTCCTCCAGATTTTGAGTAACAAATTTTATCCCCGTTTTTCCCCTACCCACCACCCCAAAATAGCAGTCCAACACCACTTCTTCCAATCTGCTTTCTCCCATACCTTCTCCCATACTCCCTTCACCTTTTCCAGTAGGGTATGGTGGATCTCTATGCCCCAGTAGCCTGTATATCTTATTTCCCAATTACATGTAAAATGGTATTAATAATAACAATAATGTATATATATATATATACATATATAAACAATTGATTTTAAAACTTTGAGTTCCAGATTCATTCCCTTTCTCCCTTGTCACCCACCCTTAATGGGAAGATAAGCAATTCTATATAGGTTAAGATAAGCAATTCTATATAGGTTATACATGTGTAGCTATGCAAAACATTACCATAGTAGATATATTGTAAAAGACTGACTATATCTCCCTCCCTCCTATCCCACCACCCACTTCTTCTATTCTCTACTTTGATCCTGTACATTTTCAAAAGTAGGGTGCTTCCTACTACCCTCCCCCCCAGCCTGCCCTCCCTTCCATCATCCCCCTTCTCATACCCTTCCCCCCTACTCTACTGTAGGGTGAGATACCCTATTTAGAGTGTATGTCATACCCTCCCTGAGCCAAATTCAATGAGAATAAGATTGACCCATTCCCTTTTGCCTTCCTTTTCTTCCCCTGTACTGTAAGCATTTTCCCTTGCCTCTTCTATATGAGATAGTTTAACCCATTCTGTCTCTCCCCATCTCCTCTCATTATATTCTTCTCTCACCTCTTAATTTTACCTTTTAAGTATCATCCCTTCCTATTAAATTAGTCCTGTTCCCCCTATGTATACCTGTACACATATATACACACATTCACATATGTATTCATATGCCCATATACCCTGCTATATAGACATACATACACACACATATTCATATTTATATATGTATATATATATGTATGTGTTTATATATTTCTATTCCCTTCAACTATTTTCATACTGAGAAAAGTTTCATCAGTTACAGTTATCATTTTTCCATGTAGGAATGTAAATAGATCAGCTTTGATAAGTTCCTTATGACTTCTTTTCCCTGTTTACCTTCTCATGCTTCTCTTGCTTCTTGTATCTGAATGTCAAATTTTTTATTCAACTCTGGTTTTTTTCATCAAGAATATTTGAAAGTTCTTTATTCCACTGAATGACAATATTTTCTCCTGAAACATGATACTCAGTTTTGCTGGGTAGGTGATTCTTGGTTTTAATCTCAGCTCCTTTGACCTCCAGAATATCGTATTCCATGCCCTTTGATCCCATAGTGGAGAAGCTGCCAGGTCCTGTGTTATCCTGATTGTGTTTCCACAATACTGAAATTGTTTCTTCCTGGCTGCTTGTAATATTCTCTTCTTGATCTGGGAATTCTGGAACCTGGCTATAATAATCCTGGGAGTTTTCTTTTTGGGATCTTTTTCAGAAGGTGATCGGTGGATTCTTTGAACCTCCATTTTGCTCTCTGGTTCTAAAACATCAAAGCAGTTGAGAATTTCTTGTAGAATGATTTCTAGGTTCTTTTTTTGATAATGGCTTTCAGGTAGTCCAGTAATTTTTAAATTATCTCTCCTCGATCTATTTTCCAGATCAGTGGTTTTCCCAATGAGATATTTCACATTGCCTTCTATTCTTTCATTTGTTTGGATCTGTTTAACATCATCTTGATTTCTCATAGTCACTAGCTTCCATTTGCTCCAGTCTAATTCTGAAGGAATGATTATCTTCAGTGAACTTTTGAGATTCTTTTTCCATCTGGCAAATTTGGCTTTTTAAGGCATTCTTCTCTTCATTGCCTTTTTGAGCCTCTTTTGCCATTTGAATTAGTCTATTTTAAGGTGTTATTTTCTTCAGTCAGGTTGTTGACTCTCATTTCATAATTTTCTTGCATTGTTCTCATTTCTATTCCCAATTTTTGCTCCACTTCTCTTATTTGGTTTTCAAAATCCTTTTTAAGCTCCTCTATGGCCTGTAACCAGCTTGTATTTTTCTTGAAAGCTTTTGGTGCAAGAGTTCTGACTTCACTAATTTCCTCCTGTTCCATGCTTTGATCCTTTTAGTCCCCCAAGTAGGAGTCTAATGTTGGATTCCTCTGTTTGCTTTGCTTCCCTTGTTTGCTCATGTTGCCACTGAATTACTTGACTTTTGAGCTTTTTGCCACAGTAGGACTCTGCTATCAGAAAGAGGAGCTTTCTCCCAATTGCTGGGGTTTTCTCATCTGCCGAAGGTATTAGTTGTGTGCCCTCTCTGAAGTCTCCACAAACTCTGGCAAGCTGGTCACACACCCCAGGACCTCCACCCTAGACCATAATCCAGATCCAAGCAGGTTAAAACAAGAGCAATTACTCCTCAGACTGGTTGCTTGGTCCCCCTACAGTCTGTAGGCCAGGAGCTGAAGCTGCCATGTGGCAGCGGCTGCACAGCTACGCTGCCTCAGCAGCTTCTCCCTCCAGGGGATAAAGACCAATGCACTCCCAAACTGCTGGATCCCAAAGTCCATACTGCACTGACCTCTCACTTTGTACTTGGCATCTATGTGTTGATAAGTCTGGAAACCACCACAGCCGGTGGTGATCTGAAGTCCCTCCAGCCAGTAGTTGGTCAGGCCCACCCTGGAGCTAAAACCTCCAGCTTGAGTGGGGCTGAGGTCAGCCACACTGCCCTGGCCACTTCCTTCCGGCCTGCCAGGCTATCCTCAGTGTGCGGGTAGCTTCTCTGTGTCATTTTCTGGTTCTGTAGCTCCAAAGTTTGTTCAGAGTCACCTTTTACATGAATTGGGGGAGGTGGAAGTCAGAGCCCTGAGGAAGTCCTGTTTCTACTTTGCCATCTTGACTCCACTCCCTAATACAAGGAAAATTTAAATTGGAGAAAGCCCAAACAACTAGAGGGATCAAGGAAGTCTTCATGGAGGAGGTGGGCACTTGAGCTGAGTTTTAAAGGAAGAGAGGTAATCTGAGAGTGCATTCCAAGCATGGAAGATAGCTTATGAAAACGGCAAAGGTGGGAAATGGAGTTTCAAGCTTGGAAAAAAGGAAATACTTTCCTAGCAATTCCATGTATGAGTTTGGTTTTTTTGATAGCTCAAAATAAGGCTCAACCTTCAAAAGGTTTGAGCAGTGACAAGTAGTGAGCCAAAAGAACCAAAACACGAAGATGGCCCATCTTAAGATGTTCACAAGCTGTATCAGGAGGCTTTGCCTTTGAGGCTTTTGATTGACATTATTAGAAAACTCTAAGAGACGCACTTTTCCAATCTCTCATATCCCATGGTCATCTATGTGACTGTAGCAGCACCTTTCTCTTACTGACTTTCTGACTCCCTTCCCCCTCCCCAAGCCAGATGTCCTACAGTTTTCAAAACATCCTCTGATTATTTTGTTAGATAGTACCGAGTATTTGTCTTGGGATCTTCCAGTGTCCTGGGTTTTGTTTAAGGTTGTTGTTTTTAGGGGAGTAGGAGGAGGTGGTTGGCTATTTGCTGCCCCAGGCTCTTTCAGGCCTTTCCCTGGTTCTGACCTCTCAGGAAAGATGGAAATCTTGTTTCCTGCCTCTGAAGAGAAATCTTTAACAATTTCAGTATCCTAATCACATTAAGCAGTGATTGTTCCTTGTCTTTCCCTCCCACTAACATAAGGCCAGTCAGAGTTTGTATCCTTTCATGGCCCTTTCAAAAGAACCAGAAATCAGACAAACGTTTCAACTCTAAAGTAAGACAATCACACACACACACACACACACACACACACACACACACACACACACACGTGCGCGCGCGCGCGCGCGCGCGCCCTCACATTCGTGATACAGTAGTCAATAAGAACTCACATTTCTACTGAGGCCTCTTCCCTTCCACTGAAGTCTCTGAATAACAAGACCTTACCATCCACACTGAAGAAGACCTTCCTATATGTATTATTTAACCCCATCTCTGATCTTTGGAAGGTAAGCTTCTTGAGGACATACATTGTATTGCCATTTAATTTGTACACCACGCACTTAGTTCAGTGTTTAGCATATAGTAAGCACTTAAAAATGATTTTTCATTCATTCATTTGTTCATTCATGTATACATTCATTTCACAGATGAAGAAATTAATAGGCAGTAATAATGCATTATTGATTCTTTGGCCATTTATATAGTACAATAGGTAGCAACTAGAATAATATTACTAAAACTGAAGTCAGTGGGAATTTATCTCCTTTGTAAGTATGCTATCTTCAGTGTTATATTGGTAAATGTTTAATAACCTGCTAATGATTAGTTTTTTAATATTTATTTATAGTTTTCATCATTCATTTCCACAAGATTCTAAGTTGCAATTTTTTCTCCCTGTCTCTCCCCTACCCCCACCCCAAAATAGAAAGCCTACTAAAAAGCCCTTCCCCCAAGCTGTTCTCTCTTAAAACTGACCCCATCGCCCCCCAAACTTCCTAGTAGGGCAAAATAGATTTCTATACCCTAGTGCCTGTATATCTTATTCCCAGTTTCATGTAAAAAATCATTTTTTAAACATTTGTTTTTAAAACTTTGAGTTTCAGATGTTTTCCCTTTTTCTCTCCTCACCCACCCCCACTGGGAAGATAAGCAATTCAATATAGGTTGTATATGTGTAGTTACCCAAATCATTTCCATAGTAGTTATACTGTGAAAGACTAACTATATTTCCCTCCATCCTATCCAACCCCCCACTTATTCTATTTTCTCCTTTAATCCTACCCTTTTTCAAAAATGTTTGCTTCTAGCTACCCTCTCCCCCAATCTGCCTTCCCTTCTATCATACCCCCTCTTATCTCCTACCCCCCTATTTTCCTGTAGGGTAAGATACCCAATTGAATGTGTAAGTTATTCTCTCCTTAAGCCAGATTCAATGAGAATCAGATTGGCCCATTCCCTTTTACCCTCCTGCTCTTCACCTCCATTGTAACAGTTTTTTCTTGCCTCTTTTATATGAAATAATTTACCCTAATCTACCTCTCCCTTGCTCCTTCTAACAATTAATTCCTCTCACCTCTTAATTTTATTTTTTAGATATCATTCTTTCATATTCAACTCATCCTGTGCTCTCTGCCTATGTATGCATAAACATACATATGCCCACACTCACAAGTATATTTATTTACACATACACCCTCCTATACATACATACATATGTATGTATACAAATATACACATGCATGTGCATGTATACAAATATACACATGCATGTGCATGTATACAAATATACACATGCATGTGCATGTATACAAATATACACATGCATGTGCATGTATACAAATATACACATGCATGTGCATGTATACAAATATACACATGCATGTGCATGTATACAAATATACACATGCATGTGCATGTATACAAATATACACATGCATGTGCATGTATACAAATATACACATGCATGTGTATGTATGCAAATATATAACATACATGTGTATGTATGCAAATATATACATACATGTGTATGTATACAAATATATACATACATATATATTCCCTTCAACTATCCTCATACTGAGAAAAGTCTTATGACTTACAATTATCATTTTTCCATGTAGGAATGTAAGTAGTTCATCTTTAATAAGTTCCTTATGATTTATTTTTCCTGTTTACCATATCATGCTTCTCTTGTTTCTTGTATTTGGAAGTCAGATTTTCTGTTCAGCTCTGTTGTTTTTTTTTTTAAAGCAATTGGGGTTAAGTAACTTGCTCAAGGTTACACGGCCAGTCATTATTTATGTGCGGGTGCTCATGTTCTGAGGCCGGATCTGATCTCGGGTCATCCCAACTCCGAGGCCGACGCTCTTACTCACTGCGCCACCTAGCTGCCCCTTTAGGGCAATTGGGGTTAAGTAACTTGCCCAAGGTTACACGGCTAGGTTTTTGTTTGTATGGATTAAGTGTCGGAGGCCGGCTCCGAACTCAGGTCCTTCTGATTCCAGGGCCGGCGCTCATTTCACTGCGCCACCTAGCCGCCCCACAGCTCTGGTTTTTTCATCAAGAATGCTTGAAAATCTTCTATTTCATTAAATGACCATATTTTCCCCTGAAGCATTATACTCAGTTTTGCTAGGTAGGTGATTCTTGGTTTTAGTCCTAGCTCCTTTGACCTCCAGAAAATCATATTCCAAGCCCTTTGATACCTTAATGTAGAAGCTGTTAGGTCATGTGTTATCCTGATTATGTTTCCACAATACTCAAATTGTTTCTTCCTGATTGCTTCCAGTATTTTCTCCTTGACCTGGGAAGTCTGGAATTTGGTTATAATATTCCTAGGAGTTTTCTTCTGGGGATCTTTTTCAAGAGGTGATCAGTGAATTCTTTCAATTTCTATTTTGCCTTCTGGTTCTGGAATATCAGGGCAATTTTGCTTGATAATTTCTTGCAAGTGTCTAGGCTCCTTTTTTTTTTATCATTGCTTTCAGGTAGCCCAATAATTTTTACATTTTCTCTTCTGGATCTATTTTCCTGGTCAGTGGTTTTTCCAATGAGATATTTTACATTGCCTTTTATTTTTTCATTTGTTTGGATCTGTTTTATAGTATCTTGATTTCTCATAAAGTCATTAGCTTCCAATTGCTCCAATCTAATTTTGAAGGAGTTATTCTCTTTAGTGAGTTTTTGAAATTCCTTTTCCATCTGGCAAATTCGACTTTTTAAGGTATTCTTCTCCTCACTGGCTTTTTAGGCCTCTTTTGCCATTCGAGTTAGTCTATTTTTTTTAAGTTTTAATTTTTTAATTTCTTTAATTTTTAAAATTTTAATTTCTTCACTGTATTTTTCGATCTTCTTTAATAGGCTATTGACTTGCTTTTCATGATTTTCTTGCATCATTCTCATTTCTCCTCCCAATTTTTCCTCCACTTCTCTTGCTTGGTTTTCAAAATCCTTCTTGAGCTCCTCCATGGCCTGTAACCAATTCATATTTTTCTTGGAGGCTTTTGGAGAGGGGAGGCTTTTGATGCAGGAGTTCTGACTTCGCTGTCTTCCTCCCGCTCCATGCCTTGATCTTTTTTGTGCACCCAAAAGGACTGTATGGTCTATTTGTGCTTGCTCATAATGCCAGCCAATTACTTGACTTTTGAGCTCTTTGCCATAATAGAACTCTTCTTCCAGAATGGAGTGAGCTTTGTTCCAAATTGCTGGGGTTTTTGTAGCTGCCAGAGCTATTAGGAGGCCACCCTCTCTACGGCCCCCACAAGCTCTGGTATGCTGGCTATACACCCCAGGACTACCACCCAAGACTGTGATCCAGATCCAAGCAGGTTAAAGCAAGGGTGATTACCCTCTGAATGGTTTCTTGGTCCCCCTACAATCTGCAAGCCAGGAGCTCTGGAAGCAGCCATGAGGTAGCAACTGCTGCCACCGCGCTTCCCCCACCTCGCACCCTGGGGCTAGGGGCTGTACTGTATTCTTCTGTCCCACCCCCACCCCCACCCCCGTTCCAACAGAGTTCCACACTGACCTTTTACTTTGTCTTTGGTGTTTATGGGTTGAGAAGTCTGGACACTGTCACAGCTACTGGTGATTCACTCTCCTGAAATCTGCTCTGGCTGTTGCTGGTCTGGGCTGTCCTGGGGCAGGAACCATGGCTCACGAGGGGCTGTGCTCAGCTCTCTCAGCTCTACCACTTTGATAGACCTTTCCTGTTGGCCTGCCATGCTTCAGCAGGAGCTTTGTTTCTCTCTTTCTCTTTGTGGGTTCTATAGTTCTTAAGTTTGTTTAGAGTCATTTTTTTAACATGTATTGGAAGTGATTGGAGTGAAAGCTCATGCCAAGTTTTTGCTCCTACTCTATCATCTTCCCTGCTAATGATTATTGTCATAAAAATATTTATCCATACAATTTAATTGTTGTACCATACTGATTACTCATGTCCTCCAGATTATATGGACTAAAAAAACTTTCAAAACGTAGAGACCTAGCAGAAGCAATCAAAACCATATGGGAATAGGAAGGAGTATATGTTAACCTGATTAGTGTGGCTGCTGCTGGAGTGATACAATGAGTAGACAAAATGGAAGCCTCTATATCAAACTAGATCTGAGTTCAAAACTAGACTCAGACTAGTTTTGTGACCCTAGACAAGTCACTTAACCTCAGTTTGCTTCAGTTTCCTCATTTGTAAAGTAGCACCTACCTCTCAGGGTTGTAGTGAGGATCAAATGAGATAATACACTTTTGAAGTACTTAGCACAGTGTCTAGCACATAGCAGGCTCTATATAAATGTTAGCTATTCTTATTCTAGTGGCTTATAGGAAGATTCATTTGCAAGTAAAATCTAATTTCCTCTCTCAGGAAAAACAAAATAGGCCTCATTAAAAAATACTCCTTGCCAAAGAAAGTTTAATTACTTTCAATGCAACTTTCAACCCTTAGGCACTCTGCAGTTTGTGCTTTCAATCCTTCCAGGAGTCTTGCAAATTCTCTCCTCAAAAAGAGATTTCTCATCATTTTCAATGGAACTTATAATTCCACAAATAAATGTCCATTTGAACACAATGGACTTTAAAGAAGTTATTTGTAAACTAGCCAGCACATACTCCATGTTTCTCATCACTGTAGACACAAGCACCCCTGCTAGTATAATTACAAAACATAAGATTCTGGATGTAACATCAATTCAAGAAGACCATGACCCTATATCCTACTGGGAATATTGTAAGATAGAACAATCCCTCCTAGATAGAATAAAGGCATTAACACCATGAGTAATGCTGCATCTACATTTTGGTCACTACTGTTTCCATCAGTTATAATGAGGAGGGTGGGGGGGTGGAGAGCATACAAGTGCATTAAATGGTACTTGGGATGAGTTTATGTTTTTTTGCCTGAGTAATCAGTTCACTTCCAGCTAATGGTTTATTCCCTATAAGAGTAGGTCCATTGACTTTAGTAGGTGTGAATGGTATTGGGTTATATGTACAGCTGACCAAAGTTCTCTATTTATCCCTGGAACTGCCTGGCTAATAGACCAAAGTCTAGAGGGAGAAGGGGAGGGGTAGTATTTTCCACTCCTGAAACTCTTGAAAACAATATATTGAACCTAACTCCTTTCCAACATGAAGAAAAGAATCTTTGGGGGGAAATGTTTATCTCTTTCTTTGCTAAGAACCTGATCTTACCAAACAAACCTCTCAAATGGTGCTCCTCTTTTTCTAGCCAGAAAGATGACTTGCTGTTCTTCTTTCGAGGTCTGATCATCAGTACAATATTTTTTTGGTTTTTGGTTTTTGTTTGTTTGTTTGAAGTTGCCATTATCGAAGGATTTCTTCTTCTCTTTGTTTTGACTTATGTTCAACTCATAAGGGACTTCCCATTTAGAGAGCCAATTGTACCGAATTGCAACAGCGCTATGTAGTCAAAAAATCTCGGCCCTCAAGGAGCATCTAGGAACTCATATAAGTAAATTCAAAGTATGTACAAAGTAATTTCAATAGAGAGAGAGAAAACTAGGGGAGAGAAACTGGAGGTCAGAAAAAGTCTCAGAAGGGAGGAGGCAACTGCTAGGCATTCTCAACTGAAGATCAATTGAAAGCTGAAAGGGACCTTTGAGGCAGGGTGAACGTTTAACTATTGGTAAATGATTAACAATCAGCTCTATGGGGGTGGAAATTGTATACCAATGCACTTTTAAGTTCAATCTTCATTATTAATATTTTCTCTTTTTTCTGATTTAATATATTTTATTTTTCCCCAATTACATGTTAAAACAATTTTAAAACTTTTTTTTTAAGTTTTGAGTTCCAAATTCTACTCCTCCCTCCCTCCCCTCTCCACTTGCTGAGATGGTAAGCAGTCAGATTTAGATTATGCAGGGCTAAACCACTTTCCTTTACATTTTTTTTATTGATTTCCTTGATATCCTTAACCGTTTTTTTTTTCCAGAAAAATTTTGCTATTATTTTTCTAACCATATAAAATAATTTTTGATAGTTTGATCAGTATGGCACTTAATAAATAGATTAATTTAGGTAGAATTGTCATTTTTATTATATTGGCTCAGCCTACCCATGAGCAATGAATATTTTTTCCAATTGTTTAGAACTGACTTTATTTCTATGACAAGTATTTTATAGTGGTGTTTATATAGTTCCTTGGTTTGTCTCAGCAAGTAGACTCCCAGATATTTTATATTGTCTGTAGTTATTTTAAATTCTCCAGTTCTTTCTTAAGTCTAGACCAAGGGTGTGGCCTTTTGACTGAATCCAAGTTTCATAGGACAAATCTTTTTATTACGAGAATTTGTTCTGTGAAGTTTGGATTTAGTCAAAGAGCCATTCTTGAGGATCTAGAGGGCCACACGTGGCCTCAAGGTCATAGGTTCCCCACCCATGGCCTAGACAATCAACAAAACAAAAAATAAACCCTGATTTGTAACATTTGCTCTTTCCAAGCCTATGCTGAAATCTTGCCTCCAGTTGACCCCAGCACACTCCTTAGAGATCATTCTAGTCCATCTCATTCCACAGAGGAGGTCCAGGAAGGTCACAGAGATAGTACATAAAGGAGGTGGGTTTGCTGATTTCAGAGATAATTGTATTTCCCTTGTACCTCTCACCCCCAGAAGTACATTCCAGACGTGGTGATTGTTTTTATTCAACTGCCTAAGTCATGTCCAGCTCCTCATGATCCTATTAGAGGTTTTCCTGGAGACATACCAGTTTATCTTTTCCTTCACCAGCTCATTTTATAGATGAAGAAACTGAGGGAAACAGGGTTAAGTGACTTGACCAGGGTCACACAGCTAGTAAATATCTGAAGCCAAATTTGAACTCAGAAAGATAAACTTTCCTGACTTCATGCCTGACACTCTATCAACTGCACCACCTAGCTGCCAGACCAGGGGGGATCTCTATGCAAATATACAGAGGCAGAAAAAGGAAGATGGTATTTAAGTAGTAAGAATAGGAGTATAGCAAGACTGATAATCAACCAAGCATTATCCAAGGACTATTCAGTCCTTGAAATCAGAAAAATGGTAACCCTAGTACTCTAGAAAGCAAAGGTGGAAATTATTTGGAAGACAGCACACTTGTGCTTTCAGCTTGTGTGTAAAAGCCTGAGAAATTAGAACAGGCTTGAACCTGAGAGCTTCAGAATCCTCAGAAAAACATTACAATTCATGAACCAACCAAAGTCAAAAGCAAAAGCAAGAACATCTAAAGCAGAAATGGCTTTGGAAGTATCTCCAACGTTATTCACAACAATGTGAATATACATGTGTGCATACACATTCACATTCTACCCAAAGCCCAGAACAAGGTGTTCCCATTTTCATAACAATCGTGTACAGCTTCAGCTCAAAATCACTACAAATTATTGTTCAGAAATTGTCCTAACTCGATCAATATACTAAAATTGTCCTCTGAAAACATACACAGAGAACCAGAAAAAGAGCTGACTTCCTCCCAGGACACTAACCAAGGATTGGCCAATTACCTGAACAGGGAATGTTCTGCAGGAAAACATGCTGGAAAAGCATGACCAAGGTACATGAGTCTCCAGGGCAGGAGACAAACAAAAGGACCATCTAAATCACTCATGAAAATGTCTCTGCTGATATTACTTAAATGATGATGCAGTAGTAACATCTGTAACTGATTTTCATGTGATGCTGGAACAGATGTTTCCTTAAGGTTGCTTTCAATCAACTGGGCTACAATAGAATATTAAGGCTGTGAAAGGCCTCATCTCCCATAACACGTGAATCCTTGTGCAAAGGAGAGAAGAGAGTAGATGAAGTGAGGGGAGCCATCTGTTGATCTTTGTTCCCACCCACCAGAAATAAATGGAGCAAACAGGGAAAAGGTTGATGTTTCAATAGTTTGTCCCACGTTTAAGCTGTCTGTCTTGTTGAAAGCTAAGAACTGACAATGAATAAAGTTTCTTTTTTTCTCTTTATCACTTAAAGATCTTAATATTGCTCTCCACTAGGCTGTCAACTTTGCTCCTGGTAGCTCTGTGATATAAAATGAAAGAGAGAATATGCAGACCACACATCTTTTGAACATAGTTCAAATCCACCCTTTGCTGCCACATCAGAAACACAGGAAATTCAAAACCTTGATTATGGCGTCCACAAATGGCAGATAGGTATCCTAGCAGGTCCCCTTCTCATTCAGGGATATGTGAAATTCTGAAGGTGAGGAATTTCTCCCGGATATCAACAGAGCATCAGCCTTGGGCCTGAAATGGGAAGAGTAAGGATCCTTGTGGAGGTTAGACAATCTCATTCTGAGTTTCAGCTCTGTCACTAATTTAATGCATGACTTTGGATGAGTCATATCACTTTATCAAATCACCTGTATTCGAGCATTGTGCTAGGTACTGGGGGAGAAAAACACAAAAATGAAACAATATTTTACCTCAAAAATCTTATATTCTTCTATAGGAAAACATATTTGTGTTTTATGTTTTACTGTTTTATGTTTTTTATGATTGTGCCCTCAATTTCCTCTTCTGCAAAATAAAGGGGTTGGATTAGATTGTGTGTTCTTTCTGTTGTAGACCCCTTTGGCACTCTGGTGAAGTCTATAGACCTCTCCTCAGAATGATATTCTTAAATGCATAAAATAAAATTCATAGGATTACCAAGGAAACCAGTTATCAATTAAAAAAAAAAAGTTCACAGATCCCAGGTTAAGAGCCCCTAGAATAAATGATCTCAAAGGCACCTTCTGGCTCTTTTCACCCTATGATTAGGGTTGTTAAGAATGGCAAGTCTACGTGGCGGCTAGGTGGCACAGTGAATAGAGCGCCAGCCCTGGAGTCAGAAGGACCTGAGTTCAGAGCCAGCCTCAGACACTTAATCCACACAAACAAAAAAACCTAGCCCTGTAACCTTGGGCAAGTTACTTAACCCCAATTGCCCTAAAGGGGCGGCTAGGTGGTGCAGTGAGTAAGAGCGCCGGCCTCGGAGTTGGGATGACCCGAGATCAGATCCGGCCTCAAAAAATGAGCACCCACGCATAAATAATGACTAGCCTTGTAACCTTGAGCAAGTTACTTAACCCCAATTGCTTAAAAAAAAAAAAGAATGGCAAGTCTAGGGGGCGGCTAGGTGGCGCAGTGAGTAGATCATCGGCCCTGGAGTCAGAAGGACCTGAGTTCGGATCCGGTCTCAGACACTTAACGCACACACAAATAAAAACCTAGCTGTGTGACCTTGGGCAAGTTACTTAATCCCAATTGCCCTCCAAAAAGGCAAAAAAAAAAAAAAAGAATGGCAAGTCTGTATTGAAAGACAATCTGGTAACTACTACCCAAACTTATTATCTAATTATTAAATTATTAAACTAATTATCATGTGGTTTTTAAAATAGTTCCTTGAACTGTCTAGTTTGTCTGGCCTTCTTGTTTCTTTTCATAAAACACTCCTGACAGGAGGCCTTTCTTTAGTTATGCAGAAATATTGATTTCAAATATGTCTCCTACCCTCCCAGTGTCACATACCATACACAAGATTGCCTAATTTTATCCTACCCCAATTTATTCATAGGATTGTTGTTGTTCAATCATTTTTCAGTCATGTTTGAATTTTTGTGACCCCATTTGGGGTTTTCTTGGCAGAGGTACTGGAGTGGTTTGTCATTTCCTTCTCCAGTTTATTTTACAAATAAGGAAACTGAGGCAAACGGGGCTAAGTGACTTGCTCAGGATCACACAGTTGGTAAGTATCTGAAGCCAGTTTTGAACTCTGGAAGATGAGTCTTCCTGGCTCCCGGTCCTGCACTCTATCCACTGTACTGCCCCTCATAGGGCTGTAATCTAAATATATTCTATTATTTCATATTACTCACCCATGCTTCACCTTTCCTGTACATAGCATTATGTATTCCATGTACATATCTATGCATAGCCCATACTCCATGCCTGGAATGCTATTCCTTTTGTCCTTTCCCCCTAAGAGGAAGCCCCTCAGGGCTTAGTTTAGGTGCCACTTGAGGCCTTTCCTTATTCCCAGTATATGTGTTCTTGCTACTACCACCAAAAATTTACTCAGTATTAGATAGCATATTTACAGGGTGTCTCTAAAGTCTGGACACATAGAAAATCTCATTAACTATGCATATTTTCAAGAAATGAAATGAAATTTCAAAACCATTTTATTTAATTAGCATAAATGAGATTTCATAGGAGACTCATAGGAAGTCTCACTAATTAATTTAATTAAATTAATCTTATTAATATGGAATATAGTCCCCAATAGCTAATGAAAGCTTTTATTCCATATGAAATTTTCATGGCTAAAATTTATGCTAATTAAATAAAATGTTGCTGAAAATTTCATTTCTTGAAAATATGCATAGTTAATGAGATTTCCTATGTGTCCAGACTTTAGGGACATCCTGTATACATTAAAACAAATTGTATAATATGAAAATAATTATATTATCTTTTATACATACACATGTAAAATATGAGGATATAACTGAAATCTAAGATCATTGAGGTCAAATTTTGTTTCATTTTGTCTTTTCCACTCAGCACCTCAAGAGGTACCTTGAACACAACAGATGCTTAATAAAGGCCTACTTCATTGCAATGAATCTGTCTTTGGAGAAACATCATTCAATGGTGAATCGAAGGCTCAGTCCTGACACTGACTAGCAATAACAGAATCATATGTGATCAAAATCCTACATGACGCTCTTAGATTTTCTTCCTGTGGATTTCTAACAGATTGGATGAAATATGACCAGGTTAAACTTGAGGGAAATTTAATCTAGGTTCAGCAAGCTGTAGCAGAATCTGTCAAATCATGAGGATTGAAACTCCTGTGTAGTCAAGAGCACACACAGAATAACTGTTCTATTCCATCCCTGGCACTCTCAATTCACTCCCCATGTTCCTAATTTCCTGCAATAATATTACACCAATGAACAAGCCAAGCCTTTGGATCTGATTCAGTGAAGCAAAATCTGCCAAGAGCAGACAGGTTTAGATTTTTTTATATATTTAAAAAACATTGACTCAGTTCCAATTCCAAGACAGATTTTGCAAAGACTTCATTTTTACACAAAACTATAACTAAATCGAATGCATCACATCACTGAGAGGCAACATCAGGATGAATGTATTTTTTATTTCCCTTTTTTATTTCTCCATTGTCTGTCTTTCCTAATGAACATTATGCATGTAGGGCACAAAGTTTGCTCTACCCTGAGGACCTTTGAAAAACATTAATCATTATTCATATTTGCAAGACAGCATGGTACAAAAGGAAAGGGGCCGGATTTGGAGTCAGAAAACCTGAGTTCAAATCTCTGCTCTGCTATTTATAGTTGTGTAAAATTGGATGAGTTTTTCCATTTGTTTAAACCTCAGTTTCCCTATCTATAAAAGCATGGGAGGAGAGGAGGGAACCCTTAATGACTTCTCTGGTGCCCTTCAGCTTAAAATTATCTTATACAGTGTTGAAATTTTGAAGGAAACACATCAGATCTTGTCCAAATGGTTGACCTACTGTTTCTTTCAGAATATTCATATTCTATGGGTTATAAATATATTCAAAGAGTCTTAGAGTCCCTTGAGAACCTATAGCCTATTTGCTGGTAACAAGTCTTTTACCTTTTGTGGTAAATTGGATTTCCAGACACAGCTGGTTGTCATTCAGAGCCTAGTTTGGTGGATCAAGCTGGATACTATGATTTTCAATCAAAAATGAGGTGTGGCTATAAAGTATCAAGAGTGATTTTCCATTGTGGTTCCCCAACTGGCCCTGAAGGTAGTTCATCAATATGTTTATTCAACAAGCATTTATTAAACACCTCCTATGGGCACTGCCTTGAGGCAGCATAGTATAGTGGATATTGTGCTGGGTTTCAGGTCAAGAAAACTTGGGTTCACATCCCACCCCTGACAATCACTTAATCTGAATGAGCCTCAAACAACTCCCAGGACCTACTAATTAGTCATAAATTAATTATAACTTTTGTGGATGGGTGGAGTTTCCACCAGGTGTATAAAAAATCATAAATTCTTCACTGGCATATTGTGCTAAATAGTAGGGTAGATACTAAGAAAAATAAGCCTTCCCTTATAGAGTTCACAGCACATGCAGGGCAATATGTCACAGACATGGATAAAAAAATAATTCAAATTGGAATATGACAAGTATATAGGAAGACTAGACAGAGATCAGATGTGGCAGAAATCTCTTCCTCACTAAGGAAGTTTTCCTGAATTAGGGGGCATTTAAAATGGACCTTAAAATTTTCCAAAGACTTTATTTTATAGCAGTGCAACCTGGGGCTCAAGCTACTTGCATAAAGTTTGGAGAGTGCTTTAGCCTCCCCAAGTCATTCCCTCTCAATGGGAAATAAGCTCCTCAGGCACAGGGACTTTTTATTTTGGTCTTGTGTTTATGTACATCCCACTATTCTTTCATTGTGTCAAATAAATAATAAAAAATGGGAACCCAAAAGACCCTGATGGAGGTAACATCTCCCCTTTTATGAATGGTTTGGTGATGAAATTTAGTATTCAAATCACAAATGTTTTTAAAGAGCCTACCATGTGCCAGACAACGTACTAGGGCTGTGGGGATACAGAGACAAAAACAAAATCATACTTGGCCTCAGAGAGCTTACATTCTGTTGGGAGCAAGGAGAGCACACAGATACATACATCAATACTAAATATATAGAAGAAGAAAGAAATTGGATACCAAAAATATTCCCCAGGTAGACACAGACCGTATTTTTATGTAGGGTAAGCACAAATTGCCTCAAAGTTGAATTGTGTGGAGGAAAAAAATAGTGTTTGAAGAATCATTTATTTCTTTGACCTCCTCCAGACTCAGATTAATGCCTAAGACAAAAACTTGAAACCAGGCCTGGTGGCTGGTTCTCGAATTGGAGTCAGCTGATTTCCTAAAGCTAGTGTTAAGTTATTCTCTTTCTTTTCTTCGTACATAATGTACTATACTGTGCTGTTATTGTGGTTTCAATACATGGAGAACATTTCAAATGTTCCCAATGGTTTCAATTTAGATTTGCACAATCACAGAAATCAGAGATGGAAAAACTAGGATTCTTCCTCTTAAAATGTACTCTAGTCTTTGGTCCAGGCTTGTTTTTACTCTTCTGACTAATGAAACTTCAAAAATAGCCCTTTGGGAAACCACTCCCACCATGGCTGGATTTTTAAAAAATCCTTTAAACATCATACCGATTTGCTTTTGATTGGCTTCTCCACAGAATTTGATTCTGTTGATCACTCCTCTCTTCCTGGATATTCTCTGAGTTTTTATGATGCTACTTTCTATTGGAACCTCTCTCAGATTACTGTCATAGTCCCTAACTGGGGGGATTCTCTATGGCTCTGGCCTCAGTCCTCTCTTCTTCTCTGTAAATTTTCTTTCTTTAACTTCACCCACTCCCAAGAGTTTAATTATTATCTCTTCAGATAACTCACAGATCTTTGTATCCAGCCTGGTCTCTGTCCTAAGCTCAGTCTTAAATTACCAGCTTCCTATAAGATGTTTCCAACTGGATATCCCAAAGAATCTCAAACACAACATGCCCAAATAGAACTCATTATCTTTTCCCCAAACCCACCCCTCTATCAATTTCCTTGTTTCTGTTACAAGCGCCACCTGAATCTCCCGGGTATTAATGACCTCAGCATTAGCCTGGACTTGTCATTGTTCCTCATCCCACATTCCATTCAGTTGCCAAACCCCATTTCTACTTCCACAATATCTCTCACATCCAACACCTTCTCTCTACACTTTTCTCTCCCACAACCACCACCTTAGTTCAGAACCTAACAACCTCTCACCTAGACTATTGCAATAAGCTTTTAATTGGTCTGTCTCTAGTCTCCCCACATTCTCCAAACAACTGCTTAAGTGAATTTTCTCAAGAATAGATATGATTTTGTCAGTCTCTTGCTCAATAAACTCCAATGACTCCTGACTGTTTTTAGGACACGATATAAATGCCTCTCTTTGGGTTTGAAAGCCCTTCTCAACATGAACCCAACTCATTTCCAGAATCATTATACTTTACTATCATTCCTATATGCTATGATCCATATCAACAGAATTCCCTTCTGTTTCTCACGTGCAGCATTCCATGCCTTTCCAATTGTCAGAGTCCAAGCCTAGAACACACTCCCTATTCATTTCTACCTTGCAGAATTCCTCACTTTTTTTAAGGTATAACTCATGCACCTTCTCCAAAATGTCTTCATGATTGCCCCAGCTATTCATACCTTCCCTTCCTATCTACCTTTTTACTAATTTTGTATTTATTCTGTACATATTTTTAAAACTATTTCTGTGTATGTCTATCTATATATGTTGTCTCCCTGTGGAATATAAGTTTCTTGAAGGTAAGGATTATTTCATTTATTAAATCTGTATCACTGGAGTTGAGCACAAAGCAGGTGTTTAATTGATGCTTGTTGACGGACTGATTGATTTATCCTGGAATGATAATAGCCTCTTCCTACTCTTCTTCAGTATTACACTTTTAAATTGCCCATGAATATAAGTTATACCCATATATCTGCAACAGCACTAGATATCATCAAAATTAACTAATCTCTATTTGCCTCAAATTACTAAATTGCACATACCCTTTGACTCAACAATAGACCTGTATCCCAAAAGGAACAGAAACAAAGGAAAATGATACCTAGATACAAAAAAATATTTATAGCAGTTCTTCTTCTGGTAGCAAAGAATTAGAAACTAAAGGAAAACCCATGAATAGGAGAATTGCTCTGGGTGACTAGGTGGTACGGTGAATAGAGCACTGGCCCTGGAGTCAGAGTTCAAATACAGCCTCAGACACTTAACATATAAACTAGCTGTGTGACCTTGGGCAAGTCACTTAACCCCAATTGCCCTACATACCCCACCCTCCAAAAACCAAAAAAATAAAAATAAAAAATAGGAGAATTGTTATACAAATTAATGTAATAGAATACCATTATGCTGTAAGAAATGAAGATAGATAGGATGGTTTCAAAGAAACCTGGGAAGATTTGAAGGAACTGATGCAGAGTGAAATAAGCATTTTTTAAAAAATTGTTATAATAACAACACTGTAAAAATGAACAACTCAGAAAGATTTGAGGTACTATGAATATAATGACCAACCATGATTCCAGAAACATGCTACCTATTGCCTAAGATAGAGAGGAGACTAACTCTAGGTGTAAAATCAGACATATGTTTTCAGACATGGTCAGTTCAGGAATTTATTTTGCTTGACTATGAATATTTCTTACAAAGGTTTTGTTTTTGTTTTCTTTGCTTTTTGCTTTTTGGGGAAGGCAGGGCAATTGGTGTTAAGTGACTTGCCCAAGATCACACAGCTAGTAAGTGTCTGAGGCCAGATTTGAACTCAGGTCCTCCTAACTCCAGGGCTAGTGCCCTATTCACTGCACCACCTAGCTACCCCTTTTTCTTTTTTTTTTTTCTGATGGAGGGAAGGTGAGTAGGAGAGATTTTTAAAATTATTTCATACAATTCCCTATTGCTCACTGAGATCTTCACTCAAGCAACAGAGACATGGAAAACTCAGCTCCATTACCAGTCACATAGGCAGCTTTGTTGTTCAGTCATTTCAGTCCTGTCTAACTCTTCATGACCCCATCTGGAGTTTTCTTGGAGTAGATTTGCCATTCCCTTCTCCAACTCATTTTACAGATAAGGAAACTGAAGCAAACAGGGTTAAGTGACTTGTCCAGGGTCACACAGCTAATAAGTGTCTGAGACCAAATTTGGACTCAGGAAGATGAGTCTTCCTGACTCCAGGCCTGACACTCTATCCACTGCACCACCTAGCTACCCAATAGGCATAGTTTTCTATTATTGTTGGTGGTGTTGTATCATTTCAGTTGTGTCAGACTCTCAGTGACCACATTTTGGGTTTCCTTGGCCAGATACCGAATGAATCTGAGTTCAAGTTATAGTGCCTTGGCTCATATATTCAAGACATCTTTATGTTAGAGTAGTATAACAAAAATCATGTATATCTTTCTGTAGTGATGTTTTAGTTTATGGAATGGCCTGTTAGAAAATACTGGCATATTTCAGATTTTCATATACTTATCATTTATCCCCTCTAAGTATATTATAGAATTTTATTCTATGATATAAACATTACTAGCCCAATTATGATTGAACTTCAAAATTTTAAACAATCAGTTGTTTCTAATCATATAATAACCATTTAAAAATTTTTAATTCAAATCAAAGGTGCTACAAAATCCAACCCATATTTTAGAGTCTTTCACTAAAATGGAAATAAACTGAGGATCCTAAACATACTACCTTATAATGTTAACTTGCTTTTCACCTGTATATATTATCTCTCCTATTGGATTAAGAGTTCAGGTGAGCACAGTGACCATATTTTTGTATCTCCCATCATGCCTAAGGCTGATACTTTTTATTAGCTAGCTAATAAGTCCTTAAACAACATTAGTTGGTTGACAGATAGTTGGATGGATAGATGAATGGATGGATGGATGGCTGGATGGATGGATTGATGGATGGGTGGATGGATGGATGGATGAGGATAGATGGATGGATGGATGGACAGATGGATGGATGGATAAAGAAATGGAAAAAGTTGGCATCCATGTCTATTTTCCAGTTCAAACAATGAAAAACTAAACACTGAAGAAAAAAAATATATCCATTTTCCTTTTGTTAAAAAAGAAATCTATAATTCCTTGAATGGAAACATTCACTTGGGAACCTAATTCAACAAAAATATTCCCAATTCCAAAATTCATCAATTCTGAAGGATTTGGGTGTACTCGTTTCATTCCAAAACAGTTTCATTGTCATCTGTTGGACCTTACAGTCTGTGAATTAATCAATCAGTTTCCACCAGAAAGGAACTAAGATACATTTGTTAAAAATTTAGTGGAAATTTTAAAAGAAAATAACCGGATAGCAGTTGTATGAAAAAATAATCCAGAAATATTAGATTGAAGAAAACTGACAATATCAAGAATTTTAGATTTTTTGTCAGAAATATGTTAAAGTTACTACTAAGGATCAGTAAATATTTTCAAATCAGAAATTTGAAGATTTCATGAAAGAAGAATAGGGACCTGCTTGTATCACTGATATACTCACATTAATATAACTAATACGGTCTTACATTTAGGAAATCTATTGGCAAATGAATGTGGCTTTTCAGAGACTTTGACAGGAATTCAATGTTGAGCCCTGAAAAGCAAGAAGAGAAGAACCTATTGGGCCTACTGATTATTACCCTCAAATTTGACACCATAAGTGCCTTTTCCATAATGTGTAGCTTCCTTTATGTCTTATTTTATCCTTCTCTCCACCCCTTGATTTAAGTAAAGAATGGTCTCTATTATAAGAACATTTTTTTCCTCCAAAAGGTTAATTACCCTTAATATTTAAATACTTATTTTATGATATTACTTGCCTGACATCCCTTAGAAAAAAATTAACGAATAGGAAAAAATTAGGGTTTACACTGGAAAACATTTTTCTCAAACCAGTTGGCTGGCTCAATGAGTCTGGAATTTGGAAAAAGCTCTGAATTTTATTCAATTTCTTTTCACTTTGACTCTTTATTGAGTAACTCTAGCTAGCTAAGGGAATCAGAGAGTGATTGAGTATTCACTCAAAAAGAATAGGCAACTACATAGTCTACTGACACAGAGAAAGATATTGATTTTTAAAACAAGCATTTATTAAGCCCCTACCATGAGCCTGGAGCCATGCCAACCAATAGAATTGCAAACATACAAGTGAAATAGTCCTAGCCTTCAAGAAAGTTATCAGGAAGAGAGTCATTTGGGATGTAAATTAATAAAAAATTCAATTAAACTCTGTAAATATTAATCACATACTAAATGAAATGCAAACAGTTAGGCCCAGAAATAAATTGTCCTTGGCTTTGCAGGTATCTCACTTTAACTGTTGGACACAACTCCACTTTGCCCTTCCCTTCACTGATTTGTAAAACAGACAACTCAACCTTCCCTTCCCTTCATTGATTTGTAAAGCAGACAACTCAATCTTCCCTTTCCTACATTGATTTGTAAAACAGACAACCCAACCAATTGTTCTGTAAACAAGCAAGACCCCCACCCCTTCCTTTCCCTTGATTGATCTGTGGGCAGGAATTCCAGGCTAGGGTTTCCCAGGAAATTCGAAGGTACACTGACCAATCATTATAGTTTCAGCTTACATCACTGTAATTTCAGTTTATGTAACCTGGCTATGGAACCTCTATAAAACCAGCACAATATCTGTGCCAAAGCACTGTCTGATTTGGGTGACCATGAACCCCAGACAGTCCCATGGTAATAAAATCCACTTTTTAAATTTAATCTCAGGGATCTTCTGTCTCACTTAATTGGGGTACAACATAACCAAATGAGTTAAGCAGCATCACCCAAGGACTCTACAAAGGAATACATTCAACAAATCAATTTGAATTTAAGAAAAACATATCCTTTGCAAATGCTACTGTATTAAAAGAAAAATGTCTTCCCTTTGCCTAAATCTCACTAATATTATTTTATTAGTGAGCTTTTTATTTTAAAGCTCCTAAAGGATTAAATCTATATATCTGAAGAACACAACTAGCCTCTTTTAAGATGTATCATTTGCATACTAATATCTCAGAAACAGATGTGAAAATTGTTCCACTTTCTGAATAGAACCAAATAAAACTCTAAGACTTATGAATATCCTCAGCCCCAGAAATGACATATGAAAGGATAACCCCATTAAAAGCCCCACTAAACAATGAGAGCATCTTACCATACTGGATAAAGGGCCTTCTTTGGGTCAGGAAGCCATGTTGGAATCCTCTATCCAACATACAATTGATCATGAGTAACTCACTGCTCAGTGTCCCTAGACAACTTGTTGAAGCAAGTATTCTTAATCTGGGACCTGTGAACTTCTTATTGCTGCTGTCTTAACATTTTGGTAACTGTGTTCCACTGTGATTTGTTTCCTTTCTAGCCATTTGTGTACTTATTTTATGCATTTAAAAACATTATTCTGAGATGGGATCCACAGGATTCATAAGACTACACAAGGGTCCATGGAGGGAAAGGGACTATGCTAAACACTTTACAAATATGATCTCATTTTATCCTCACAGAAACTCTAGGAGATAGTTGCTATTATTATCCCCATTTTACAGTTGAGGAAACTGAGGCAAATTGAAGACAAGACATGTCAAAGGTCACACAGCAAGTAAGTATCTGAGGTCCCATTTGATCTCAGCTAGTCCTGACTTCAAATCCAACACTATCTCTACTGCACTGCCTATCTGCCTATTCATGACATCGAAAAGGCAATGCTAGAGGGAGTTTCAATACTCGGAGTTCCATGATTCAGGTAATCACACATCTAAACCACTCTAAAAATAATATAGGGAGCTGCATTTAGAGCTTCCTAAACAATATGGCCAATGTCCATATAAGCATGAACTAAATCATTGGGATGTCAAAGTCATGGGATACTAAGGTTGAGGAGGATTTCAAAAAGGTCATGAATTTTAACTTGAATTTCCATTCAGATCACCTTTTTGCTCATGCAACTTTCTATTCAAGCCTCAAAACTTCTGCCCACTTGAAATGGGTTAATATGGAGTTTCCAGGCCAATACTTGAGTCTGAACAGAAGAGTAGATTCATATCTAGCAATATACAGTGGAATTCCTGGAGCTCAGGACAGAAGAGCCTGCCACAGGAGAGAACAATAAAATGTCTGACTCTAGCTTTCCTCACATCCCCTATTAAGATGCAAATGAAACACAACTCAAGGGCAGAATGATGGATAATTCCAAATCCAAACTAGGTAAGAACAAGCTTTTTATCGGAGTTTCCATCAAACTAAGTGAGCCAACCACTCAGGTACATGAATCTAACAATCAGCTATATAGGGGGAAAATAAAGGGTTCTGCTATTTGTCAAATAACACCACTTTAGACATCAGATCAGGGGAACATAGGTTTGACATGGTTAGAGGATTGGAGTGTCTCGGGAAAGGAAAAGGCAAAAAGCAACAGAATTCTTAAATTTGTTCATTTGCAGAATCTCAGAGCCTGAGCAAACTTAGGGAGCCATCTAGTCCCACTCATACCCAAGGAATGGGAATCTCTAGTGGTCATTTAGTCTCTCCTTGAAGACTTCCAAACACAGGGAGCCTGCTGTCTTTGGAGATACACTACTGCATTTTGGAATATCTTTATTAAGAAATCTCTCCTTACATAACTGATCTTTAAAAATGGGGTCACAAAGAGTCAGACACAACTAAAATGATTCAACAACAATAACAACTTCAGTCCATTGTTCCTAGTTCCTAGGGACTATCAGGTTTTAAATCTTGTGGATTTTAACTCTTCAACATCTCTCTCATCCATCCTCTCCCCTACACTCACATGGCCACCCCTCTAATTCTTGCCTGCAATTACAGTAGCCTAATTGGTTTCCAGGTATCAAGCATCTCTTCTCTCCAAAACATCCTCCACCCAGCTGTCAAATTAACCTTTCTAAAGCATAGGATCAAATACCTCCCCTCCTCAAGAAAGGTCCCCTGTTGTCTTTAGGGTAAAACACATTCTTCTGTTGGACATTTAAAGTCTTTGCTGATCTGGTTCAGGCTGGTCCCCAAGCCTAGAATGCTCTCCCTCGTCAATTCTGCCTTTTAGAACCCCTAGCTCCCTTAAAGCTCTGTTCAAATGTTAGCTCCTTCAAGAGGCCTTTCCTGCCCCACCTTCTTTCTAATGTTCAAAAAACATTTTGTTTTATGTATATTTTTATTTTTATTTCTCTATAAAATGTTTCTTCCACCTCCTAAATAAAATTTAAGCTCTTTGAAGGCAGAAACTTTTTCATTTGTGACTTTGTATTCCTAGTGTTTGTTTCTAGCATTCATTAGATCGCAAGCTCCTTGAAGGCAGAGACTGTCTTTTGCCCCTTTTTGTATCTTTAACACTTAGCACTGTGCCTGGAACATAGTAAGTATTTAATAAATGTTTATTGACTAAAGAATAATGCTTAGCAAAATGCATTGCATATAGTAAGCACATAATAGATACTTAACGAATTTATAGTATTCCAGACAGAACTGTAAGGGACCTTAAAAGTCATCTCAACTGAATCCCTCATTTTACACTGGAGAAGAATAAGTCTCAGAAAGGTTCAAGGACTTTCAAACAGCAACGCACACAGTGACAAAACCAGAATGTGAACCAATATGCTTTTTCCATTTTATTGTTCTACCTTTGCCCTGAAAGACTATGCAGAAGAAATCTGATTCTTGTCTTCCTTGACAACCATTAGTACAACAATAATAACTGCCACGAAGTCCCCAGTATCTGCCAATTGTAGTTTCCCAGTGGGGCACCCAATTTTGCCTTTATTCTGCCATTGATGTAGGGGACATCAAACACCCCTACTTTGGCCCCCAGGGACAGATGCCATGAATTTCATTGTGCTGAAACCCAGTCCAAGTTAGCTTTCTCCAAGACAAGATCCCATATGGCTTGCTTTGTGTTGATAGAAAAAAAATTACAAATTTCATTGGTTAGGACTTGTAAGGAAAAGATAAGCATAAAAAGATATGGCTTGGGCAAGTCCGGCCACAACATCTGGGGCTTCCTCATGCTTGGGAGACCTAGTAACTAACTCTCCAAACAGGGTTAAAACAAACAGCTTTCATGAGACTGAGCTTGGCCACTCAAGTGAGAAGGAAGAGGAGGACTTCTTGTGTGTAATAGGCGAAAAGAGGCATGAAATCAATGATGGCTCTCTTAGAAGACATTATAACTCTGGACTGGAGAAAAGGAGTTTGATGCTGTGACTCATAGCATTCATTTGCCAAATTAATTCAGTCTGGCTTAGATATGGGTCCTGCCCTATAAGTTAAAAAAAACTACCCACCAATGTCTGGTGGGAGGGAATACAGGCTGTTTAGCCTCCTGCACTGGCACAATCCCTGCAGAGTGCCTGGAGAGGTCAAGGTTTGTGGGTTTTGCATGCAACACTGAGGAGATATGTAGAGACCGAAGAGTAACCTGAAAACTGGCAACCAATCTACAAGACAGGGTCTAGATATTCACTGCTTCCAGCAAAGATTTTAGGCCCTCAGCCTCATCTAATGGTCCTCTTTGGTCTTCCCTTATCTGCTTCCACGCCATGTCTTTATAGGGTCATAGAAGCATAGATTTAGAACTGTAGCAGAAAAACCCCCTTTATCTTACAGATGAGGAAACTGAGGCCCACAGAGAGGAAGTGGCTGACCTGAGGTTACATAAGAAGGAAGTAGAAGAACCAGGTCTTCTTCACTTCGGATCCTGCACTCTTCCTTTGCACAGCATCTCCCAAGTTACACAAACAACTTTTTGCTGCCATATGTAGTTGTGAGGTTGCTTGTGTAGAGTCACAAGACACTTTAGAGAATGTCCAGTCCAATATTCTCATTCTGTAACCTGTCTCCTTTAACTTGTAATAAATTTCTAGATTAAATACTCTGTCTTTTCTCTCTCTCTCTCTCTTTCTCTCTCTCTCTCTCCCTCCCTCCCTCCTTTTCTCTCTATTTCACTCTCTTTTTGTGTCTCTCTCTGTCTCTGTGTCAGAATGTAACTGTCTCTCTTTGTCTCTGTATCTCTCTCTGTCTGGCTATGTCTGTCTCAATCTGTCTTTGTCACTATCTCTGTTTCTCTGAGCTCAGTCTCTTAGACATCAGTCTGAGGATTCTACATCTTCTCATAGTATGAAAACATGATAATAAATGATAATTAGCCCTCTGAAGTATCTTATTAAAAAGAATTAAAGTGGTGAATTCTCCAGTTTTGGAGTCCCTGTTAATAAATCATAGATCTCAGCTAGAAGGATCCTCAAAGAATAGAGATATATATGCGTGTATGTATACACAAATATATAGATATATATATATACCCACTTATATTAATATACATATGTGTACATACATATGAATTCTTCAATGGATCCATAATTCACTGATTAATATACAATATTCTTTATCAATGCTTCTCACAACCAGTGCATGCAACTGGCTCTCAGGGGGTAGAGAATATATAATTTTAAGTTTAATATGAATTATTAACATTTTCTCCATCACTTTCTTTAGTCTTGACAATCAAAAAATAATAAATCAAGCCCTGACTGTTTGCTTATTTCCAATGCATAGAAGTTCACAGTAAAATTTAACAATCAACTCTTCCAAGTTAGTTGGAGCTAGGTTGTATATATATATATATATATATATATATGTATATATATATATATATAAATGCACATACTTGTATATACATACATGTACAAACATATATATAGGCACGTGAGCATACATACACATGTATTGATGCATGTATGTACATATATAGAGATACTTATGTGTGTGTGTATATATATATACATTTATAGTCAGATGTGTCTGCATGTGCCACATGTGTGGACTATGTATATGCATATAAACACACAGTCATGCACATATGTTTATTGCATGTTTTAGGTCTTCACCAGATCCATAATCTTGCTGATTGAGACACTCTATCCACACATCTTACAACTAATCCCTATGTCCTCCTCTTCTGCAGTTCTTCTCCCTGGGAAGCAATGTTATATAGCTGAAAGAGCGCTGTGTTTGGAGGCAAAGGACATGGGTTTGAGTCTCAGCTTTACTTTTTCTTACCTGTGTGACCTTGGACAAATCATTTGACCCTATGGTTCTCTTTCCCTTTATCTGGAAAATGAGGAAGTTGGAGCCTGCATCTACCTCAGGACCACTGTCACTGAACCAAATCCATGAAAAAAAAAAAAGAAGTTAAAAAGAGATCTCATATGATGGAGATTTTGTTATTATCTTTTTTTTTAAACAAATGTTTTATTAACTTCTGTTTTACATCATTCATTTCCGCCAGATTTTGAGTTACAATCATTTTCCCCCCATTATTCCCCTACCCAACCTCCCAGAATAGCAGTCCCACAAGATATCGCTTCCTCCAATCTGCTCTCTCCCATACCTTCTCCCATACCCCCATCGACTTTTCCATTAGAGGAAGATGAATCTTTGTGTCCCAATGCCTGCACATCTTATCTCCCAATTATAGGCAAAAGAGTATTAATAATAGTATTTATATATATTTGAAACATCTAATGTTACGACCTCAAATTTCAGATCCATTTCCTTCCTCCCTTGTCACCCATTCCTTCTTGGGAGATAAGTAATTCAGTATATGTTGTACATGTCTAGCTATGCAAAACATTATCATAGTAGATATATTGTACAAGGCTGCTTATAATTCCCTCCCACTCATCCCACCCCCCACCTGGTCCATTCCCTACATGATACTGTCCCTCTTCTATAGTGGGTACTTCCAACCTCCCCTCACCCCAAGGATGCCCTCCCATCCATCATCCCTCCTCTCATCCCCCTTCCCCCTATCCTGCTGCAGGTTGAGATATCCCATTTAGTATGTATGTCATTTTCTCCCTGAACCAAATTCAATGTGAATGTGGTTTTGCCTTTTTAGCCTTCCTTATTCTCCCCATCCTTTGCAACCACTTCCCCTACATGAGATAGTTTACCCTACCATGTCTCTCCCCATCTCCTCTTGCCACTTTCCTCTTTCACCTCATAATTTCATCCCTTGAGTATTCTCCCTTCTCAACAAATTCAACCTATGCCCTCTATCCATATATAACTGTAACCATATACACACACATTCACATATGTATTCATATGACCACACCCCCTTCTTCCATTATTTTCATAGTGAGAAAGATATCATCAGTCACAGATATTACTTTTCCATATAGGAATGTAAATAGTTCAACTTTGATAAGTTCCTTTTGATTTCTTTTCCCTGATTACCTTCTCAGGCATCTCTTCCTTCATGTGTCTGGATGTCAAATTTTCTATTCAACTCTGGTTTTTTCCTCAAGAATGCTTGAAAGTCCTCTATTCCACTGAATGACCATATTTTCCCCTGAAACAAAATACTCAGTTTTGCTGGGTAGGTGACCCTTGGGTTCATTCCCAGTTCTTTTGCCCTCTGGAATATCATATTCCATGCCCTTCGATCCCTCAGTGTAGAAGCTGCCAGGTCCTGGGCTATTCTGATTGTGTTTCCACAATATTGAAATTGTTTCTTCCTGGCTGCTTGTAGTATTTTCTCCTTGATCTGGGGATTCTGGAACCTGGCTATAATATTCCTGGGAGTTTTCTTTTTGGGATCTTTTTCAGGAGGTGATCGGTGGATTCTTTCAACCTCTTTTTTGCCCTCTGGATCTAAAACATCAGGGCAGTTTTCCTTGAGAATTTCTTGAAGGGTGATTTCTAGGTTCTTTCTTGATCATGGCTTTCAGGTAGTCCAATAATTTTTAAATTGTCTCTCCTGGATCTATTCTCCAGGTCAGTGGTTTTTCCCATGAGATATTTCACATTGCCTTCTAATCTTTCATTTGTTTGGATCTGCTTAACAGCATCTTGATTTCTCATAAAGTCACTAGCTTCCATTTGCTCCAGTCTAACTCTGAAGGAATGAATCTCCTCAGTGAACTTTTGAGATTCTTTTTCCATCTGGCAAATTCGACTTTTTAAGGCATTCTTCTCCTCATTGCCCTTTTGGGCCTCCTTTGCCATTTGAGTTAGTCTATTTTTTAAGGTGTTGTTTTCCTCAGTCAGGCTGTTGACCCTCATTTCATACTTTTCCTGCATCCTTCTCATTTCTCTTTCCAATTTTTCCTCCACTTCTCTTATTTGATTTTTAAAGTCCTTCTTAAGGTCCTCTATGGCCTGCAACCCGCTCATGTTTTCCCCTGGGGCTTTTGGAGCAGGACTTCTGACCTCACAGTCCTTTTCCCGCTCTATGCCCCCAAAATAGGAGTCTAGGGTTGCATTTTTCTGTTTCCTTTGCCTTGGCATGTTGCCACTTAATTGCTTGACTTTTGGGCTTGTTGCCACACTATGGCTTTAAGGCCAGCTAGAGGAATTTTCGTCCCGAACGTGTGGGGGGCAACTTCCGTTTCTGGCAAGCTGTAAACCCACCCACAACTTCCACCCTAGATCACAATCCAGATCCAGGGAGGTTAAAGCAAGACTGATCGCTGATCTCCCCACGATTTGTAGGCTGGGAGCCGGAACTGCCTCTGAAAACTACAAAATGGCGTGTCTCCTCAGCGGCTTCTAGCCCCCAGGGGAGGGAGCTGACGCATTCCCCAAATACAGGTCCCAAAGTCCATAGGACACTAACCTCTTACTTTGTCCTAGGCATGTCTATGTTGATAATTCTGGAATCACCACAGCTCCTGGTGTTCTGGGGTTCCTCCAGCGGGCTGCTGGCCCTGCCGCCCTGGGGCTAAAACCTCGGCTCACGCGGACCTGGGCTCGGCTCGGCTCCTGCGCTCTGCGCTGTGCGCGCTGCCGGCTCCCACACCGCTGCGCTGGTCCTTCCTGCAGGGCTGCTGGGCTGTCCTCAGCGGGAGGTTAGCTTTTCTGTGTCGTTCTGTGGGTCCTGGGGCTCCAGAAGTTGTTCAGAGTCCTTTTTTACTTAGTTTGTGGGGAATCTGGGGGCAGAGAGGCTTGGACAAGCTGTTTCTACTCCGCCATCTTGGCTCCGCCCCCCGATGGAGATTTTTAAGAGACAAAATGCATAGTTCAGTTGAAAGAAGATGACTCCCAAAGAGAAAGGAATTCCTGCTATGTTGGTGGAGGAAGTCAATCAAAATTTAATTGATAATGGCATGGTGCACTCCAAGAAAACTGAAATGTTTATTTCTGGACTTTTCCAAATAAAACATTTCATGCAAGGAAATAGAAATTAGAGACATCGTTATCTCAGTTTTCTGAGGGAAGTCAAAAGAAAGCAAGCCTACAATGAAGCATTGAAAAAAGTCAAAATTAGCCAGCAAGACACAGGCTAGAAAATAAAGTAGCCACAGATGTTGCTAACAGATGGACACACAACATATTTGTAATAAAATCTTGGTCCAAAAGGATTGACGGAAACTAAAAACACTGGGATTCAGGAAGACTCTAACTATGTTAACTAAAATGCCCACTGGTAGTGATTGAACTTGTTGCTTGTATATGTATTCACTAATATTGTTCTTCCAAACATTGAAATATTATCAATATGTAACAGTATATTTTTATTTTAATTAATTTCAAAGTATACAATGTTAAAAAGAAATGAGAGAGCTGGACGAGATGGTCTCTAAAGTTCTGCCAGTTCTAAGGCTATGAAACTGTGATCCTCCCACAAACCCTCTAGTTAGCTGTTTTGTGACAGTTCTCTGGCATAAGGGAATTTCTCCCGGGAGGATGTAGGATTCCCCTATTGACCCTTGCTTTATAAAAGTGGGTTCACAGTGCCATACACCCCCATTTTAGGTGCAGTTGTCTGTCAATAGCTTAAATTCTTGCCAGGATGCCCAGTTTCTGTCTAAGGAGAGGCTTAGAGGTCAGCCAGCCATGTCAGGGAAAACAACCCCTTAATGGGTTCAGATGCTGAGAAACATAGAAAACAATAAGAACAAGTTCAATGCAGAGTTTTGTTACAAGAATGGGGAAGAGTGGGGAAAGGGACCCAGTGTAAAAAACAAATACACACAGACACTAATACAGAGTATAATTCATGTAAGGGTGACAATGCATTGGGGAGAACAGGGACACAGGTCCATTCATCAGGAAGAGGATTTCTCCAGTGGGAGGGTCTGCTCCTGCTGCAGGGGTGTGCTCCAAAGTGCCCTTCTAAGAGTGGGATTTTTATACTTCAATTCTGAGTACCCCCCCCATGCTGGCTGGTTTGCTGGTGATAGACAAAATATTATTTTAGGAATTTGCATGTGAGAGAGAAAAACATGTTGGTAGTAAATAAAATGTTATTTGGGGAACACAGCTGCACCAACCTTCAAAAAATTTTGTCAATATTTTTCCATTCATAGATTCTGGAAGCCATAACCATCCTTAAGGGGAGACCATTATTGTGGTCTCAATACTACCCAATCTTACAACACAAGGGCAATAATAATAGCCGATATTTATGCAAATTTATGAAGTATCATTTATATATTCTATATTATTTCATTTGAGGGCAGCTAAGTAGTGCAGAAAATAGAAAACTAGCTCTACACTAAAAAAAAGACCTGAGATCAAATCTGTCTCCAGACACTTACTAGCTGTGTGACCCTGGGCAAGTCATTTAACCTTGTTTGCCTCAGTTACTTCATCAGTAAAATAAGCTGGAGAAAGAATAACAAATCATTCTGGTGTGTTTGTCAAGAAAACCCCAAATGGGGTCATGAAGATTTGAACCCAACTGAAAAACAGCTCAATAACAACAACAAATGTTTCATTTGATCTTTCAGAAATTCAGTGAAATCATAGGATCATAGATTGAGGTCATCTAGTCCAACCCTTCCTTCCATTTTATGGTTAAGAAAACTGAGTTCCAGAAAGTGAAATTATCTACCCAAAGTCACACTGGTAGTAACAAAGTGGGAATTTGAACCCAGGTCCTCTGCCCCCAAAGCAATGTCCTTTCCACTAGAGCACACTCTAGGTAGCAAAAGGAATGGAGAAAACTGAAGATGAGGCAGGGAGGGGTTGGGGGTGGAAGGTCTGACACAGGGTCATTCAGAGAGAAGATCAAAAGTTTTTACATCTTTCCTAACCATTTCCAAGGCTTTTTCTCCTTTACCACAGTGTCTCTCCCAACACATTAGTGGCCTTCTCTTAGGGATTTTGACATTCTGCGGGTATCTGTTCAGCACTGGGTCTGTCTGTTATCCTTCACCTTCACTGCATGAATAGTCCGCTTCTCTTTTCAATCATACCTTTCTTCACTCCATATTTTACATGTGTTTTTACACAGTATATAGCCCTGTAAGCATGGCCTTATCATATTTAATTTTTTTATTGGAGTCATTTTTCAATTGAGAAATAGGCAAAGGGTAGAAGCTGGTAATTTTCAAAAGGAGAAATCAAAACATCAACAAACAAACTAAACATAAGAAAACATGTTTGTTTAATAATAACAATTAGGGAATTATTATTAATTCTTAATTGGCACTATTTTAATTAACACTAATAATTAAAGAAATGAAATTTAAGTAATTCTGGTTCATCAGTTGACAAAGTTCTTCTTAAAAAAGAAAAATTATGGGGGCAGCAAGGTGACACAGTGAGTAAGAGTGCCTGCCCCGGAGTGGGGAGGATCTGGGATCGGTTCCAGCCTCAGTTACTTAGCACCAACACATAAATAATAACTAGCCTTGTAACCTTGAGCAAGTTACTTAACCCCAATTGCTTTAAAAAAAAAAAAAAGAAAAGAAAGAAAAAAATGATGAATATTTAAAGGACACAGGAAAATTGGTACATTGACACAGAGGATGGAACTGTGAATTGCTACAGTCTTTCTAAAAGCAATCTGTAACTATGCCCAAAGTTGTACTAAATTACATACATTTTTGACCCAACTGTAGAACTACTAAACCTAGACTCCAAAGAGTTTAAAGAGGAAAATTGCAACTATGTACAAATATATTTATAGCAACTTTTGTGATGGCAAATATCTGGAAAATAAGGAGGAAAGGAAATCCATTCACTGGGGAATGACTAAATTCTCCAACTTATGCAATATAAATGTAATAGAATACTCTAGTGATCAGTAAGAAATGACAAAAGGGATGGTTTCAGATAAACCTGGGAAGACATGTATGAACTGATGTAGAGTGAAGTGAGTAGAATTGGGAAAACAACTTATTCTATGCTAATAACATCATAAAAACAAACAGTTTTGAAAAATCTGAGAACTCTGACCAACACATTGAACATCCATAATTACAGAGGACTGATAATGAAGCATGCTCCCCACATCTGACATGTAAGGGATGGACTAACCATATAGAATGAAGCACATTTTTAGACATAGTCAATATGGGAGTTTGTCTTGCTTAACTATGTGTATTTATTCTAAGGATTATTTTATCCAGTGGGGAATGGAGAGAGAAAGATGAAGGGAAAGAAAATAAATGCTTGTTAATTGAAAAAAATGGATCAAAACCCCCAGGACTAGTTTTAATATGTGGACTTCAATTTCTTTAGCATTAGCAGGAATGGTTCAACTGCCAAGAAAGTGAGGCGACAAATTTTGAGAAGGATCTGTGCTTAGAACTGTGGTTTAGGTATCTCTTTAAGAACTATTCAGTGCCATATCAGACCCCCTTCATGGTATCACACAGTTGGAGGAAGTAGCTGACTAAGTTATAAGTAGCCATTTTTGTGCATGGGCAAGAAACAGCTGGAAAGATGGCCAGGACAGGGGTGGGAAGTAGTCATAAGGGCGCCATCTAGTAGCTTCTTATTTTAATTAATTATTTGGACTACCTACATGCTAAGCTCAGTATCTTTCTATGCCATTGAAGGACTGGAGGTATTATCAGCACTTTCTGTACTTCAGTACCCTGAGGCAAAGCCTTTATTGCTCCCATGAAAATTATGGCTCTGGTGGCTGGAGTTAAGAGTAACCAGGTACAGTGAGAACAGAGCTGAACGGCAGTCCAGGGAACCAAGTTCAAATCTAGACCTCTATTTCCTCATCTGTAAAATAAGAAACGTAAATAGATGATCTCTAAGGTTCTTTCTATCTCTAAATCTATATATCTACAATTGGGGTGTATGGAGTATTCAAGGAGGACTAGCACCACTGGTGTAGGAGCTTGCCCACACCTTCTCAGGGTTGCTGAACCTTAGTTGTCCACCTGTCACTCAACTCCCACTTGTGACTCCAAGAAGCTGTAGCTAGCTGTGCAGTGGCCATACCCCAGTAAATCATTTCAGCAGATAGCTCCTTTATCAGAGGGGACCTCACTCTTGTCCAATTCACCCTTGACCAAGTTTCTCTTTCATAACATCCCTATAAATCATCATCCAGCCTTTACATGAATACCTCTAGTTATCACTAGAGGTGATAGAGACCCCATTACCTTCCAAGGCAACTCATTATACCACTTTAGGATGATTCTAAATTTTAAGAAATTTCTCCTTACATCAAGTATAAATTTGCTTCTTTGCTGCTCTTGAGGATTCAGCCTGAGCTCATTCCATTCCTGACTCCCCATGGGAAAAGATGGCAAGAAACAGTACACTTGCTTCCAAGACCACCAACTCTGCCATTTAGGTCTTATTAAAGTTCCTTTGCTACTGAGCACGACTTCTAGAAAACATGAAACACATAAGGGGCAATTGCATATTCAGTAGGCACTCAGCCAGTAACTGGATATACATGTGTCACACAGACACCTCTTCAGAAGGTTGGCCCTAATACATGTCATCTGACTCTTCAGAATATGTGCAGGCTTAATTTGTCGTCCACAGTTTTAAAAAGAAATTACAATGATGCTTGGGGAAAAAACCCACCCAAATTCATTTCCCTTAATTCTTCTGAGTTAATATAATCTCAGTTGATTTCTTGAATTTTTTAATGAAAGGTTATCTCTTCATTCTTCAGTCAAACATTGGATTTTAGGTGGCAATTCAAATTAGGAATTTTATTAAAACAAATTTCGGCTAGATGCATATCTATATTTGTACAATAATAAGATCTTGATCAGAAAGAGGCACCAATCTCAAACCTAGAATGCATTTACTTTCTCTTTCTGCACATGAGGTTATAAAAATCATAGTATTTCTGTTATAATTTATTTTTCTAATTATATAATTATATTTTAAATTACATAAATAATAATTCTTCATTGAGTTAGGGACTTAGCCCATTATTTCATTGGCATGGGGAATTTTTGGACGAAGAAAATCCCTTTGCCAATGAAGATCAACACATTCTCTGCGATTTATAAGCTTTAAAGAGTTGCCCTAAGCTCTGAAAGATTAAATCCAATAAACAATAAATCTTATAAACATTTATTGAGCATCTACATGTCAGGCACTGTGCAAGGCACTGGGAATACAATTAATAAAAAGAAAGAGTCCCTGCCCTCAACAAGCTTACAATCTAAAAGATTTAAGTGACTTGCCCAGTGTCACAAAGGCAGTATGTGTCAGAGGTGAAACTTGAATCCAATCCTTCCTGGCACCAACGCCAGCTCTCTAACTCACTATGACAAGTATGACTTTCCATATGTAATAAAAATTAACCATTATTAATAAAACCAACTCTCAAACACACATACCACTGCATATATTAACACCTCTTTACCTTCATTAATTTCATCAAGTGACATGGGGTAGGAGGGGGGTGGGAAAGCCACCTCCCCTGACCACTACACAAATCTAAATTTACATAGGACTCTAAGGTCTGTGATGCAATATTATATACATTATCTTACTTTAAACCTTATAAGGTAGGTGCAGCAGGAGTTTATTATTAATCCTATTTTACAGATAAGGAAAGTGAGGCTCAGAGGGTTTAGGTGACTTTGCCCACCATTACCAGTTGGTAGCTGCTAAATTCCATAGACAAGAAAGCTGGGATTTTTCTTATAATTCATCTAGGCTGACCTCATTTTACAGATCTGACCACTGAGATTCCCTTCTCTGCTTTCACATATTTTACCATGAAGTCATAATTTGGGGGGTCATGATGATTTGTCCATGAGACACACATAGAGAAACAGAATTTTAGAGTTGTGGAGGACCTTCAAGAGCAGTTAAAAAACAGAATCCAAGGGGCGGCTAGGTGGCGCAGTGAATAGAGCGCCGGCCCTGGAATCAGAAGGACCTGAGTTCGGAGCCGGCCTCCGACACCTAATCTGCACAAAAAAAAACCTAGCCGTGTAACCTTGGGCAAGTTACTTAACCCCAATTGCCCTAAAGGGGCGGCTAGGTGGCGCAGTGAGTAAGAGCGTCGGCCTCGGAGTTTGGATGACCCGAGATCAGATCCGGCCTCAGACCCACGCATAAATAATGACTAGCCATGTAACCTTGAGCAAGTTACTTAACCCCAATTGCTTTAAAAAAAAAAAAAAAACAGAATCCAAGACAGCACCTTGCTTGGGTGGCAAGTGAGCAATCAGATTATAATTAATATTATCAGATAAAAAGCGGGATCCTTTGTGGGATCCCATGTGCTACAGGAGCCAAAGAAGGCTTCATGAAGAAGTGAGGACCCAAAATTGCCCTTGACCCATGGACAGAATTTAGACAATTGGAGAAGAGAAAGTGGATCCAGGGAGTTCTTTTACCACAAAAAGCCACACACACACACACACACACACCCAGGGGATAATAGAAACCCATACTATCAAGCAGGTGTTTGTTCTTTCCTTCTCTCCTTCCTTCCTTCTTTTCTCTTTATTTTCTTCTTTCTCTTCCTTCTTTCCTCCTTCCTTCCCTTTCTTGTTTTTTTCTTTCTTTCCTTTTTTTCTCTCTTCTTTCTCTAACTCTCTCTGCCATATCCTAGTTAACAATATTGCATAGGAAATTATTTTTAAAGGAGAAAAAATAAATCATGGGATGAGCAACAGTTAATTCCAAATATGTATATAAATCAAGATCACTTACCAAGGAATAAAAGCACTCTCCTGGCAGAGATCCTTCCCTACAAAGATCATCTATGTTTCACTGTCTCCATGTGTGTGTCTCAGTCTAGACTTCTCATCTGTCTTCTTCTCTCTGTCTCCCTTCTCCTTCATAAGGTATTCTTGGCAATGAGGTAATGATATATCAGACAAGTATATTGCAATATCAGACAAGTCTTTGTCTTTTTTTTTCTTTTTGTTTCTCTCTTTTTTTCCTCTTTTCATTCTCTGTCTCTCTGTCTCTGACTTTTTGTGTCTCTGTCTCTGTCTGTCTGTCTGTCTCTCTCGCTTCTCATTCTTTTTTTTTTTTCAATAAGGTACTCCAGACCTTAGAGGCATTGGAGTAATAAGTCCATTTAGCCCACCATTATACTTTCAAGAGCACAGAATCCTCAGAGATAATACTAAGCTAATAGGTACAATTGATAGCAATTTACTTTGTCTCTAAATATTTTTAAAGCCATTTAAAATATAAATAGCTCCTAAATTATTGAGTCTAAGTGACAGTAACAAGCCTATATTTTCTTTAGCATTCATTTGAATGCAACCTACATCTGGACCTGTATAATTTATACATTCTGGCATAAGAGAAAATAAATATTTTATCAGCTTTCCAGGTCTCAAAGATATAGTCAACTCTTTAGCATGCTAGCCATCTGCAAAATGTTGGCAGAACCTCTAGTGAGTGACTCTTAGATTTACATTCTAAACACAACCTCCATATTTTCAAGGCATTGTAGACAGATTCATATAGAGCCTCAATGTTGAAAACCTCCAGTCCCATGATCTCATTGACAGTGTTCACCATATTTATTAATGTCATGCTGATGGTATATAGTGGCACTTAGGGCAAGAAGCATAAAATAGGTCCTCTGGGAGTCCCAAGTCAGATTGAGGTCTTGAAACTACCACATGGAGAATGGGGGATGGGCGCAGGATGGGACTTGCAGGGGAGGAAATCCCCTACTGGGAGCTTTCTATTTTAACAAATTATTCTTTCAAACTAGGTGCTAGTTATTGCCACCCAATGAAGGAATGCTGTTAGGACCTTCTAAATTTCAGTATCCAGAGGCAAAGCCCTGATCATCATGACCCAGTTATATGTATGATCAAATGTCTTGAGCAGGCCTACACAACCTGTGGCAAGTCAAAGGATTTTGGGTAGCCTATGAAAAATGTAGAGGAAAACATTCATAAACAGCCTATGGGCACAGGTTGTGCTGACCTGGTCTTGAAGTTTCATTTAATAGTTATGGGCTGGAGGGCAGTGTTTTGATAAACCCTGGATTTGAAAATATTGAAGCTCAAACTATGCCCCCCATGTGTATAGTCATAGAGACTATAGCATACCAAGTATATGACATGAATATTAACTCAACTTCCCCAAATCAACAATAAATTAGAGTTTTCCCATATGTTTGATTTTTATTTGCATTCTTCCTTGCTGCCTCTTCAGCTCTATCTGTATCCAGTATAAGGTATGCCTCTTGTTCTGGTTTCGGGAACTTAGAATCACCCCTAAAGATAGATAGAGTAGGTGGCTATCCAGAACCATAAACACACTAGGGCCTTTGGTGGTGTTAACCCATGTAAGTACTTTGGGATCCCAGGAGACATTAAATAGCAGTCTGATGATTTCACTCTGTTGTTCCAGCATTCCTGAGTCAGACATGCACATTTTATAACCTGGCCCTCTCACCCAGAACCTTCTTGAGTTGAATTGGCACAAAAGAGAGGGGGAAGGAAGATAAATTCAAGGTGATCTTGCATTTCTTCATTCTCTGTCACTGTTTAGCTAAGCTGTCTATCAACATAAGGCACAGTTGCCATTGGAAGATGTTGCCCTTAGTTATAGGGCCATTTTGGTTGCTCAAAGGGGCAAAAATAGAACATTTCTGTACAGAACACTGATAAAAATTAGCTTGAGAAGAAACATAGCCCTCAAATTAAAATGTTGAAAGGAAGATAAAGACTACTTATTCTGAGGACCTGAGACCTTCACTTTCAGACTGAGAAGCACTGCTAGAAAGCAGAATAGTAATTGAGTTAATGAGGAATACAGTGAATTGTGGTTCATAAGTTCATTTGCATGTGACTGAAGCTTTCAAAGATTTAACTGATAAACTTTATCTCTCCTCTCTCATTCTTTTTATCAGTATGTCCACCAACACTGATTGCTTATTTTGAGCCAGATACTATGCCAATAACTGAGCACAGGGACAAGGTGGAGAAATCTAGAGTAGTATAACCTCAAGGGAAATGAAGAAATGACTGGCCTGAGTGTCCTACTTAAGTGAAGGTTCTTGGGGGTAACTCTTCAACCTCCAATCAGAGGGAAGAGTTCTCTTCCTTTCCAACAAAGTAAAGCCATTTGCTCACAGCAGCTCGAAAGTTGGGTAGTGCGAAGTCCCTTCCGGGTCTTTAATTCTTTGTCTCTATAATTTTGATGGTGGAGTGAAAAGATATTTGAAGCGAACCAGGTCATATGGGGCTTCCCAAAATGAGTCTCTACAATGTCCTTTGGATAACATAAAGGTACTGAGTGACAGATTAGAGGAAATTGACTGATAGGGAAGGGCAGAGAATTATTAAAGAAAAATTTGACCAACATTATCATTTTTCCCAAGGTTGACATTACAGTTGTGATATTTTTTTTCAAGAACTCTTATTTACCTAATTGAGTTGAAAAGCAGAAATGTAGCTATGTTAAAAAAAAAAAGGCTCATGACATGTGACGCTATGACTATTAAATATGTGAATATTCATTGTGTGAATATGAACGTTTATGTACTTTGAATACTTATGAATGAATATTTTGTGTACTTTCCACACCATGTGCCCATGAATTGTTTTCTTTTTCTTTCTTTCTTGCTGCCTTCTTTCATTACCTCCTCTTTTTCTTTTATCTACTTATTTCCCATTTTTCTTTCCTTCTGTCTATTTTTTGCTTTTCCTTTTCCTCTCAATTTCTTTCTCTCTCATTTTTCCATCTTTCATTCTCTCTTAATTTTATTTATTTATTTCCTTTTATTCATTTCTTCCTCCTTTTCTTCCTTTTTCCTTCCCTCCTTTCTCTTTCCCTTCTTTCCTTCCTTCCTTCTTTCTTTCTTTTTTCTTTCTCTCCTCCATTCATTTCTTTCTTTTCAAGTCTTTTCATCTTTCCCTCTAATCCATCTATGTATGTTTGACAGATGCTTGCTGAACAAAAGATGAAACAGAGACTGAATGACGCACTCAGTGAGTGAAGACATCCACTTCATCCCAAGAGTACAGCAAGGAAACCAATTCAAGACCTTTTCTTTTCCCTCTGAGTTATAGGTTGCACCTTGAACAGCTCAACTTGGAGAACATCTGAGACAGCAGTGCACCCCCACAGCAATCCAGGATGTTCTCAGCACAGTCATGTTCAAAAAAGGAGAGGGAAAAAAAACTTGATTATGCTAAGGTAGTACTATTTTTTTTTCAATTTAGTTGTAAACAAAACCACGGCAAATGGAGACCAGAAGGAACTAATTCATCATTTCAAGAAATTGGGCAGATGCAAACTCTGCTACATATTATCCATGAGACCTTGGGTGAGCTACCTCCCTTTCTAGGCCTCAGCATCTTCATGTACAAAATGAAAGCATTGTACTAGATGACCTTTGTCTAAGTTCCCTTTCAGTTCTAGATTCAGTGACCCAGGGCCTTGGAGAATGGACATTTTCCTTGTCAAGCACTGGTCTTGTTCGGTTCACTTCCTCTCTGAACATTAGTCCTAAGCACAGTAAGATGGTACATATGCTTCACAGATGACTTGACTAAAACACCCCACCCCCAACTCATCCCACCCCTGCTGTGGGCCCACAAAGGTCAACTGTTTTCTTTGCCCCAAAAGGGAATAGCTATTTGTGGCATTCCACATTTTTCAGCCTCTTTTCCTCTTCTCAGGGTGAAGAAGGATCTGTTTCAGATGCAGTGTTTTTAGCCCAAGAAACATGTCAATTCTCCAACACTCAAGCCAGACTTTGAGAGATTCATCTGTAGCATTGCTGTGCCCTGCCTGTTCCTAAGTCCAACATACCCTACTAGCATACTGTAGTTACAATAGCATTTTTCTCCCTATTTCCTCCTTTCTATGACAAGACACAAAACCACCAACCCAAGGTCAGAATGAAAACACCTTGATAAAGAAGTCCAGCCTGGAGATAAATATTATGTTTTTAATGAACCATTAGCCAAAACAAAGTTTTCTTAAGTCACCTGGTAAATCCACTCAAATCAGAACCACACTTATTCAAGTCCTAAAATCAGTGAACCAGGACTAAATCAACATCCCCATTTCCTTCAAATGGATGGCTGTGACCAGACCAACCTTTCTTTTCATTAGAAATACCAACTCAAAGGAAACTTTTTATAAGGTAGTGACAGGTTTCTCTCACAGCCCCTCTGCATTTATAATATGGTTTGTGTTGAATAATTCTTTATTCATTTTTGGCCCAAATCTGTAATTTCATCAATCCCAATGAAGAAAGCTTCCATCAATGAGTGCTGGGAAGTGTCTATACCAGAGGTTCTCAAAGGATGTGCCACAATGAACACCCTTCCCATGAGTTTCACTAGGTGTGGCACCAGTCGTATGAAATTAATTTATACTTGGAATCATGTATAGCTGGACAGAGGCTGCTTGCTCTCCCCCTGTGTGCCACAGTTTCTCAGGGTAAAGAATAATACTTCCCTGAGAGCAAAAGAAGTTGAAGATCCATTGGTATAAATAAATATTGATAGCACTCTGTCAACACCAGCTAGGGCATGGGTTTCAAGTCCTTTCCAAGAGTGGTGGTGGGCTGCCTTGTGTCATGCATCTAGCGAAAGAAGCCAAGACAGAATCTAGGCAGGCTAGTCTACCACTTTAGAATTGGGCATAAGAACAGACTGAGTGGGCCAGATTTGGGGGAATAAAGTCACTGGAGATAGTGATCAAAGTGGTTGGATGGAAGATAGGCAAGTTTTGCAAAGTGAGGATGCTTCCCAGAAATTTTATGAGTCAGAACCTGGGAGACAAGATACACTCTGCATAAAAGAGGAAAAAAATTAGCATTTGGAGATGATTGGGATGTTGGCTTAGTCCTGGTTCACTTATTTTAACACAATGACCTCAATAATGTAAAGAAAAAAATAATAAGAAAGAAACCAAGTGTTTTGTGATTAAATGACCAATAATAGTCTGGAGAAGAATTGAGAAAAATGCACTGCTTTAGTAGCACATCATAAAGGCTTAATGAGTGCTTTTTCTATCAGTGTCCTAGTTAGCAAAACATGGGGAATTAGACTAAATGGCCTCTAAGGTCCCTTCCAGCCATAATTCTACAATCCTATAAATTTTCATTCATTCTTTGAAAAGGTGGAGTAAACAGTGCATATACATTCAGACCTAGTCAACATTTTGGTTGATTTTGCTGAACTGCTCCCAATCCCTTTCCTTTTAACTCTTGGTTTCTACGAAAGGCTTGTTGGGTAGGAGGAAGAAGTAAAGTGATTACCCCTAGAATGCAGGGGTAATCAATTCCCCCACCCCAAGAGACATGCCTTCACCTCTACAGGGGTTCATAGAGAAGGTAGATCCCAGGAAGAAGGGTCCCAAGGCAGAAGTTGTCAGTCTCTAGATTTCTGTTGGAAGTTTCCTCCCCCAGGAGGAAAAATAGCCTTCAGATGTTAGTGCCCTAGGAAGAAGCTCAGTGACTCTACCCTAGTTACAACTTATTTATATATAGTGTTTTAAGGTTTGAACAGGGCTTACCTAAAAATAAGCTTGTGAGATTCTATACATGAAACAAGTAATATTATCCCTTATTGAAAGAGGAAAAACTCTTTTTCAAAACAATTTTCCAAGGCTCAGTTTAAGCAACATGTTTTTTACAAAGCCTTTCCTGATTTTCCTAACTACTAGTGCCTTTTCAAAATGCTGTGTATATATGCATATATAACATTATTTTTATATGTACATGTATATGTACATAATGCCATGTGTATACACATGTATATATACACATAATATGGGCACATGTTATTGAAATGTTCACATCTGTGCATGAATGTGTATAATATAGACATTTAATATAGTATATATTCACATATGTGTATTTATGCATGTATGTTTATAATATGTATGAATGGATTATACAAATACACTATATGCTCTGTATATGTACATATTGTTTTCTGCAATCAAATTTTAAGCTTTTCAAAGGCAGGGTACAACCCAGTGGATAGGGCATGGGATTTAGAGTTATGGAAATTTGGATTCAAATCTTGCCTCAGTCACTTATTAGTTGTGTGACTCTGGGTAAGTCACTTAACCACTCTGTCTCAGTTTCCTCATCTGCAAAACAAAATGGCTAAATCCTGTGCAATACAGGCCCCTTGAAGTTTAAATCTTTAATCCCATTGCTTTAATTTTTCTCTTTGTATTCTAAGCCCCTTGTGTAGTTCCTGGTCTACAGTAAGCACTTAATGAAGTTTGTTGATTAACTGATTAGCAAAAATAATGAGCTAAAATAGTAAGTGAAAGATGGGGCTGTGGTGGGCTCTTCCCACCTCCCTTCCCCCTCCCCAACAGGTCTCCTTATGCCCTAGGACAGGTGCCTCCTGGTCCTCGATTTAAGGTCCCCTTCATTCAGCCTTCTCAGGTCTATTAAAGGCACTTGCCCCAGATGCCAAAGTCCCTCATTATAGCTCTGGATACAGAGACTTCCTGGAAAAAAAATCTTGCAGATTGGTTCTCATGTAGTAACAGCTTCTCATAAACAATGTGGCACTGAGAAATTCCGATATTTGGGGCTCAATACAGGGCTGCTTGAACATATTGACCTTAGGTGTGCCCCACAGATGATTTAATCTGCAATTTTCTTCCATATCAAACTTAAGTCAAACCCTCACTATAAACATAAAGTCTAGGCTTTAAATAATATTTCTTCACCTGACCTATACTTTCTCCTTTATTCTTAGATTTCATTTCTCATCATCTAAATAGTTGTGTTATTTTAACTGAACCTTGGGGCAGGTGATGCTGTAATTTACTCCCTGGCCACAAAACTAGGCATGTATTTTTTTTTATTGTTACTGGAGTCATCTAAAGTATGTCCTAATTCCATCATTTGTGTCACATTTATCAAATTAATAATCTTATTAGATTATTAAGAATTTGAATGGTATAATAAAAATGAGTTAAAATGTGCAAATTGCTCATTAAAGTCTTGTCCTTATTCATTATTTTTCTAGCTTAATCTGATCTCTATTCTCACCTAATTGTATAACTATCCTAATTAGAATCCACATGGGGGTATTTACAATTCACTATCAAGGTGGGGGGAAAAAAGACTTAAATGAGTTCTTAATGGCACCCAGAGAATAGCTTAACTTGGAGGCTACCTAAATGCATCTGAATAAATCAAACTTGGGGCAATGATGGCTGGATCCCTTTGACAGTCTGGCAAAGTCTATGAATCTTTCTCAGAATAGTGTTTTTACATGAAAAAAAAGAATTACAAAGGGAACCAGAGGTTAATGGAAATAAAGATGTCATTTTTTCCCCAGCCAAGTTCACAGACCCCCTGAAATTGAACAACAATCCTTTTGGGATCTGTGGACCCCAGATTATGAATCTCTCTTCTAGAGCATGCAAAGTCCAGCACATAGCAAACGTCACTCTCTAGTGAATCTCCAGAAAGTAATTCTGATCAGCCAATGAATGGACAGATTAGCATGGACCTCATTTGTTGCCAACAGCAGCTTTCAATGCTGTTGAATTAGAACAAAGAAGAAAAAGTGGAGCTTTGGGTCACCTGAACCTTTAAAATTTAAGACCTAAGCCTCCAAATTCAGTTAATGGAATTTCTGAATGGGAGGTTGGGTTTCCCCTCTGGGGGAAGGTGGAGACTAAAACAACAAGTAAAAATCCACTGGGACCAAGACACAACATTATTACTTTGGTTGCCTGTCTCACCAGAGATGGCTTGAATAGAGGACAATCTAACCTAGGGCAAATTTGATAGTGGTCACAAAAAATCTTATTCTGGGCATGCCTGATCACAAGAACTTAAACTTTAACAGCTATAAAAATAATTTTCTTCTAATTTTAACTAATGTTCTTCTCTTTTGGTCGAATTGCTTTCCTTCTCTGGAAAAATGAATTACAAGAGCCCCCTCATCCATTCAACTCACATGGCATCTTTCCCAAGCTCTTCTCATCATTTCCATCCAAAAATAACTGGCTATGATAACCAACAAGAGTCCAGCTCAAAACTGCAGAATTCTTCATCATACAGAAACACAGAAATAATGTGGCATTTTCTTTAGCAGGAAAACTATAGAGTCAATTATGAAATTAAATTGAGGAGGATGGCTTGTTCTATTATGTCATTCAACTATACTTTTCTTTATTACTTTCTTAGTGGGAATGACAAAATCTAGGCTTAACTGCTGGCACTTCAGTGAAAGAAATTGGGATACAATGAAAAGAATACTGAAGTCAGAGAGGGCCTGGGATGGAATCCTACCTCTGTCATGTATTACCTATGTGACCTTGGCCAAGTCACTTTCCCCCTCTGGACTTGTTTCCCCATCTGCAAAATGAGGAGGCTGGAGTAGTTGACTTCTAAGGTCCCTTCCAGGTCTAAATTCCTTCCCCTATGATTGTTTATTTATCCATGCTGGCGGAATTAACCCACTCAGTTTTGGCACTCCATTCTAGCAAGGGAAACTGAGTATAGCATAAAAAACAAAGGTTGGAGGGCTATAAAGATGAGGCAATAACAAAACCAGTGCAAATCAATATCCTATAGTATTGAGAATGATGGAGCTAGCATGGTGGGATCAATAGCTGCTAAACTTGGAGTTTGTACCATGGGAGTTCAAATCCCACTTCTGACACCGATTAGCTTTGTTACTGCAGGAAAGTCAACTTTTCTGGCCCTCAAGAAATTCCTAAGCATTTATTTTTAAGTTACAGATGACTGCGATCTATATCATTCATTTTAGTACACTATACCATAAAATTAGAGATCTCTGGAGCATATGATTATGGAAAACAAGAATCGTTTTAAATCTATTAGACTTCTATGTATGGTGTTATATGTGTGTATATGATATGCACACATATGCACACACATGTATAAAATAAATAACAAATTAAGACAATTGCACAGACCCAGTGAAAAGAGAAAAAAAAATTAATGCCCCAAACACCTTAGTTTCAGTGAACTGATACAGAAATAAATTAGTTCATAAATTAGTTTGAAAATGAAAGTTTTAATTCTTTGGCTTAATTCTAATTTTTAACTAATTCATTAAAATTAATTTTCACATCTAAATGTAGATATTTTAGTGCCAGATATAACAGGATTTTCAACCTTTGGTCCATGAATTGGTGAAAGCTTTTAACTATTATTCTAATGGCTATAATATATTTTCTTTGTAATTTTGTGTGTTTTATGAATCTTAAAAACATTATTCTTTTTTTTTTACAAATGCTTTATTAACTTCTGTTTTACATCATTCATTTCCGCCAGATTTTGAGTTACAATCATTTTCCCCCCGTAATTCCCGTACCCAACCTCCCAGAATAGCAGTCCCACAAGATATTGCTTCCTCCAATCTGCTCTCTCCCATACCTTCTCCCATACCCCCTTCGACTTTTCCATTAGAGGAAGGTGAATCTTTGTGTCCCAATGCCTGCACATCTTATCTCCCAATTACAAGCAAAGAGTATTAATAATAGTATTTATATATATTTGAAACATTTAATCTTAAGACCTCGAATTTCAGATCCATTTCCTTCCTCCCTTGTCACCCATTCCCTCTGGGAAGATAAATAATTCAGTATATGTTGTACATGTCTAGCTATGCAAAACATTATCATAGTAGATATATTGTACAAGGGTGCTTATAATTCCCTCCCACTCATCCCACCCCCCACCTGGTCCATTCCCTACATGATCCTGTCCCTCTTCTATAGTGGGTACTTCCAACCTCCCCTCCCCCCAAGGATGTCCTCCCATCTATCATCCCTCCTCTCATCCCCCTTCCCCCTATTCTGCTGCAGGTTGAGATATCCCATTTAGTATGTATGTCATTCTCTCCCTGAACCAAATTCAATGAGAATGTGGTTTTGCCTTTTTTGCCTTCCTATTCTCCCCCTCCCTTGCAACCACTTCCCCTTGCTTCTTCTACATGAGATAGTTTACCTACCCTGTCTCTCCCCATCTCCTCTTGCCACTTTCCTCTCTCACCTCATAATTTCATCCCTTGAGTATTCTCCCTTCCCAACAAATTCAACCTATGCCCTCTATCCATATATAACTGTAACCATATACACACACATTCACATATGTATTCATATGACCACACCCCCTTCTTCCATTATTTTCATAGTGTGAAAAGATATCATCAGTCACAGTTATTGCTTTTCCATATAGGAATGTAAATAGTTCAGCTTTGATAAGATCCTTTTGATTTCTTTCCCCTGATTACCTTCTCAGGCATCTCTTCCTTCTTGTGTCTGGATGTCAAATTTTCTATTCAATTCTGGTTTTTTCCTCAAAAATGCTTGAAAGTCCTCTATTCCACTGAATGACCATATTTTCCCCTGAAACAAAATACTCAGTTTTGCTGGGTAGGTGACCCTTGGGTTCATTCTCAGTTCTTTTGCCCTCTGGAATATCATATTCCATGCCCTTCATCCCTCAGTGTAGAAGCTGCCAGGTCCTGGGCTATTCTGATTGTGTTTCCACAATATTGAAATTGTTTCTTCCTGGCTGCTTGTAGTATTTTCTCCTTGATCTGGGGATTCTGGAACCTGGCTATAATATTCCTGGGAGTTTTCTTTTTGGGATCTTTTTCAGGAGGTGATCTGTGGATTCTTTCAACCTCTATTTTGCCCTCTGGATCTAAAACATCAGGGCAATTTTCCTTGAGAATTTCTTGAAGGGTGATTTCTAGGTTCTTTCTTTGATCATGGCTTTCAGGTAGTCCAATAATTTTTAAATTGTCTCTCCTA
>WOXC01005282.1:0-14661 GCA_011680675.1 Gymnobelideus leadbeateri | reverse complement strand
GTGTGTGTGTGTGTGTGTGTGTGTGTGTGTGTGTGGCTGACCTGTGTGTGTGGCCTTGTGGCGTGTGTGTGTGTGCGCCAATGTGTGGTGGCTCACTTTTGATGTACTTCGTTCAGTTACGTATTGCTGCTGAAGGTTTGCTTTTCCTCTTTTATCAAAAGTGCTTTATACCTGCCTACATTGGTTTCAATGGGTGAAAACCTAAAGATGCCATTTCCAACAAAAGAAGAGCAAGCAATAGAGATGTAATGGCGGTTATTAAGACCTCTAGCTAAGAGAATCTTTCCCAGAATAGATGTTACATGTAATGACTGTTTCTATAGATTTATGGTCATATATACCTTCTCTACCAAACTTGCTCTGAGTAGGCATTCTGAAAAAAAGGTGAATACATGAATTTCTCAGAAGTCCTTTGAAATACTAGAATTCTAAGCACTGTTGTAGACCAAGTTCCTTCAACTCTCCACATCTTTAGTCAGACTGCTGAAGGTTTGCTTTTACTGTTTTAGCTAAAGTGCTTTATACCTGCCTACATTGGTTTAAGAGGATGAAAACCTAAGGATGCCATTTCCAACAAAAGAATACCAAGCAATAGAGATGTAATGGCTGTTTTTAAGACCCCTAGCTAAGAGAATCTTTCCCAGAAAATAAGCTAAATGTAATGCCTGTAATTGTCGAGATATGGTCAGATATACCTTTCTACCAAACATGCTCAGAATAGGCTAACTAAAAAAAGGTGAAAATCTGAATTTCTCAGAAGTCCTTTAAAATACAAGAATTCTAAGCACTGTTGTACACACAGTTCCTTCAACCCTCAACATCTTTATTCATACTGCTGAAGGTTTGCTTTTACTGTTTTAGCAATGGTGCTTTAAACCTGCCTACATTGGTTTCAAAGTGTGAAAACTTTAGGATGCCATTTCTGACAAACGAAGACCAAGCAATAGAGATTTAATGGATGTTTTAAAGAACTCTAGTTAAGAGAATCTTTCCCAGAAAAGAATTTACATGTAATGCCTGTTTCTATAGAGTTATGGTCATATATACCTTCTCTACCAAACATGATCAGAATAGGCATTCTGAAAAAAAGGTAAATACATGAATTTCTCAGAAGTCCTCTGAAATACTAGAATTCTAAGCACTGTTCTACACACAGTTCCTTCAACCCTCAACATCTAAAGTCAAACTGCTGAAGGTTTGCTTTTCCTGTTTCATCAAAAGTGCTTTATACCTGCCTACATTGGTTTCAATGGGTGAAAACCTAAGGATGCCATTTCCAACAAAAGAAGAGCAAGCAATAGAGATGTAATGGCGGTTATTAAGACCTCTAGCTAAGAGAATCTTTCCCAGAATAGATGTTACATGTAATGACTGTTTCTATAGATTTATGGTCATATATACCTTCTCTACCAAACTTGCTCTGAATAGGCATTCTGAAAAAAAGGTGAATACATGAATTTCTCAGAAGTCCTTTGAAATACTAGAATTCTAAGCACTGTTGTAGACAAAGTTCCTTCAACTCTCCACATCTTTAGTCAGACTGCTGAAGGTTTGCTTTTACTGTTTTAGCAAAAGTGCTTTATACCTGCCTACATTGGTTTCAAAGGGTGAAAACCTAAGGATGCCATTTCCAACAAAAGAAGAGCAAGCAATAGAGATGTAATGGCTGTTTTTAAGACCTCTATCTAAGAGAATCTTTCCCAGAAAATAAGCTAAATGTAATGCCTGTAATTGTCGAGATATGGTCAGATATACCTTTCTACCAAACATGCTCAGAATAGGCTAACTAAAAAAAGGTGAAAACCTGAATTTCTCAGAAGTCCTTTAAAATACAAGAATTCTAAGCACTGTTGAACACACAGTTCCTTCAACCCTCAACATCTTTATTCATACTGATGAAGTTTTGGTTTTAATGTTTTAGCAAAAGTGCTTTATACATGCCTACATTGGATTCAATGGGTGAAAACATAATGATGACATTTCCAACAAACGAAGACCAAGCAATAGAGATTCAATGGATGTTTTTAAGAAGTCTAGTTAAGACAATCTTTCCCAGAAAATAAGTTACTTGTAATGCCTGTTTCTATAGAGTTATGGTCATATATACTTCTCTACCAAACATGCTCAGAATAGGCATTCTGAAAAAAAGGTGAATACATGAATTTCTCAGAAGTCCTTTGAAATACTAGAATTCTAACCACTGTGGTAGACCAAGTTCCTTTAACTCTCCACATCTTTAGTCAGACTGCTGAAGGTTTGCTTTTCCTCTTTTATCAAAAGTGCTTTATACCTGCCTACATTGGTTTCAATGGGTGAAAACCTAAAGATGCCATTTCCAACAAAAGAAGAGCAAGCAATAGAGATGTAATGGCGGTTATTAAGACCTCTAGCTAAGAGAATCTTTCCCAGAATAGATGTTACATGTAATGACTGTTTCTATAGATTTATGGTCATATATACCTTCTCTACCAAACTTGCTCTGAATAGGCATTCTGAAAAAAAGGTGAATACATGAATTTCTCAGAAGTCCTTTGAAATACTAGAATTCTAAGCACTGTCAGACACAAAGTTCCTTCAACTCTCCACAACTTTAGTCAGACTCCTGAAGGTTCGCTTTTACTGTGTTAGCAAAGGTGCTTTAAACCTGCCTACTTTGGTTTCAATGGGTGAAAATTTAAGGATGCCATTTCCAACAAAAGAAGACCAAACAATAGAGATGTAATGGCTGTTTTTAAGACGTCTATCTAAGAGAATCTTTCCCAGAATAGATGTTATATGTAATGCCTCTTATTGTCGAGATATGGTCAGATATACCTTTCTGCCAAACATGCTCAGAATAGGCTAACTGAAAAAAAGGTGAAAATCTGAATTTCTCAGAAGTCCTTTAAAATACAAGAATTCTAAGCACTGTTGTACACACAGTTCCTTCAACCCTCAACATCTTTATTCATACTGCTGAAGGTTTGCTTTTAATGTTTTAGCAAAAGTGTTTTATACCTGCCCACATTGGTTTCAGAGGATGAAAACCTAAGGATGCCATTTCCAACAAAAGAATACCAAGCAATAGAGATGTAATGGCTGTTTTTAAGACCTCCAGCTAAGAGAATCTTTCCCAGAAAAGATGTTACATGTAATGCCTGTTATTGTAGAGATATGGTCAGATATAGCTTTCGAACAAACATGTTCAGAATAAGCTAACTGAAAAAAAGGTGAAAATCTGAATTTCTCAGAAGTCCTTTAAAATACAAGAATTCTAAGCACTGTTGTACACACAGTTCCTTCAACCCTCAACATCTTTATTCATACTGCTGAAGGTTTGCTTTTAATGTTTTAGCAAAAGTGCTTTATACATGCCTACATTGGATTCAATAGGTGTAAACATAATGAAGCCATTTCCAACAAACGAAGACCAAGCAATAGAGATTTAATGGATGTTTTTAAGAAGTCTAGTTAAGACAATCTTTCCCAGAAAATAAGTTACTTGTAATGCCTGTTTCTATAGAGTTATGGTCATATATACCTTCTCTACCAAACATGCTCAGAATAGGCATTCTGAAAAAAAGGTGAATACATGAATTTCTCAGAAGTCCTTTGAAATACTAGAATTCTAAGCACTGTCAGACACAAAGTTCCTTCAACTCTCCACAACTTTAGTCAGACTGCTGAAGGTTCGCTTTTACTGTTTTAGCAAAGGTGCTTTAAACCTGCCTACTTTGGTTTCAATGGGTGAAAATTTAAGGATGCCATTTCCAACAAATAAGACCAAACAATAGAGATGTAATGGCTGTTTTTAAGACGTCTATCTAAGAGAATCTTTCCCAGAATAGATGTTATATGTAATGCCTCTTATTGTCGAGATATGGTCAGATATACCTTTCTGCCAAACATGCTCAGAATAGGCTAACTGAAAAAAAGGTGAAAATCTGAATTTCTCAGAAGTCCTTTAAAATACAAGAATTCTAAGCACTGTTGTACACACAGTTCCTTCAACCCTCAACATCTTTATTCATACTGCTGAAGGTTTGCTTTTAATGTTTTAGCAAAAGTGTTTTATACCTGCCCACATTGGTTTCAGAGGATGAAAACCTAAGGATGCCATTTCCAACAAAAGAATACCAAGCAATAGAGATGTAATGGCTGTTTTTAAGACCTCTAGCTAAGAGAATCTTTCCCAGAAAATATGTTACATGTAATGCCTGTTATTGTAGAGATATGGTCAGATATACCTTTCTACCAAACATGCTCAGAATAAGCTAACTGAAAAAAAGGTGAAAATCTGAATTTCTCAGAAGTCCTTTAAAATACAAGAATTCTAAGCACTGTTGTACACACAGTTCCTTCAACCCTCAACATCTTTATTCATACTGCTGAAGGTTTGCTTTTAATGTTTTAGCAAAAGTGCTTTATACCTGCCTACATTGGTTTCAATAGGTGAAAACCTAAGGATGCCATTTCCAACAAACGAAGACCAAGCAATAGAGATTTAATGGATGTTTTTAAGAAGTCTAGTTAAGACAATCTTTCCCAGAAAACAAGTTACTTGTAATGCCTGTTTCTATAGAGTTATGGTCATATATACCTTCTCTACCAAACATGCTCAGAATAGGCATTCTGAAAAAAAGGGGAATACATGAATTTCTCAGAAGTCCTTTGAAATACTAGAATTCTAACCACTGTTGTAGACCAAGTTCCTTCAACTCTCCACATCTTTAGTCAGACGGCTGAAGGTTTGCTTTTACTGTTTTAGCAAAAGTGCTTTATACCTGCCTACATTGGTTTCAGAGGATGAAAACCTAAGGATGCCATTTCCAACTAAAGAATACCAAGCAATAAAGATGTAATTGCTGTTTTTAAGACCTCTAGCTAAGAGAATCTTTCCCAGAAAATAAGCTAAATGTAATGCCTGTAATTGTCGAGATATGGTCAGATATACCTTTCTACCAAACATGCTCAGAATAGGGTAACTGAAAAAAAGGTGAAAACCTGAATTTCTCAGAATTCCTTTAAAATACAAGAATTCTAAGCACTGTTGAACACACAGTTCCTTCAACCCTCAACATCTTTATTCATACTGATGAAGTTTTGGTTTTAATGTTTTAGCAAAAGTGCTTTATACATGCCTACATTGGATTCAATGGGTGAAAACATAATGATGACATTTCCAACAAACGAAGACCAAGCAATAGAGATTCAATGGATGTTTTTAAGAAGTCTAGTTAAGACAATCTTTCCCAGAAAATAAGTTACTTGTAATGCCTGTTTCTATAGAGTTATGGTCATATATACTTCTCTACCAAACATGCTCAGAATAGGCATTCTGAATAAAAGGTGAATACATGAATTTCTCAGAAGTCCTTTGAAATACTAGAATTCTAACCACTGTGGTAGACCAAGTTCCTTTAACTCTCCACATCTTTAGTCAGACTGCTGAAGGTTTGCTTTTCCTCTTTTATCAAAAGTGCTTTATACCTGCCTACCTTGGTTTCAATGGGTGAAAACCTAAAGATGCCATTTCCAACAAAAGAAGAGCAAGCAATAGAGATGTAATGGCGGTTATTAAGACCTCTAGCTAAGAGAATCTTTCCCAGAATAGATGTTACATGTAATGACTGTTTCTATAGATTTATGGTCATATATACCTTCTCTACCAAACTTGCTCTGAATAGGCATTCTGAAAAAAATGTGAATACATGAATTTCTCAGAAGTCCTTTGAAATACTAGAATTCTAAGCACTGTCAGACACAAAGTTCCTTCAACTCTCCACAACTTTAGTCAGACTCCTGAAGGTTCGCTTTTACTGTTTTAGCAAAGGTGCTTTAAACCTGCCTACTTTGGTTTCAATGGGTGAAAATTTAAGGATGCCATTTCCAACAAAAGAAGACCAAACAATAGAGATGTAATGGCTGTTTTAAAGACCTCTAAGAGAATCTTTCCCAAAAAAGATGTTATATGTAATGCCTCTTATTGTCGAGATATGGTCAGATATACCTTTCTGCCAAACATGCTCAGATTAGGCTAACTGAAAAAAAGGTGAAAATCTGAATTTCTCAGAAGTCCTTTGAAATACTAGAATTGTAAGCACTGTTGTACACACAGTTACTTCAACTCTCCACATCTTTAGTCCGACTGCTGAAGGTTTGCTTTTACTTTTTTAGCAAAAGTGCTTTATACCTGCCTACATTGGTTTCAGAGGATTAAAACCTAAGGAGGCCATTTCCAACAAAAGAATACCAAGCAATAGAGATGTAATGGCTGTTTTTAAGACCTCCAGCTAAGAGAATCTTTCCCAGAAAAGATGTTACATGTAATGCCTGTTATTGTAGAGATATGGTCAGATATATCTTTCGAACAAACATGTTCAGAATAAGCTAACTGAAAAAAAGGTGAAAATCTGAATTTCTCAGAAGTCCTTTAAAATACAAGAATTCTAAGCACTGTTGTACACATAGTTCCTTCAACCCTCAACATCTTTATTCATACTGCTGAAGGTTTGCTTTTAACGTTTTAGCAAAAGTGCTTTATACATGCCTACATTGGATTCAATAGGTGTAAACATAATGAAGCCATTTCCAACAAACGAAGACCAAGCAATAGAGATTTAATGGATGTTTTTAAGAAGTCTAGTTAAGACAATCTTTCCCAGAAAATAAGTTACTTGTAATTCCTGTTTCTATAGAGTTATGGTCATATATACCTTCTCTACCAAACATGCTCAGAATAGGCATTCTGAAAAAAAGGTGAATACATGAATTTCTCAGAAGTCCTTTGAAATATTAGAATTCTAACCACTGTTGTAGAAAGAGTTCCTTCAACTCTCCACATCTTTAGTCAGACTGCTGAAGGTTTGCTTCTACTGTTTTAGCAAAAGTGCTTTATACCTGCCTACATTGGTTTCAATGGGTGAAAACCTAAGGATTCCATTTCCAACAAAAGAAGACCAAGCAATAGAGATGTAATGGCTGTTTTTAAGACCTCTAGCTAAGAGAATCTTTCCCAGAAAATAAGCTAAATGTAATGCCTGTAATTGTCGAGATATGGTCAGATATACATTTCTACCAAACATGCTCAGAATAGGCTAACTGAAAAAAAGGTGAAAACCTGAATTTCTCAGAAGTCCTTTAAAATACAAGAATTCTAAGCACTATTGTACACGCAGTTCCTTCAACCCTGAACATCTTTAGTCAGAAAGCTGAAGGTTTCCTTTTACTGTTTTAGTAAAAGTGCTTTATACCTGCCTACATTGGTTTCAAAGTGTGAAAACTTTAGGATGCCATTTCTGACAAACGAAGACCAAGCAATAGAGATTTAATGGATGTTTTAAAGAACTCTAGTTAAGAGAATCTTTCCCAGAAAACAAGTTACATTTAATGCCTGTTTCTATAGAGTTATGGTCTGATATACCTTCTCTACCAAACATGCTCAGAATAGGCATTCTGAAAAAAAGGTGACTACATGAATTTCTCAGAAGTCCTTTGCAATACTAGAATTGTAAACACTGCTGTACACACAGTTACTTCAACTCTCCACATCTTTAGTCCGACTGCTGAAGGTTTGCTTTTACTGTTTTAGCAAAAGTGCTTTATACCTGCCTACATTGGAATCAATGGGTGAAAACCTAATGATGCCATATCCAACAAACGAAGACCAAGCAATAGAGATTTAATGGATGTTTTTAAGAATTCTACTTAAGACAATCTTTCCCAGAAAATATGTTACTTGTAATGCCTGTTTCTATAGAGTTATGGTCATATATACCTTCTCTACCAAACATGCTCAGAATAGGCATTCTGAAAAAAAGGTGAATACATGAATTTCTCAGAAATCCTTTGAAATACTAGAATTCTATCCACTGTGGTAGACCAAGTTCCTTTAACTCTCCACATCTTTAGTCAGACTGCTGAAGGTTTGCTTTTACTGTTTTAGCAAAAGTGCTTTATACCTGCCTACATTGGTTTCAGAGGATGAAAACCTAAGGATGCCATTTCCAACTAAAGAATACCAAGCAATAAAGATGTAATGGCTGTTTTTAAGACCTCTAGCTAAGAGAATCTTTCCCAGAAAATAAGCTAAATGTAATGCCTGTTATTGTCGAGATATGGTCAGATATACCTTTCTACCAAACATGCTCAGAATAGGCTAACTGAAAAAAAGGTGAAAACCTGAATTTCTCAGAAGTCCTTTAAAATACAAGAATTCTAAGCACTATTGTACACGCAGTTCCTTCAACCCTGAACATCTTTAGTCAGAAAACTGAAGGTTTACTTTTACTGTTTTAGCAAAAGTGCTTTATACCTGCCTACATTTGTTTCAAAGTGTGAAAACCTTAGGATGCCATTTCTGACAATCGAAGACCAAGCAATAGAGATTTAATGGATGTTTTAAAGAACTCTAGTTAAGAGAATCTTTCCCAGAAAACAAGTTACATGTAATGCCTGTTTCTATAGAGTTATGGTCATATATACCTTCTCTACCAAACATGCTCAGAATAGGCATTCTGAAAAAAAGGTGAATACATGAATTTCTCAGAAGTCCTTTGAAATACTAGAATTCTAACCACTGTGGTAGACCAAGTTCCTTTAACTCTCCACATCTTTAGTCAGACTGCTGAAGGATTGCTTTTACTGTTTTAGCAAAAGTGCTTTATACCTGCCTACATTGGTTTCAGAGGATGAAAACCTAAGGATCCCATTTCCAACAAAAGAATACCAAGCAATAGAGATGTAATGGCTGTTTTTAAGACCCCTAGCTAAGAGAATCTTTCCCAGAAAATAAGCTAAATGTAATGCCTGTAATTGTCGAGATATGGTCAGATATACATTTCTACCAAACATGTTCAGAATAGGCTAACTAAAAAAAGGTGAAAATCTGAATTTCTCAGAAGTCCTTTAAAATACAAGAATTCTAAGCACTGTTGTACACACAGTTCCTTCAACCCTCAACATCTTTATTCATACTGCTGAAGGTTTGCTTTTAATGTTTTAGCAAAAGTGCTTTATACCTGCCTACATTGGTTTCAAATGTGAAAATTTTAGGATGCCATTTCTGACAAACGAAGACCAAGCAATAGAGATTTAATGGATGTTTTAAAGAACTCTAGTTAAGAGAATCTTTCCCAGAAAACAAGTTACATGTAATGCCTGTTTCTATAGAGTTATGGTCATATATACCTTCTCTACCAAACATGCTCAGAATAGGCATTCTGAAAAAAGGTGACTACATGAATTTCTCAGAAGTCCTTTGAAATACTAGAATTGTAAGCACTGCTGTACACACAGTTACTTCAACTCTCCACATCTTTAGTCCGACTGCTGAAGGTTTGCTTTTACTGTTTTAGCAAAAGTGCTTTATACATGCCTACATTGGAATCAATGGGTGAAAACCTAATGATGCCATATCCAACAAACGAAGACCAAGCAATAGAGATTTAATGGATGTTTTTAAGAAGTCTAGTTAAGACAATCATTCCCAGAAAACAAGTTACTTGTAATGCCTGTTTCTATAGAGTTATGGTCATATATAGCTTCTCTACCAAACATGCTCAGAATAGGCATTCTGAAAAAAAGGTGAATACATGAGTTTCTCAGAAGTCCTTTGAAATACTAGAATTCTAAGCACTGTTGTAGACCAAGTTCCTTCAACTCTCCACATCTTTAGTCAGACTGCTGAAGGTTTGCTTTTACTGTTTTAGCAAAAGTGCTTTATACCTGCCTCCATTGGTTTCAATGGGTGAAAACTTAAGGATGCCATTTCCAAGAAAAAAAGACCAAGCAGTACAGAGGTAATGGCTGTTTTTAAGACCTCTAGCTAAGATAATCTTTCCCAGAAAAGAAGTTACATGTAATGCCTGTTTCTTTAGAGTTATGGTCTGATATACCTTCTCTACCAAACATGCTCAGTTTAGGCATTCTGAAAAAAGGTGAATACATGAATTTCTCAGAAGTCCTTTGAAATACTAGAATTCTAACCACTGTTGTAGACCAAGTTCCTTCAACTCTCCACATCTTTAGTCAGACTGCTGAAGGTTTGCTTTTACTGTTTTAGCAAAAGTGCTTTATACCTGCCTACATTGGTTTCAAATGTGAAAACCTAAGGATGCCATTTCCAACAAAAGAAGAGCAAGCAATAGAGATGTAATGGCGGTTATTAAGACCTCTAGCTAAGAGAATCTTTCCCAGAATAGATGTTACATGTAATGACCGTTTCTATAGATTTATGGTCATATATACCTTCTCTACCAAACTTGCTCTGAATAGGCATTCTGAAAAAAAGGTGAATACATGAATTTCTCAGAAGTCCTTTGATATACTAGAATTCTAAGCACTGTCAGACACAAAGTTCCTTCAACTCTCCACAACTTTAGTCAGACTGCTGAAGGTTCGCTTTTACTGTTTTAGCAAAGGTGCTTTAAACCTGCCTACTTTGGTTTCAATGGGTGAAAATTTAAGGATGCCAATTCCAACAAAAGAAGACCAAACAATAGAGATGTAATGGCTGTTTTTAAGACCTCTATCTAAGAGAATCTTTCCCAGAAAAGATGTTATATGTAATGCCTCTTATTGTCGAGATATGGTCAGATATACATTTCTGCCAAACATGCTCAGAATAGGCTAACTGAAAAAAAGGTGAAAATCTGAATTTCTCAGAAGTCCTTTAAAATACAAGAATTCTAAGCACTGTTGTACACACAGTTCCTTCAACCCTCAACATCTTTATTCATACGGCTGAAGGTTTGCTTTTAAAGTTTTAGCAAAAGTGTTTTATACCTGCCCACGTTGGTTTCAGAGGATGAAAACCTAAGGATGCCATTTCCAACAAAAGAATACCAAGCAATAGAGATGTAATGGCTGTTTTTAAGACCTCCAGCTAAGAGAATCTTTCCCAGAAAAATGTTACATGTAATGCCTGTTATTGTAGAGATGTGGTCAGATATAGCTTTCGAACAAACATGTTCAGAATAAGCTAACTGAAAAAAAGGTGAAAATCTGAATTTCTCAGAAGTCCTTTAAAATACAAGAATTCTAAGCACTGTTGTACACACAGTTCCTTCAACCCTCAACATCTTTATTCATACTGCTGAAGGTTTGCTTTTAATGTTTTAGCAAAAGTGCTTTATACATGCCTATATTGGATTCAATGGGTGAAAACATAATGAAGCCATTTCCAACAAACGAAGACCAAGCAATAGAGATTTAATGGATGTTTTTAAGAAGTCTAGTTAAGACAATCTTTCCCAGAAAATAAGTTACTTGTAATGCCTGTTTCTATAGAGTTATGGTCATATATACCTTCTCTACCAAACATGCTCAGAATAGGCATTTTGAAAAAAAGGTGAATACATGAATTTCTCAGAAGTCCTTTGAAATACTAGAATTCTAAGCACTGTGGTAGACCAAGTTCCTTTAACTCTCCACATCTTTAGTCAGACTGCTGAAGGATTGCTTTTACTGTTTTAACAAAAGTGCTTTATACCTGCCTACATTGGTTTCAATGGGTGAAAACCTAAGGATGCCATTTCCAACAAAAGAAGACCAAGCAGTACAGAGGTAATTGCTGTTTTTAAGGCCTCTAGCTAAGAGAATCTTTCCCAGAAAAGATGTTACATGTAATGCCTGTTTCTATAGAGTTATGGTCATATATACCTTCTCTACCAAACATGCTCAGAATAGGCTAACTGAAAAAAAGGTGAATACATGAATTTCTCAGAAGTCCTTTGAAATACTAGAATTCTAAGCACTGTCAGACACAAAGTTCCTTCAACTCTCCACAACTTTAGTCAGACTGCTGAAGGTTCGCTTTTACTGTTTTAGCAAAGGTGCTTTAAACCTGCCTACTTTGGTTTCAATGGGTGAAAATTTAAGGATGCCATTTCCAACAAAAGAAGACCAAACAATAGAGATGTAATGGCTGTTTTTAAGACCTCTATCTAAGAGAATCTTTCCCAGAAAAGATGTTATATGTAATGCCTGTTATTGTCGAGATATGGTCAGATATACCTTTCTGCCAAACATGCTCAGAATAGGCTAACTGAAAAAAAGGTGAAAATCTGAATTTCTCAGAAGTCCTTTAAAATACAAGAATTCTAAGCACTGTTGTACACACAGTTCCTTCAACCCTCAACATCTTTATTCATACTGCTGAAGGTTTGCTTTTAATGTTTTAGCAAAAGTGCTTTATACCTGCCTACATTGGTTTCAGAGGGTGAAAACCTAAGGATGCCATTTCCAACAAAAGAAGACCAAGCAATAGAGATGTAATGGATGTTTTTAAGACCTCTAGCTAAGAGAATCTTTCCCAGAAAAGAAGTTACATGTAATGCCTGTTTTTGTAGAGTTATGGTCAGATATACCTTTCTACCAAACATGCTCAGAATAGGCTTTCTGAAAAAAAGGTGAATATATGAATTTCTCAGAAGTCCTTTGAAATACTAGAATTCTAAGCACTGTTGTACACACAGTTCCTTCAACCCTCAACATCTTTAGTCAGACTGCTGAAGGTTTGCTTTTACTGTTTTAGCAAAAGTGCTTTATACCTGCCTACATTGGAATCAATGGGTGAAAACCTAATGATGCCATATCCAACAAACGAAGACCAAGCAATAGAGATTTAATGGATGTTTTTAAGAAGTCTAGTTAAGACAATCATTCCCAGAAAACAAGTTACTTGTAATGCCTGTTTCTATAGAGTTATGGTCATATATACCTTCTCTACCAAACATGCTCAGAATAGGCATTCTGAAAAAAAGGTGAATACATGAATTTCTCAGAAGTCCTTTGAAATACTAGAATTCTAACCACTGTTGTAGACCAAGTTCCTTCAACTCTCCACATCTTTAGTCAGACTGCTGAAGGTTTGCTTTTACTGTTTTAGCAAAAGTGCTTTATACCTGCCTACATTGGTTTCAATGGGTGAAAACCTAAGGATGCCATTTCCAACAAAAGAAGAGCAAGCAATAGAGATGTAATGGCGGTTATTAAGACCTCTAGCTAAGAGAATCTTTCCCAGAATAGATGTTACATGTAATGACTGTTTCTATAGATTTATGGTCATATATACCTTCTCTACCAAACTTGCTCTGAATAGGCATTCTGAAAAAAAGGTGAATACATGAATTTCTCAGAAGTCCTTTGAAATACTAGAATTCTAAGCACTGTTGTACACAAAGTTCCTTCAACTCTCCACATCTTTAGTCAGACTGCTGAAGGTTTGCTTTTACTGTTTTAGCAAAGGTGCTTTATACCTGCCTACTTTGGTTTCAATGGGTGAAAATTTAAGGATGCCATTTCCAACAAAAGAAGACCAAACAATAGAGATGTAATGGCTGTTTTTAAGACCTCTATCTAAGAGAATCTTTCCCAGAAAAGATGTTATATGTAATGCCTCTTATTGTCGAGATATGGTCAGATATACCTTTCTGCCAAACATGCTCAGAATAGGCTAACTGAAAAAAAGGTGAAAATCTGAATTTCTCAGAAGTCCTTTAAAATACAAGAATTCTAAGCACTGTTGTACACACAGTTCCTTCAACCCTCAACATCTTTATTCATACTGCTGAAGGTTTGCTTTTAATGTTTTAGCAAAAGTGTTTTATACCTGCCCACGTTGGTTTCAGAGGATGAAAACCTAAGGATGCCATTTCCAACAAAAGAATACCAAGCAATAGAGATGTAATGGCTGTTTTTAAGACCTCCAGCTAAGAGAATCTTTCCCAGAAAAGATGTTACATGTAATGCCTGTTATTGTAGAGATATGGTCAGATATAGCTTTCGAACAAACATGTTCAGAATAAGCTAACTGAAAAAAAGGTGAAAATCTGAATTTCTCAGAAGTCCTTTAAAATACAAGAATTCTAAGCACTGTTGTACACACAGTTCCTTCAACCCTCAACATCTTTATTCATACTGCTGAAGGTTTGCTTTTAATGTTTTAGCAAAAGTGCTTTATACATGCCTACATTGGATTCAATGGGTGAAAACATAATGAAGCCATTTCCAACAACCGAAGACCAAGCAATAGAGATTTAATGGATGTTTTTAAGAAGTCTAGTTAAGACAATCTTTCCCAGAAAATAAGTTACTTGTAATGCCTGTTTCTATAGAGTTATGGTCATATATACCTTCTCTACCAAACATGCTCAGAATAGGCATTCTGAAAAAAAGGTGAATACATGAATTTCTCAGAAGTCCTTTGAAATACTAGAATTCTAACCACTGTGGTAGACCAAGTTCCTTTAACTCTCCACATCTTTAGTCAGACTGCTGAAGGATTGCTTTTACTGTTTTAGCAAAAGTGCTTTATACCTGCCTACATTGGTTTCAGAGGATGAAAACCTAAGGATGCCATTTCCAACAAAAGAATACCAAGCAATAGAGATGTAATGGCTGTTTTTAAGACCCCTAGCTAAGAGAATCTTTCCCAGAAAATAAGCTAAATGTAATGCCTGTAATTGTCGAGATATGGTCAGATATACCTTTCTACCAAACATGCTCAGAATAGGCTAACTAAAAAAAGGTGAAAATCTGAATTTCTCAGAAGTCCTTTAAAATACAAGAATTCTAAGCACTGTTGTACACACAGTTCCTTCAACCCTCAACATCTTTATTCATACTGCTGAAGGTTTGCTTTTAATGTTTTAGCAAAAGTGCTTTATACCTGCCTACATT
>WOXC01005281.1:0-28235 GCA_011680675.1 Gymnobelideus leadbeateri | reverse complement strand
TCTCTCTCTGTCTCTGTCTCTCCGTCTCTCTGTCTCTCTCTGTCTCTGTCTCTCTCTCTCTCTCTCTCTGTCTCTCTCTCTCTCTCTGTCTCTCTCTCTCTCTGTCTCTCTGTGTCTGTGGGAGCGCATCTCTCTGTCTCTCTGTCTCTCTGTCTCTCTCTGTCTCTCTCTGTCTCTCTCTCTGTCTCTCTGTCTCTCTCTCTGTCTCTCTCTCAGTCTCTCTCTGTCTCTCTCTCTCTGTCTCTCTGTCTCTGTCTCTGTCTCTCTCTGTCTCTCTGTCTCTCTGTCTGTCTCTCTCTGTCTCTCTCTCTCTGTCTCTCTCTGTCTCTGTCTCTCTCTCTCTGTCTCTCTCTCTGTCTCTCTCTCTCTCTGTCTCTCTCTCTCTGTCTCTCTCTCTGTCTCTGTCTCTCTCTCTGTCTCTGTCTCTCTGTCTCTCTCTCTGTCTCTCTCTCTCTGTCTCTCTGTCTCTCTCTCTGTCTCTGTCTGTCTCTCTCTCTTTGTCTCTGTCTCTGTCCCTCTCTGTCTCTCTGTCTCTCTCTCTCTCTGTGTCTGTGGGAGCGCGTGTCTCTGTCTCCGCCTCCCTCTCCCTCTCGCCCCGCCCTCATGCATTCTTTCTGAAATGGGGGGGGAGGGGCGCGGCTGGGAAGGACGGAAGCGGGTCTGGGACAGGCGGCGGTGGCGTCACGGGAGGGCAGGAGGAGGGCTTTCCCTTGGGGCGGAGGCGAGGGATGGGGCTGGGCAGATCTCAGGGGGCGCGAGGCCTCTCCGCGGGCTCCCTCCTCGTGCGTCGGAAGGAAGGGGAGCTTCCCGACGCCCGGGGTCCGGGGGCTCTGCCCTGGGCTGGAAGACCGCCTGCCTTAGCTTTCTAAGCCTCCCTCCCGGAAAAAGCAGGGAGAGGGGCCACAGAGAGCGCTTCCGCGCAGGCACCGTGCGCAGGCGCGGAGGGAGAGGGGGAGGGAGAGGGGTTAGGAAAATGGGAAAGAGGCTGGGGAGAGGGTGGGGCGCGGGACGTGGACCGGATAGGCGCAGAGGGAGAGGCGGGGCTAGGATGAGGACCACAGCGCGCAGGCGCGGAGTAGAAGGCGCGTGCGGGCTGGGGGGTCCTTTGAAGTCCCGAGTGGGTGGTGCCTTAGTAGGAAATACCTGGTCGCCAGGTGAGTCCCAAGACCAGGCCCCTGGTAGGTCTCCACGTCCTGGAGGCAGCCGCTCAAGGGAGGGAGAATCCAGCTCTGCCCCCTTCCCGGCCTAGTTCGACTAATGCAGCTCAAGTTTGTAGTGAAGTTTAGGCTATAAGAAAGGGGGAGGGGCGGGGGGGGCAGAGGCCCCTTCCAGGGCAGCTCTGGCCAAGGAGCGCTGGAGGTTCGGACCGGTATTGTCCAGTCTGAGACCTCAACCCCCTGTGCCCTCTGGGGAGCTGCGGGAGGAGAGGGGCGGGGGGGGGGGTGATCTTGCTGCTCAGCCCCTCCTTTCTCACGCCCGCACTCTCTGTGGCCCTCTCTTCATATCTCCCCCAAGTTCAGGGCCAGTGGTTTTCAAACCCCCTGGGGCCTCACCTTGTGTATCCCCACAGGCCAGCCTGCTGCCTAGAAGAGCAGAACCAGCCCCCAGCCCCGGGATCCTTCTTCCTGCCCAGCTCAGGCTGCAGAGGACCCAGGCCTGGTCCAGCAGGGAGCCAGGAGCCCGGAGCCCTAGGGCATGGCCCCCGGGAGCCTCAGCCCCACTCCCCAGGTGAGTGCACTCTGTCCTCAGCCTTGACCTACATTGGCTGAGGAGGTCATTGCCCCAGACCTGGAGGGTGGCCGGGAAGGCGGAAGTACCTTCCTCCTGGGCCTTTGTACAGCGTGGTCTAAAACTGACTAAGGCAGGAGCTACACTGTTGCAGCTCAGGTAGGGCTGGGGGCGGGGCGGCTTTAAAGAATTTCTGAAACTTGGGGGACCCCCAGGTGGCTGAAAACATGAATGCTTGATTTGAGGTTTCACTGAGCGTCTTAGAGGAATCAGGGACTTCAGTCAGGCAAGACGGACAATGTCATAGAGATGTGAGCTGATCACATAAGTGCCATCCCCCCACTTTCAGTCCTGTCCATAACGGCCCAGAGAGAAGCCAGAACTTTTCTAGAAAACAGTGAGATGAGGAGATGAGATCCCTGGCAGAATCTGATGGAGCCCTAGTGAAGTTGCCCCCATCCCCAATATTCTTACTTCCTCATAGGCCCTGAAGATGCCCTAATTTCTTCATGTAGGCCTCCCTGCTCACTAGAACAAAACCCCTTGTCCCCAAGCTTGCAGCAGGCCTTTCAGTGTGATGGGATCCTATCCACTGTCCCCAGACCCATTCCCCCAAAAGAGGTGTGTGCATTCACCCAACCTCAGCCACATCATCCAGCTTGACCAGACAGGGCCACAGTAGGTAGCCAGTCAGAAGACAGCACCCCCAGGATGTGGAGCAGGATGCTGGACCACCAAACCATAGAAGGGGCTCAAGGTACAATAACACCTGCACAGGAATAGTAAAGAACTGACCTAGAGGGAACTTTTGATGTGGAGACACTTACTATAATATCATTACCATAGATACATACCCCCCAACTGAGTTTTTCTGTATGCATTATGGGTAATCTTATGCCCTGTTCCCCTGAGGCTGGGAAACCTCCTCCATTACCTGATCCCTTAACAAACTCCTCCTTCCTTTCTAATGTTAGCCACGTTCCTGTATTCTGTGTAAACTTTTGTTGTATAATCAGCATCGTATTTTCTATAAAACTGTATGTCTTGCCTTACTGAAATTGCTAATAGCTCCAAGGGACTTGGGCCACTTTCCAGAGCATGGAATCTATAATAAATCTCTCCAACTGGTTTGGCCCCCACCTGCATCTTGGAAACTCTTTAGACATGTCTTGCCGGGACTCTACCTGAACTGCAACAGTTTTTTGGCTTCCCTGGGTGGGTAGAGACTCAACCCCACCAATGCTGCCCTGCTCTCTGTTTCTCTGTGTTAAACTGATCCACTGGCACTTTTTGATATGGAGTATTTACTCCTCTTTTCCCATGTATTTCACCCATGTGATACCCACAGCAGCTGCAGGCATATTCCCAGGTTTGAATGAGAAGATGTAACATGCTCTCTTGCTTGAAGATGAAACCCAGACATTTATTTAAGCAGCAGTCATCCAAATCCATCATAGTAACAAAGAAGTCTGTACACATTGCCAATGCAGGGAGCACTGAGACCCCAAGCGTTGTTTTTAAGACAGAGTCCATACATGCCACCAACTCAGGGAACACAGACATCCCAAGCCTTCCTTCCTGCAGGCCTCCCCGCAAACAAAAGTTCAAACCCCAGGCAGAAATCCTCCCCCCCCTCTCATGCTAGCTGCTCTGCCTGCTTCCTGCCTCTCCCAGCTCTGTCTCACTCCCAGTTCCTGCTGTACCCATTGGGTAGGCTCCTCCCCCCGTGGGCTCCATGTGATCCCTTAGGCCTATTAAGGGGCAGGGAAGGTCTTCAGATTCCCTTCACATCACAGCAGGGTGCTGCACTCCCCTCTTTGTTTTGAAGTTCTCCCTCACTAAAATAGGTCAGGCAAGTTTCCCCAGTCTCTCTGAATCCCTCCCATTTACTATTTCTTGGGTCTCATCAGTGTTTGCTTTTGGAGTTGAGTTGTTTTCAGTTTTGTAGACTTCCAAGGTTTCATGAGCCCATTTGGGTTGTTCTTGGCAGAGAACCTGGAGTGGTTTGTCCTTTCCTTCTCCAGCTCGTTTTACAGAGGAAGAAACTGAGGCAAGCAGGGTGAAGTGACTTGCCCAGATCACACAGCTGGGAAGTCTGGTTGCCTCGGTGAGTGTTTAGAAAGTGGCTACGTTGTGCCAGGCACTGTTTAAAACTTCCCTGCACACAAAGGAGGGAAAAAACAAGGCCTTCCCTGAAGGAGCTCACAGTCTAAGAGACATGTCAGCTTCTTGTCCTTCACTCCTGTTAGCCAGATCTAACTCTGCCCCATGTGGAAGTATCTTGACAGGGATGCTGACATGGCCTGTCATTACCTTCTCTAGATCATGTTACAGATGAGAAAATTGAGGCAAACAAGGTTAAGCCTGACTTTCCCAGGGTCACACAGCTAGTGTCTGAGGCAAAATTGGAGCTTAGGTCCCTCTGAGTCCGGGGCAGCACCCTGTCCACAGTAACACTTGGGTACCCCTCTCCAGAGAAGCTCTGTACAGTATAAAATGCAGCAAACTCTGAGGGCACTAGGGAAATATGTTTTTTCAGAGAGTGAAATTTTAGCTGAGATTTGAACCAAAGGCCAAGGTCAGGATTAAGAACCTCCCAATCATGGGAGACAGTCATTGCAAAAGCTCAGAGTCAGGGGATGAGAGTCTTGATCAAAAATCAGTCTAGTCTAGAGGCCTGTGTCCCTGGGTCAGAGAGCAGGAGCAGGAGGGGAGTGAGGTGTAGGGAGACTGGAAAGGGGACTGGGGCTGGGTATATGTACCCACTATGTGCCACCATATTCAGCTTATACATTTTCTCTCCTTTGATCCTGTTCTAGGAATTGTCAGGGTCTCTGCTAGTGACAGACTGAATAAGGCAGTGTAGGCTGCAGCCAGGCAGGTTCACTGCCCCTTTTCCTATCTACTCAGAAGTGTTGGGGTTTCAGGCTGTGCTGTGGTGGAACCATCTCAAAGAATTCAGAGTCAAACCACCCCTAATCCAAGTATAGGCATTTATTGAGATTGACACCTCCCATGGAGCAGGCTAAGTTCCAAGAGGAGCCAGCAACTTCAGAGAAAGCAAGATGGATTAGGTAATAGGGGAGGAGGTCCCAGCCACAGTGGAACTGTACATGTGATTACCCACAATGCGTACAGAAAAACCCATGGGGGGTGTATGTATGTAGGATAATGACAGTATAGTAAGCTTCTCTCATTCTAGGTCAGTTCTTTCCTGTTCCTTTGTTTGCATTGGTTACAGAAATCTCTACACCCAAGTGAGTGGGTATCTTACTCCCTTTTGGAGCTAATTGTGATGAGAGCAAGGTTCAGGTCTTTGCAGTCACTTTCCCCATCTAAGCCTCCACTGTAAAGTTGTCATGCCTCTTTCATGTCAGATCATTTACCCCATTTTATCTCTCCCTTTACCTTTCTCCTGGCACATTGCTTTTCCCCTCCCTTTAATGTTATATTTTTTGATAACTTCCCATCAGATTCACCTCCCATCTGTGCCCTCTGTCTATATCTTCCTTCTAACTGCCCTCACATCAAAAATGCTCTTAGGACTTACAAGTATCATTTTCCTATGTAGGAATAAAAATAGTTTGGCCTTATTGAATCCTTTATGACACTTCTTTTTTTGTGTTTACCTTTTTATTCTTGAGTCTTGTATTTGAATGTCAGATTTTCTATTCAGCTCTGGTCTTTTCATTAGGAATGCTTGGAAGTACTTTAGTTCAAATGGTCAAAGGATATGAAGAGGCAGTTTTCAGAGGAAGAAATTAAAGGTATCTATAAGCATATGAAAAAATGCACTATTGATTAGAGAAATGCACATCAAAACAACTCTGAGGTACCACATCTCACCAGTCAGATTGGCTAAGATGACAAAACAGGAAAATGACAAATGCTGGAGAAGATGTGGACAAATTGGAACACTAATGAATCGCTGGTGGAGTTGTGAACTTATCCAACCATTCTGGAGAGCAATCTGGAATTATGCCCAAAGGGCTATAAATAATTTCATATCCTTTGACCCAGTCATACCACTTCTAGGGTTATATCCCAAAGAGATCACAGAAGTGGGAAGAAGACCCATATGTACAAAAATATTTATAGCAGCTCTTTTTGTGGTGGCAAAGAATTTGAAATTAAGGGGGTATGCATCAATTGGGGAATGGCTGAACAAGTTGTGGAATATGTGTGTTATGGAATGCTATTGTGCTATAACAAACAAGGAGCAGACAGACTTCATATTTACCTGGAGAGGCTTATACTAACTGATGCTGAGTGAGAAGAGTAGAGCCAGGAGAAATTTGTTCACAATTACAGACATAACATATGTGTGATGACCAACTTTGATAGACTGGACTCTTAGCAATGCAAGGTTATAAGTCAACCCCAAAAGACTAGTGATGGAGAGAGATGTCTACATCCAGAGAAAGAACAGAGTTTGAACCCAGATTGAAGCAAACTATCTGCTCCTTTTCTGTTTCTTGTTTGGTTTTGTTTCTTCTTTCTCATTGTACATTCCGTCTAATACAACCCTTCTTTTTTTTTAAACAAATGTTTTATTAACTTCTGTTTTACATCATTCATTTCCGCCAGATTTTGAGTTACAATCATTTTCCCCCCATTATTCCCCTACCCAACCTCCCAGAATAGCAGTCCCAGAAGATATCGCTTCCTCCAATCTGCTCTCTCCCATACCTTCTCCCATACCCCCTTCGACTTTTCCATTGGAGGAAGATGAATCTTTATGTCCCAATGCCTGCACATCTTATCTCCCTATTACAAGCAAAAGAGTATTAATAATAGTATATATATATATATTTGAAACATTTAATGTTAAGACCTTGACTTTCAGATCCATTTCCTTCCTCCCTTGTCACCCAGTCCCTCTAGGGAGATAAGTAATTCAGTATATGTTGTACATGTCTAGCTATGCAAAACATTATCATAGTAGATATATTGTACAAGGCTGCTTATAATTCCCTCCCGCTCATCCCACCCCCCACCTGGTCCATTCCCTACATGATCCTGTCCCTCTTCTATAGTGGGTACTTCCAACCTCCCCTCCCCCAAGGATGCCCTCCCATCCATCATCCCTCCTCTCATCCCCCTTCCCCCTATCCTGCTGCAGGTTGAGATATCCCATTTAGTATGTATGTCATTCTCTCCCTGAACCAAATTCAATGAGAATGTGGTTTAGCCTTTTTGCCTTCCTATTCTCTCCCTCCCCTTGCAACCACTTCCCCTTGCTTCTTCTACATGAGATAGTTTACCCTACCCTGTCTCTCCCCATCTCCTCTTGCCACTTTCCTCTTTCACCTCATAATTTCATCCCTTGAGTATTCTCCCTTCCCAACAAATTCAACCTATGCCCTCTTTCCATATATAGCTGTAACCATATACACACACATTCACATATGTATTCATATGACCACACCCCCTTCTTCCATTATTTTCATAGTGAGAAAGATATCATCAGTCACAGATATTGCTTTTCCATATAGGAATGTAAATAGTTCAACTTTGATAAGTTCCTTTTGATTTCTTTTCCCTGATTACCTTCTCAGGCACCTCTTCCTTCTTGTGTCTGGGTGTCAAATTTTCTATTCAACTCTGGTTTTTTCCTCAAGAATGCTTGAGGGTCCTCTATTCCACTGAATGACCATATTTTCCCCTGAAACAAAATACTCAGTTTTGCTGGGTAGGTGACCCTTGGGTTCATTCCCAGTTCTTTTGCCCTCTGGAATATCATATTCCATGCCCTTCACTCCCTCAGTGTAGAAGCTGCCAGGTCCTGGGCTATTCTGATTGTGTTTCCACAATATTGAAATTGTTTCTTCCTGGTTGCTTGTAGTATTTTCTCCTTGATCTGGGGATTCTGGAACCTGGCTATAATATTCCTGGGAGTTTTCTTTTTGGGATCTTTTTCAGGAGGTGATCTGTGGATTCTTTCAACCTCTATTTTGCCCTCTGGATCTAAAACATCAGGGCAGTTTTCCTTGAGAATTTCTTGAAGGGTGATTTCTAGGTTCTTTCTTTGATCATGGCTTTCAGGTAGTCCAATAATTTTTAAATTGTCTCTCCTGGATCTATTTTCCAGGTCAGTGGTTTTTCCCATGAGATATTTCACATTGCCTTCTAATCTTTCATTTGTTTGGATCTGCTTAACAGCATCTTGATTTCTCATAAAGTCATTAGCTTCCATTTGCTCCAGTCTAACTCTGAAGGAATGAATCTCCTCAGTGAACTTTTGAGATTCTTTTTCCATCTGGCAAATTCGACTTTTTAAGGCATTCTTCTCCTCATTGCCCTTTTGGGCCTCCTTTGCCATTTGAGTTAGTCTATTTTTTAAGGTGTTGTTTTCCTCAGCCAGGCTGTTGACCCTCATTTCATACTTTTCCTGCATCCTTCTCATTTCTCTTTCCAATTTTTCCTCCACTTCTCTTATTTTATTTTTAAAGTCCTTCTTAAGGTCCTCTATGGCCTGCAACCCACTCATGTTTTCCCCTGGGGCTTTTGGAGCAGGACTTCTGACCTCACAGTCCTTTTCCCGCTCTATGCCCCCAAAATAGGAGTCTAGGGTTGCATTTTCTGTTTCCTTTGCCTTGGCATGTTGCCACTTAATTGCTTGACTTTTGGGCTTGTTGCCACACTATGGCTTTAAGGCCAGATAGAGGAATTTTCATCCCGAACGGGTGGGGGGCAGCTTCCGTTTCTGGCAAGCTGTAAACCCACCCACAACTTCCACCCTAGATCACAATCCAGATCCAGGGAGGTTAAAGCAAGAGCGATTACCCCCCCTCCCCCAGACTGATCGCTGGATCTCCCTACAATTAATTCACAGGCCAGGAGTTGGAACTGCCTCTGAAAACTACAAAATGGCGGGTCTCCTCAGCGGCTTCTAGCCCCCAGGGGAGGAAGCTGACGCATTCTCCAAATACAGGTCCCAAAGTCCATAGGATACTAACCTCTTACTTTGTCCCAGGCATGTCTATGTTGATAATTCTGGAGTTGCCACAGCTGCTGGTGTTCTGGGGTTCCTCCAGCTGGCTGCTGGCTCCCAGACCACTGCGCTGGTCCTTCCTGCAGGGCTGCTGGGCTGTCCTCAGCGGGAGGTTAGCTTCTCTGTGTTGTTCTGTGGGTGCTGGGGCTCCAGAAGTTGTTCAGAGTCCCCTTTTACATAGTTTGGGGGGAATCTGGGGGCAGAGTGGCTTGGATGAACTGTTTCTACTCCGACATCTTGGCTCCGCCCCCTAATACAACCCTTCTTTATAACCTGACTAATGCCTAATGTGAAGGTATTTGCAGATGCTATACTTGATTATATGCTGCCATGGGGGGGAAGGGAGAGGGAGAGAAAATTTGAAACTCAAAAAATTATGGAAATGAATCTAAATGTAATCTAAAAGTAAACAAACTAATAAAGACCAAAAAATTAAAAAAAAAAGTCCTTTTTTCATTGAACATCCATTTTTTTCCCCAGAAGAATTATACTGAGTTTTGTTGGTCATTTGTAGTAGTAATCCTAGGTCCTGTGCTCTCCTGAAGATCACATTTGTAAGCTTTTGATCCTATAACATAGAAGCTGCTAAATCTTGCATTATCTTGACTGTGACTCTGAGTCTACTTGAGTTGTTTCTTTCTGCCTGCTTGCAATATTTTCTCCTTGAGTGTTCCTTGGTATTCCTGAGAGTTTTCATTTTGGGATCTCTTTCAGGAGGTGATCAGTGGATTCACTCAAGAGTGTCCATTTAACCCTCAGTTTCTAGGACACTGGGGGAGCTTTTCTTGATAATTTCTTGAAAAATAGTGTCTAGGCCCTTCTTTTGATTGTGGCTTTTGGGAAGTTCAGTAATTTTTAAATGATCTCTCCTGGATCCATTTCCCAAGTAAGTGATTTTTCCAAGGAGATACTTCACATTATCTTCCTCTGTATTTTTTTTATTCTTTCTTGATGTTTGATGGAGTCGTTAGCTTCCACTTACTCAATTGTAAATTTTAAGGCAATATTTTCTTCAGAGCTTTTGGAACCTCTTTGGCATTTGGCCAACTCTACTCTAAGGAGTTCTTTTCCTAGATGAACTTTTGTGCCTCTTATTTCCATTTGACCAATTCTTTTTTTTTCCCACAATTAATTTATTTTTAGTTTACAACATTCATTTGCACAAGGTTTTGAGTTCCAAATTTTCTCTCCATCTCTCCTCTACCCCCGATCCCAAGATGGCAAGCATACTGCATACTCCTTCTCCTAGTCTGTGCTCCCTTCTAGCCCCCCATTCCTCACCTTACCTCCTTCCCCCTTACTTTCTTATAGGCCAAGGTGGGTTTGTCTACCCCTTTGCCTCTATATCTTATTTCCCAGTTGCATGTAAAAACAATTTTTTAACATTTGTTTTTTTTTTTTAAAGCAATTGGGGTTAAGTAACTTGCTCAAGGTTACATAGCCAGTCATTATTTATGTGTGGGTGCTCGTTTTCTGAGGCCGGATCCAATCCCAGGTCATCCCAACTCCGAGCTGGCACTCTTACTCACTGTGCCACCTAGCCACCCCCAAGAATCCCTTCTTAATTTTTTTTCTTTTTGGAGGGGGGAAGGCAGGGCAGTTGGGCTTAAGTGACTTGCCCAGGGTCACATGGCTAGGAAGTGTTAAGCATCTGAGATCAGATTTGAATTCAGGTCCTCCTGACTCCAGGGCTAGTGCTCTATTCACTGCGCCACCTAGCCACTTTTAACATTTGTTTTTAAAACTTTGATTTCTAGATTCTTTGCCTTCTTCCCTCCTTTGAGATTCTTTTTCCTTCTTCCCCCATTGAGAAGACAAGGAATTCAATATAGGTTATACATGTGCAATTAGGCAGATTATTCCCATAGTAGTCATATTGTGAAAGAACAGCTATATGTCTCTCCATCCTTTTCCATTCCCCATTTATTCTATTTTTCTGCTTTGACCATGTCCCTTTTCAAAAGTGTTTGCTTCTGACTGCCCCCTCCCCCAATCTGCCCTCCCTTCTATCATCCCCTGCCTTTTCCCCTTCCCCTTTACCTTCCAGTAGGGTAAGATACCCAATTGTGTGTGTGTATGTTATTCCCTCCTAAAGCCAAACCCAGTGAGAGTAAGGCTGACTCATTCCCTTTCACTTCCCTGTGCTTCCCCTCCATTGTAAGCTTTCTCTTGGCACTTTTATGTGAGATAATTTACCCTATTCTCCCTCTCCCTTTCTCTTTTTCCCAACATATTTCTCTTTTATCCCTTAATTGTATTTTTTAAGTACCATCCCTTCATATTCATCTCCACCTTTGCCCTAGGTTTATATATACGTGTGTGTGCGCGCACCCATTTTCCCTTCAACTATCCTAATACTGAGAAAAGTCTCTCAAGTTACAATATTGTCTTCCCATGTAGAAATGTAAACAGTTCAACTTTAATAAGTCCGTTATGATTTCTCTTTCCTGTTTATTACCTTTTGAAGCTTCTTTTGATTCTTGTATTTGAAAGTCAGATTTTCTGTTCAGCTCTGGTCTTTTCATCCAGAATGCTTGAAAGGGCCCTATTTCATTGAATGTTCATTTTGTCCTCTGAAATATTCTACTCAGTTTTGCTGGGTAGGTGATTCTTGGTTTTAATCCCAGCATCTTTGACCTCTAGAATATTACTTTCCAAGCCCTGATATCCCTTAATGTGGAAGCTGCTAGAGCTTGTGTTATCCTGATTTTGTTTCCACCATACTCACATTGTTTCTTTTTGCCTACCTGTAATATTTTCTCTTTGACCTGGGAAGTGTGGAATTCACCTACAGTATTCCTAGGAGTTTCCTTTTTGGGCTCTTTTGCAAGAAGCAGTTGGTGGATTCTTTCGATTTCTATTTTCCCTTCTGGTTCTAGAATATTAGGGTAGTTTCCTTTTTTTTTCTTTTAATTTTTTTTTTCAAATGCTTTATTAACTTCTGGCTTACATCATACATTTCTGCCAGATTTTGAGTTACAATTTCCTCCCCATTTTCCCCTACCCACCACCCCAGAACAGCAGTCCCACAGGATATCCCCTCATCCAATCTGCTCTCTCCCATATCTTCTCCCATAAGCCCTTTGACTTTTTCAGTAGGGCAAGGTGAATCTCTGTGCCCCAATGCCTGTATATCTTATTTCCTAATTATATGTAAAATAGTATTAATAATAGTATTTATATATTTCTAAACTTTTGATTTTAAAACTTTAAATTCCAGATTCATTCCCTTCCTCCCTTGTCACCCACCCTTACTGGGAAGATAAGCAGTTCAGTATATGTTGTACATGTGTAGCTATGCAGAACATTACCATAGTAGATATATTGTAAAAGACTGACTATATTTCCCTCCCTCCTATACTGCCTCCCACTTGGTCTATTCCCTACTTTGATCCTGTCCCTTTTCACAAGTGAGTGCTTCTAACTTCCCTCCCCGCCTTCCCTCCCGCCCTCCCTCCCATCATCTCCCCTCTCATCCCCTTCCCCCTTACTCTCCTGTAGGGGGAGATATCCTATTTAGTATGTATGTCATTCTCTCCCTGATCCAAATTCAATGAGAATAAGGTTTTGCCTTTTTGCCTTCCTGGTCTTCCCCTCCCTTGTAACCTACTAGGGGAGTTTTCATTGATAATTTCTTGAAAGATGATGTCTAGGCTCTTTGTTTTATCATGGAACTTTGATCACTCCAGGAATACGAATACTACTACTGCTACTACTACTACTACTGCTACTGCTACTGCTACTTCTACTTCTACTAATTTTTAAATTCTCTCTCTTGGATCTCTTTTCTAGGCCAGTGGACTTTCTAAAGAGATATTTCACATTGTCTTCTACTTTTTCATTCTTTTGTTTCTGTTTCATGATTTCTTGATTTCTCATAAAATCTTTGGCTTCCATTTACTCCATTCAAACTTTGAAGGAATTATTTTCTTCATTGAGGTTTTGGTCGATTTCCATTTAGCCAAATCTTCCTTTTAAGCATTCTCCTTATTGGCTTTTTGGACCTCTTTTGCCATTTTGATGTAGTCTTTTTTTTTTTTTTTTTTGGAGGGTGGTTGGTATTAATTGACTTGCCCAAGGTCACTTGGCTAGTTTTTGTGTTATGGCTGGATTTGAACTCAAGTCCTACTGACTCCAAGGCCGGTGCTCTATTCACTGCACCACCTAGCGTCCCACCCCTTTTTTGTTTGAGTTCCTCCATTTTTTAAGGTTTTATGTTCAGTATTTTTTTTTTGGGTCTCCTTTAGCAAGCTGTTGACTCTTTCTTCAGACTTTTCTTGAAGTGCTCTCATTTCTGCTACCAATTTTTCCTCTATCTCTTAATTTATTTTTTAAATCCTTTTTTAGCTTTTCCATGGCCTGAGACCAATTTGTATTTTTCATAAAGGCTTTTTTTAACTATAGTAGTTTTGACTTTGTTGCCTTCTTCTGAGTATGTAATTTGACCTTATCGTCACCTTAAAAAATTTCTGTAGTAAAAATATTTTTTGTTTGTTTGCTCATTTTTCCAGGGTATTCATTGATTTTTACCTCCTTCCAAAGTGGGGCTCTGCTTTCTAAGTGGCAGGCACACTGTGCATTTTCAGTTCTACCAAGGTAGTATGAGCTCAGGAGAACTGTGTTTATCACTGTCCTGGCCTGTGCTCTAGTCTGTGAGCACACACAAGCACTCTTTTCTACCCAGGGGCTGCAAGTGCTGGTGTGCTTCTCCTCACCCTGGGACTGCCACCCAGATCCTACTACAGGCAGAGCAACAGAGTCCTGCCCCTGGTCCCAGCAGAGGGACAGGGTCTTCTGGTTTTTGCATGAATGCTTTGGTTCTGTCCTCTATATAGAGAGTCTTATATTTTGTGATTGAGTACTCTTTGGGACTATTTGTGGTTACAGTCAGTGCTGTAAATATTGCACTGGCAATACAAGGCTTCCCTTCCTTCTGATAAATAATTTATCTACCTTGTTTGATCTTTGTGTCCTTTGGATTGAAGTAAATCTACCTGTAACTCTATTCAGTATGAAAGGAAATAAATTTATCATCCATGCACAACTAAGAAATAAATTTTAAAAAATAATAATTTTTGAAGAAAGAGCCTTGCACTTTTGTCAGTTGTTCTAAGGAAGACATTTCCCATCAGCCTCTCTAAGTTGCCTCCAGAGATCAACTTACCCGACAGAACAAACTTTCTCCCTGATTCCCCAGGAAAATGCTTTTCAGAGCAAAGTACTTCCCAGTTTTATGCCAACTGACCATATAAAGTGCTTTTCCCCAAATTCATTTGGCCTCTTAGTGACTGTGTTTTTAAGAGGTGACTCTGACTGGCATAAAGCGTAGACATTTGGGAAAATCCCTTTTTTGTGCTTCACTTTTGTTCTGTAAATTAATGAAGGTTGGACTATTTAAGTCTGCAGTGTCCTTCATCTCTGTGTCCTGTGACTTTTATTGATTTAGGGGTTGGTGACATTCAAGGATGTGGCAGTGGACTTCACCCAGGAGGAGTGGGGTCTCTTGGACCATCCTCAGAAGGAGCTGTACAAGGAGGTCATGCTGGAGATTGCCCAGAACCTGCTCTCCCTGGGTAAGGACACTTCCCCTGCTCACTCTGATTCTGCAGTCTGAGGGAATGTCTTCATTCCCTGGTGTGCAGGGTTTGGAGCATTTCTCATTTATTAAAGGGAGAAAATTGTTGGTCTCGTGTGTCTAAGAGACAGGGTCCTCCGGCTGCTTAGTTTTCCTATAAAATATCCTTGCATTTTGTGACAGGAAGCTGAGGGTTTCCTTTGTTGGTCCTGAAGCTGTCCCTTACCAGTTCAGATGAGTGTGGAAGAATCTCTGACATGGAACTGACTTCAGAGGTTATTTGGTTCAACTTCCACCTAGAGAGGCATTCCATCGGCCTCCTACCTGAATCTGCTCAGGCTGCTTTTCCTTACATGCCCGTCCTCTCTGGGAGGGGTGTGGTTTTTGGAATATTCTTCTTAAGAAGCAGCAGTTTGTAGCCCACGGCTTCTACTTGCCCGTCATATAGCAAGTGTGTCCTTCATCTTCCTTCCTATTCCTTCTTTACAATATTCTATCACTTTATCCTCACATAACCTTCTGAGTTGGGTGGCATTTTTCTCCCCATTTGGCAGTTGAGGAAACAGAGGCAAATTCAGGTTGTGTGACTTGTCCAGGTACACACAACTAGTAACTGAGGCTGAATTTAGATTCTGGCATGCTTCCCTTCAGACCCATTAGCTGCATCTATGTATTTCAAAATGTGCAGTGAGTCCATCCTCCTGTGAAGAAGGTACTCCAAGACCAAACCAGCCTGGATCCACGGTCTTCCCTACCTCTTTCCAAAGCTCAGAAAACACATGGTCTCAGACTATACTTCAGGAGTTCTGGGCACCACCCTGGGGCCCTTGCTTGCATGCTCCTGGCTTTGCCAGGAATAACAGACTGGGCCGAGCACTAGAATTTGGCCCAATTAGGGTGTGTGGAGTTTGGCAGCAGGAGACTCACCTGAAGAGGCAATGGGGCCTCTTGATGAGCAGTACACAAGGTTTCTACAGGTTTCAGGGAGTCAGGAACAGGTGAGGGGGACAGTGCCAAAGCTGGTTTACCCAGGTCCCTGTTTCTAGGGCCTGAGGCTGTTCTTGAACAATAACTCTTTTTACCCAGTTTTGGGATTAGGCATTTCTGCCAGAATGGAACTTGACAGGGTGGGGATGGGGGTTGGGGGCGGGGCGAAGTTCTGGGTCTTTCTCAGAACAGGTTGTACAGCAGGATAATGAGGCACATCCTGTTTTGTGTTTCTTGCATTACAAGCTCTAATGGGTGAGAGCAGACTCTTGAATGTGAACAGTAGTGGAGGGAATCTCAAAATGGAGCAGCTGTGGGTCTGGCTCTGAACGCCGTTCCCCAAAGACAACTAAATTTCATGATTTTGCTTGCTGTTCCCTAACTGATTCCACGTGTCCAGGGCTTCAAGTTCCCAGAGAAGACATGATCTCTTGTTTTGAGCCAAGGGAAGCACCATGGATGCTGGAGGGAGAAGGCCTGAGGAGCTGCTATGCAGGTGAGTGAGGTGAAAGCAGTATGTGAGAGCTGGGACTACATGAGGCTGCTATGTGTTGTGGTGAAGGAAGTGCTCCATTTGGGGCAGGAAGACCTGCTTTGGAATTCTTTTCCAGATATTTCTCAGCATTGGCTGCCTGGGTCAGTCACTGCAGCACTGAGGCTCAGCTTCTTCATCTGTAAAACAAAGCATTTGGATTCCATGACCCTTCAGCTCCCTTCCAGGGATCAGTCTGTGATCCTAAAAAAAGTTATCATCTGGAATTTGGGGCCATGAAATTCTCCTGAAAGTGCAAAAAGGGGAGTAGACTTTCCTATGTGAGCTCTTTCCTGGACTTCCTTCAAGTCAACAAACATCAAGTATCAAGAAAAGGTGGAGACGGACAGTGTGGAAACCTGCAGAGAAGTCTCAAAAATTAGGATTTCGAGATTGTTGGTAATTTTCTTGAGATGCATTTCAGTCTAACAATGCGAGACTGCAGAGGGTTTCTTTTTTTTTTATTATTTTAAATACCCAAATTAATTATGAAGTAGAAATGAAGAATGATGCTATGTGCAGACAGAGAAAGAACTGATAAGTAGACAGACGTCTCGAGTAATTTTACATAGAAGTACCTATTTGTGTCCAATGGTGGACCTGTCTTGGGTGGTATGGTGGGGAGGAAAAAAAAGGAAGGGAAAAGAAGAAAACAGATGGTTCCAAAGAAAGCCATGGAAGGGAGCAGGAGACACACAGTGGAAGTGGCCATCTCTTGCAGGTTAGCCTTAGAGTGGAGGAAAGATAGCAGATCCCTTCTTGTGGGGATGCATGGTCACGTCAGTGTTTCAAGGATTAGCAGTTTGAGGCAATGGGAAAAGTCACTAGTGTGGGACAGAGTGAAAATTGGTGAAGAAAAGGACATACTTGAGGAGGAATCTCCCGAGGTAGATGAGGGGGTAGAGTGACATGATTTGCACCTTTCAGGGGATTTTCTTCAGCAAGTGGAATCATCTGTTCATGTGATATTCAAAAAGGAGAAGACACTGGATGTAGAAGAGACGAGGTGGGAAAGAAAACCCTTCGTAAATGGTCTTTGGTGGGGAGGTGGGGGGAGTGTTATCAAGCCATGGTGGAGGGTTGGGGATGTATGAAAGATTTGGAAGAGCTGCCATGGTTACTGGCACAGGGAGTCAGGAAGATGGCAGAGCTTTGCCTTGCCCCAGTGAGGCCCCAGCTAAGATTATGCACCTGAATTGGTAGTGGATCTGGCAGCCTGGTTTCATGATGTTTGTTCTCCACTTAGCAGTACACATGAAGAAGAGAAGCCTTACCCGCAAGTCTTCGAAGGCTAAACTTCACTAAATCTTCAACCCAAGTTCCTTTCCTAATCTATAAGGCCTATCTCTGTCCCATACTTGGAGAATCATGTGCCAGGTTCAGGTACATGACCACCACATCAGTTTAGGGAGCTGGGAGATAGAGACCCACGGTTGTCCTATAGCATGAGATCCTTCGGGAGCCTAGAGAGAAGCCTCTGTGGTCTTCAGTATTGGTTCTGGTCCAGTGGAATTCCATCTGGGTTAGAACCTGTCAAGGGTGACTGACTACTGAGAGGCGATGGATTACGTGGAAGGGACAGAAAGAGGACTGAGGCTAAAACCTTCATTCAGCAACTAGGAGAGAGACTAGAATGCAGGGGGTAGAGGGAGAAAGCTGGGCCTGCTGTCAGCCCTGGAACCCTGCAAGGAATCAGTAACCACTGATCAGGTGCCTTCTGTTTGAGGCAGGCTGCTAAGCCTTGAGGATACCAAGGAAGGCAAGAGATTCTTGTTTACAGACACATACTGATACAGGAAAAAGAGTGTTTTAGAACGGAAATGCATTTAGTTCACCAAGGGAATAAAAGGAGTGAGGTTAATAATGGTTAGAGAAGGAGAGTGGAACTGGGGAGGAAATAGTCAAAATCAAATAGAAGTAACAGCTTTTATACAACATCTACTGTGTGTCCTGCACAGTATAAATACTGTCTCATTTTGCCCTCATAAAAACCCTAGGGGCTAGGTGCTACTATTATCCCTATTTTAAAGATGAAGAAGCTGAGGAAAATGCAGGTATTGTGACTTGACTAAGGTCACAGGGCTAGCAGATTTCTGAGGTGGAATTGCAATGCAGGTCTTCATGATATGAGGGCCAGCCTTCTATCCACTCTACCACCAATTGTATTCTGATTCTTAAACAGAATATGGTGACAATGCTCACACATGTATAAGGTAGAAAATGGAAGGAGAATTGGAGAAGCTCTTGCTAGGGGATGGAAATGCATTTTTTTCAACTCTCTAGCTAGTCAGACTGAATTGCTAATGACTATTAAAAAGATTTGTTTTTCTTTTGTCTCCTGACAAGGACTGCATTAAATTACATACTTGAAGGTTGATTGCAAATATTGCTTTGACTTCTTTTTTTAAATTAAGGTTCATATACAAAACAAGTTTTGAAAGGATAGGATTTCTTCAGATATGAGTTTGGATTTCTTCTGCCAGTGGTAAATTGGCAGCACTTTCGCTGCAACCCCACTGAATGACTAACCCGTGTTGCCACCTCCGATTCCTCTGAGAAGCTGCCAGGTAGAAGAAGAGGAACACAAATAGGATAACTGCAACCTAGAAAGCGACCTTGGTGTTTCAGTCCGGGGTCTGTTCACGTAGGAAGGTTGTGGGGGTCGACAATGATCTCCTGAGGGGCCCCACTGTGTGTCCCTTCCAGTCATGGTTTTCCAGTGGCCTGCCTTCACTGCTGCAGGAAGGCCAACCCACTGAGACTTTGATCGGGTGATGACAGGTTTAGTGAGATGTGGTTATGGGGTAACCTCCAAAGAGAGGATGGGCGCTTGGAGAGAGGGTCTTCTGAGACAGAAAGGACATGCTGCACACAGTCAGAAGCAGGCAGAGCTTGGGGTACTTGCTGCACAGTCGACTGAAGCTGTGTGCTCCTGAGCAGGACAGTTTGGAATCATTGCAGAAAGAAATTTCTTAAGGTTGGAACATGGATATACTTGCTGTTCCAGAGGATAAAGATCATCATAATTAAATTGGACAATTATTTACTGCTTAAGGTGCCACCAACAAAATTTTAGCTCAAGTTCCTTGTACTGTCATCTCCCAACGGCAAGGGGTGAACCAGCAGTGCGAGAGGATCAGTAGCAAAGCATGTAGTTGTCTTCTCTTCAAAAGTGTGACAAACCCAAATTCCTGTATCCGGCACATATTTTCATACATGGGCCATGTTGTGCATTTTCACCTTTGTGTTTATAGTAGGATTTGGTTTTGCTTTAGTGAGCAAAGGCATTTAAATGATAATTTTTTTTATAAGCGATTGGGGTTAAGTAACTTGCCCAAGGTCACACAGGTAGGTTTTTGTTTGTGTGTGTTAAGTGTCTGAGGCCAGATCTGAACTCAGGTCCTTCTGACTCCGGGGCTGGTGCTCTTACTCACTGAGCCACCTAGCCACCCCTTAAATGATAATTTTTAAAAGAGAAATAAGTAATGGCTATCTCAAAAAAATTGATGGGTCAGAACACAATCCCTTGTGCCTCAGGTAAATACAAAATAGTGTTGGCATTTTGCATATCACCTCAGGTAATGAAACAGAAAAAATAAGATTGAAAATGATGACCAAGGTAATTGCATTGTATTTATAATAAGATCATGAAATCATTTAAATATTTAGTATATGTGTACCAGTTGGATTAAAAATGTAGACAATAAAAGAGACAGAGAGATATTGAAAGTGGGTATAGTTTGTTGAATATTGTGGACAGACCATGCCCATTCATGGGGTTTGAATTCTAGTCTCTGTTGCTGAGATTTGGGTCAAGTCACTCAGGCATTCTGTCCATGGCGTGAGTTGTGGTTGCAATGATAATGATGCCTCTTCCTGTTTCACAATTCGTGATACAGGGTAATTGTGCATGGAGCTCTTTGTGAATTAAATCATCCTTGAAATGTGAACTAGTGGCATTTGAAAATGATTGTTTCTGCCCCCTTCAGAATTTTCTCTTTGCCTAGGGAAATAGAAAGTAACGGAATTTATTTTCTGCCACTGGAGGACAGGGCGTGTGTGTCTGTAGTATCTGTATTTGTTTTTGTTTTTCAGGAGGAGAGATCAGACTTGAAATGAAGGAAACAACTACAGAACTATGCCTTTCTGTGGAAGAAACTCACAAGCAAAGATTGATGAATAATGGTCCCTTTGAAGTGAATTGCAGAGAAATCTATGGTACACAGGAGACAATTCACACTGGAGAGAAAATTTATCAATGTAATCAATGTGGAAAGACTTTCAGATATAAGAAAAGTTTTGATCAACATCAGAGAATCCACACTGGAGAGAAACCATATCAATGTAATCAGTGTGAAAAGACTTTTACCTGGAACATCAGTCTTGTTCTTCATCAGAGACTCCATGGTGGACCGAAACCACATGAATGTAATCAATGTGGAAAGGCTTTTACATGGAAGAGTGGTCTTGTTAAACATCAGAGAATCCACACTGGAGAGAAACCTTATGAATGTAATCAATGTGGAAAGACTTACACATGGAAAAACCATCTTGTTCGGCATCAGAAAATCCATGCTGGAGAGAAACCTTATGAATGTAATCATTGTGGAAAGTCTTATGCATGGAAACACCATCTTGTTCGGCATCAGAGAATCCATGCTGGAGAGAGGCCTTATGAATGTAACCAATGCAGAAAGACTTTTACATACCAGAGCGTTCTTGTTAAACATCAGAGAATCCACACTGGAGAAAAACATTATGAATGTAATCGATGTGGAAAGACTTTCATATATAAGAGAAGTATTAATGAACATCAGAAAATCCACACTGGTGAGAAACCTTATGAATGTCGTCTATGTGATAAGACATACACATGGAAGCACAGTCTTGTTCAACATCAGAGAATCCACACTGGTGAGCAACCTTATGAATGTAACCAATGTGGAAAGACTTTCAGAAGGAAAAATAATTTTGGTGAACATCAGAAAACCCACACTGAAGTGAAACCTTATGAATGTAATCAATGTGGAAAGACTTTTAGACATAAGAACAGTTTTAATCAACATCAGAGAATCCACACTGGAGAAAAACCTTATGAATGTAATCAGTGTGGAAAGACTTTTACATGGAAGAGTGGTCTTGTTAAACATCAGAGAATCCACATTGGAGAAAAACCTTTTGAATGTAACCAATGTGGAAAGACTTTTGCAGACAAATGGTGTCTTACTGTACATCAGAGAATCCACACTGGAGAGAAACCTTATGAATGTAACCAGTGTAGAAAGACTTTTACATGCAATAGCATTCTTGTTAAACATCAGAGAATCCACTCTGGAGAGAAACATGAATGTAATCAATGTGGAAAGACTTTCAGACATAAGAGATATATTATTGAACATCAGAAAATCCACACTGGAGAGAAACCTTATAAATGTCATCAATGTGATAAGACTTTTACACGGAAATACAGTCTTGTTCAACATCAGAGAATCCACACTGGAGAGAAATCTTATGAATGTAACCAGTGTGGAAAGACTTTTAGGGACAAAAGCTGTCTTATTGTACATCAGAGAATCAATACTGGAGAGAACCCTTATGAATGTAACCAATGTGAAAAGGCTTTTGGAGACAATATCTGTCTTGTTGTACATCAGAGAATCCACAGTGGAGAGAAACCTTATGAATGTAATAAATGTGGAAAAACTTTCAGACATAAGAGATATATTATTGAACATCAGAAAATCCACACTGGAGAGAAACCTTATGAATGTCATCAATGTGATAAGACTTTCACACGGAAATACAATCTTGTTCAACATCAGAGAATTCACTCTGGAGAGAAACCTTATGAATGTAACAAATGTGGAAAGACTTTTAGGGAGAAAAACTATCTTATTGTACATCAGAGAATCCACACTGGAGAGAGACCTTATGAATGTAATCAATGTGGAAAGACTTTCAGACAGAAGAAAAGATGAACATCAGAGAATCCATACTGGAGAGAAGCCACATGACTGTAATCATTGTGGAAAGTCTTTCAGAGCTAGCTCCACTCTTGCTAAACATGAGAAAATCTACACTGGAGGGACACCTTAAGAATATACTCAGTGTTGTAAAGCCTTCAGGCTAAAGTTGGTCCTTGTTTATTATCAGAGAATTCATGGAAGACAGGAATGTTATAAGTAACCTGAATGAGGAAAGACATTGAAATGTAGTACAGAGCTTCTTGGCAGAAAATTCATTCTGGGTACAAGTCATCTATGTACTTCATGTGGGAAGGCTTTCAGCCAAAGATTACATCTCTTATCCTTTCATCAGAGCTTTTAAAATGAAAAGAAACCTTATGAATGTGCTCACTGGGGACATACATCTCTCTAGAACATGGAAGTCACTGGTGAAGGTTAAATTTTGTGTCTGACTATAAAAGAAAGGTTAGATAAGGAAAATAATTCATGCCAATCCTCCTGGTTGCAAAACAAAAGGAGGAGACTACAGGCTCACAAAATGCAGAATTGTGTGAGGAAAGTATCTGGATATTCTTAGACATAGAATGTCTTCAGGATAAGGAAAAGACCTCACATCTTTTTATCAACTGGTGGAACAATCTTTGGCCAAGGAAAGAAATAAGACCTTTTTGATCAAATGTATAAAAATTATGTCACTTTGGGGGAATTTGCGTTCTCCCACACACTGCTTACATGCCTGTATTTACCCTCTATCCAGGGCACTGTATGTGATGGTCAAGAAACTTCCAATTAACTTGAGATAATTTCTGCCTCGTGATTTGTATGACCCAGCAATCATGAGGATAAGAAAGGAATTCACCTGATGAACATGGGGTTTAAGGGGAAAAAAAGTCTATAGTAAGCAGGTAAGGGAGCTTGTAATTTCTGTTTTGCTGGGTTCTCATTGCTGTCTGCACTGCCAGCCAGGAAAGAGAATCTAAAAGAACTAAATTCCATATTGTAGGCTTCTGTGCTGTTTGTCACATGTGCTGTACAAATCAATGAAAGTCTCAGATACTGATGACAACATCTTTATCAGAGTAATGGTTTCTAATTCAGAGATGAATATTTTGGACATAAGGCAGCACTTCAAGAGGCATTATGGGAAGTGTCTATATTCTTTTTTCAAGGTAAATCAAAAGAGTCTTGCTTAGCCATCCATAGAAAACATTGATAGGAAGGAAGGTTTGGAATGAAATTCGTGTGTGTGCTAATGAGGACTCCAGCCAACTTCTTGTTCCCTTGTCACTTGCTTTATCAGAGAAAAGAGTTGGAAGGACTTTTAGAGTCCATCTAGGCCAAACTCACACCTGCAGAGCATCTCTCTGAAAACATTTCTGCTTGAAGATGTGCTCTGAAGGCAGCTGTTATTAGGACACTGTTCCTCATGTTAAGCTGAAATCTCCCTCTTGCAGCTTCCACTCAGTGGTGCTGGGTCTTCCCTCTGGGTTCAAGCATGACAGATGTGATTCAGCTGAGACATGACAGCTTTTCAGGGGCTGTAGAGAATTTCATGTTGCCCACCAAGTTTTCTCTTCGTCAGGATCTGTAGCCTCAGTTCTTTCAGCTGGTCCTTCTTTAGCTTGGTCTCAAGCTAAAGTCCTGTGTAGTCAGTCCTTCTTTGCACATACTCCAACCTGTCAGCGCCTCTTGTTATTATCTCCAGTTTATCACAGGTAGAACTAGATATGCTGTTTGTCTATATTCATTTGCTTGTTTTCTCCTCCATTAGACTAAGGTCCTTCAGAGCAGAGACTGTCTATTACCATTCTTTGTGTCCCCAGTGCTTAGCTCAGTGCCTAGAACATAGTAGGTACTTAATAAAAATACTTAATAAATGCTTATTGATGGACTCTCATAAACTGTGTAGCCCAGAGATGAACATAACATTTCAGTTGTGATCTGACCAGGGCAGCCAGGGTAGAGCAGGGTTATTACTGCTGTCTACCAAGAGTGATTATCAGGATTTTCTCCTCCTTCCTTTCCTTTCCTGATTTGATTTCTTTGAACAATGACTGTTGTGGGTATGAAAGCAGAGTAATATTTATACTTCAGTGACTTTTGAAAAGGCAAAAGTGAGATGGCATAAATTGGGCCCATATTTTCCTATTACCGATTTTTGCAGAATGAAAATCTGCTTGGTAATAACTTTTTTCTTTGAAGTAAAAGCAGTAAAACAAAGAGACAAATGACCTAGGCAGAAAACATTGGGAGAAGATGTGGTGAAGCTGATGGATTCCATAATTAGTCTGTTCTAGCTGTAATGCTGTGGGGATGCAGATGAAGAAGAAAAAGATAAAAAAGGAGATGAGATAGCTACTGAGGCATGTTGGATCCTTCCTTTCCACCTGTTCACCTACCTGAAAGGCATTGTGGAGTGAAAAGAGTACTAGAAATGGAGTCCATGGGGAAGGGTTGAAACTCTTCTCATTCTGTACTTCTGTGGCCTTGGGAAAATAACTTCCCTGGGTCTCATTTCCCTCATGTGGAAAACTGAGGGTATTGGAGTCGGTGATCACTAAGGTGTCTTCCAGCTCTAGATCCCTTGATCCTGTTGGATGTGAAAAGCCAAAGGGGATCTTAAAGATGAACCCAATGGGTCGGCTAGGTGGCTCAGTGAATAGAGCACCGGCCCTGGAGTCAGAAGGACCTGAGTTTGGATCTGGCCTCAGACACTTAACACACACAAACAAAAACCTAGCCGTGTGACCTTGGGCAAGTTACTTAATCCGAATTGCCTTCCAAAAAGCAAAAAAAAAAAAAAAAGCTGATCAAATGCCCATACTTTGTAACACAGAGACCCCACTGCAAGGCATAAACTGGAAGTCAGAGAATATATAAAGGTTCTATTTACACAACAATATTTATTGCAGTGCCATAGTTGTCAAAGATACTAAAGCGTTTTGTCATTTCTTTTTCCAACTCATTTTACAAATAAGGAAACTGAGGCAAACAGGGTTAAGTGACTTGGTCAGGTTCACATCCCTACTAAGCATCTGAGGCTGGATTTGAACTCAGGAAGTTATCTTCTTGATTCTAAGCTCAGTGCTCTATGCACTATGGCATCACCTAGCCACCCTTAGTCTCACCTTAAAGGATGCTTTAAGCTTAAATAACATTTGATTTTACCAAGTCATTTAACTCTCTGTGGACCATAACATGCTAGGAACTTCTGATCTCCACTGTCTGCCAAAGTCTATCTAAGATCATGTTGTTTCCATGACATTATCTCATCCTCTGCCTTCCCCTTCTCCTTTAATCTTTCCCAGTGAATCCTATCTTCTCATGTGACAAAAGCATTTTAGCTTTGCTATTTGATCCTCCAATGGATAGCCTAAATGAATTTCTTTAAGGATTGACCAATTTCACATTTTTTCTGTCCAAGGTACTCTCAGAAGTCTTCTCCAGCACGATAGATTAAAAGTGTTGATTCTGTGAAACTCAGCTTTCCATATACAACTCTTGACAGACATACTACTGGGAGAACCCTAGCTTTGCCTATATGGACTTTTGTTGGTAAGGTCATGTCAAAAATATAAGTATACTGTGTAGATTTGCCACACCTTTCCTTTAAGGATTAGGTATCTTTTAATTTCATGGCTGCAGTCAACATCTGCAGTGACTTTTGAGTCTAAGAGTATAAAAGCTCTTAACTGCTTCCATTTCTTCTCCCTCCATTTGCCAGGACGTGATCAGACCAGGCAAGATCTTTGTGTGTGTTGTGTGTTTCTTTATGGCTTCAAGCCAGCTCTTTAATTTTTATTTTATGGAATAAAACAAGCATTGTCCTAACAGTACAATAAAAAAAGGTGATTGTACATGAAATTGCAAATATACTATGCACAACTTTGTTCCTTTCAAATATACAACAAAATTATGTATTTTTCTACCCTCCCCCATCCTAGAAATGACTGCTATTAGACAGAAATACACACACACACATACAGACATATAATTGTTTTGTGCATCTTCTGTTCTTTTTCTGAAAGCATCTTTATATGTCCTTTATACCTAACTTGGACATTGATACTAGACAAAATAACTTATTTGCTAAAGTCATTCTTAAGACAATATTTCTATTACTGTAGACGATGATCTCTTTGTTCTGCACATTTTGCTTTTCAGTATTTCATGTAAGTCTTAACATGGTTTTCTAATCTTGAACTCATCATTTCTTATAGCACAGTACTATGCCATAACAATTACATATCACAGCTTGTTCAACCCTTCCCCAGTTGATGAGGATCCTAGCAGTTTCTGGTTCTTTGCCACCACAAAGAGAGTTTCTCTAAACATGAGTCTATCATCCTTTTGTAAGGAAGTGAACAGCATGCTTCACTATTAGTCCTCTTGAAACCCTTTCCCATTTAGAAGTTCACAAACCCCTTGAAGGTTCTAAATAGTGGTCCAAAGGATTTGAACTAAATCTTTTCTGAAGGCACATTAACCAGTAAATAACCAATTTTGTTACCAAAATATTTATCCTCTGGTACAATAAATGTGTATATTTCAGCCATAATAGGATTCCGCAGTGATTCCAAATCTTTTTCAGGCATATCATGCTTTTGGGTTTCATGAAATGATAACATCACACTCTGCTTCTGAGTTATGGGCATCATATTCTTTCAGCTTCGCAGCTTGACATCAGATTGTTTCCAAACTTCACAGACATGCACAGACCCTCAACTGTCCAGATGTCATTGCACTAGAGTAGTTTTCTCATTCCTGGATTACATTGGAATCATACCTCATCAAACCTGTGATTATCAGGTCCAGTTGTTACTTGGGTTTGTATTCTTGCAGCAGAGAGAACAGACTTTTTAGACTTGTTTTTAGCATAGATCACAGTAGAGGCTACAATGAAACCATCATGGACTCCCCCAACCTTCCTGCAAATATGCCCCTTAAAGTGCCCCTCATTGCAATCCTCAAGTTGCCCTCTGATTGGAACATACCCTCCCTTCATGGTATTATCCATCTTCTGTCAGCTTCTCAAAGGAACTGTTTGGCAACACAAATTAGTCATTCAGTGGAGGTTCAATGAATGGAGTGATACAAAGACTGCATGCTTGCTCCCATGCTTTGTAGTGTGATGTTTCCAGCCATGTTGGCAAATGCTTTCAGTGAGGGTGAGGATGGCATCAAGGTCAGCTACCGCACTCCTGGCAAATTCTTCAGCTTGAAAAAGCTACAAGCCAAGACCAAAGTGGAGGGAGTGTTGGTGCATGATTTTCTGTTTGCAGCTGATTGTGCCCTCAGTGCAGCCTCTGAAGTTGAGATGCAACAAAGCATGAATCTGTTTTCTGCTACTTGTGCTAATTTTGGCCTATCAACACCAAGAAAACACAGGTACTCTATCAGCCAGCACCACAGCATCCATATGTGGAACCTTAGGTTATAGCAAATGGAGAAGTTCTGAATGTACCTTGGCAGTGTACCTTCCAGGGATGTACACATAGATGATGAGGTTGCTGCATGCATTGCCAGAGCTAACTCTGTATTTGGGAGACTTTGAAGGAAATATGGGAGAAAAGAGGTATTAGACTGAGCAAACTGAAGGTCTACAGAGCCATTGTGCTGACCTCATTGTTGTATGCCTGTGAAACAAGGACGGTCTACCAGTGCCATGCCAGGAAACTGAATAGCTTCCATTTGAATTGTCTTAGGAAGATTCTGCAGATCACCTGACAGGATAAGGTACCAGACACTGAGATCCTTACTCAAACAGTTGATATCCTTGACCTTTTGTTCTTCCAGATGAATTTTGTGATTATTTTTTCTAGTTCTATAATGTGTAAAGCTCTTTGCAAAACTTTAAAACACTATAAAATGCTAATATTTATACAATAATAATTGTTGTTAGCTTTATTTTATGGAAGAGGAAACTAAGGGTTAGAGAGGGGAGGCCACTTGTCCAAATCAGTCACAGAACATTAGAGTTGGAAAGGACTTTAGAAGCCACATAATCCAACCTACTCCTGAATAAAAATCTTCCCTACAACGTACTTGACTACAAACCATCTTATCTTTGTTCATAAAGATCTAGTGATGGGAAACTCACTACCTCCAAGTCCTATATCCGAAGACCTTCTATCCCCAGCCTCTCCATTTGAGGTCACACCACTCTTTTTAGACAGCCATAATGGTTAATTTTTTCCTTACCCCAAGCCTAAATATGCTTCTGTAATTTATACTCATTGCTTGTATTATATATAGTTGTGCCTTCTGAAGCCAAATGGAAAGAGTTTAATCCCACTCCACATAACACCCTTTAACCACTTGTAGATAATTATCATGTCTCCGCAATATTTCTAGTTTGTTGAAATGGATCTCCTATAACATGTTCTCAAGACCTTTCACTAACTTGGTTACACTTCCCTGGACACTTCAGCTTGTCAATGTTTTTTTCTTAAA
>WOXC01005280.1:0-292727 GCA_011680675.1 Gymnobelideus leadbeateri | reverse complement strand
AGTGGCCCACCCGCTGCCCAGGTTCAGCTCAGCCCATGCCAGCTTCACATGCAGCCAGAGTCTCATAGCGCTCCTTCCAGGGCCAGGGCAGGTGAGGAAGGTGAGTGCTTGGGATGGGGGAGAAGGCGTGTGGAGAGAGTGGGCCAGCATGTCTCTGCAGGAAGGAGAGCAGCAAAGTTGGGGTGGGAATAAAGTAGGAAATCAGCCAAAAAGATAAAGGAGGAAAAAAAAAGAAATCAACTTAAAATAAATAAAGAAAATGTGAAGAAAAGGGGGAAAATGGAAAAAAAAAGATGACTGAAGAATCAGAGGAAGGAAGGGAGGAAAGCCAATTTCTCAGGGGTGCGAAGGGTAGAAAAATTAAAGAAATAATTGGGAGGGAAGGGATTGGGAACAAAGAATTGGGAAGGAGGGAGGGAGGAGGAGAGAGGAAAAAGGAAAATGAGGGAAAGAGGGGTTTAAATGAAAAAAAAAAACCCAAGGGAAACAAAGAATACCTAGGCATGTCCGCATCAAGAAACTGCCTGCGGAAACACAAAACATCAGATGGTTAGTGTGGGTTTAAATGGTCGTCGGCAGGACAAGCAGGGGCAGCAGCTGGCGGGGCTGTCAGGAAGGCACATTGGAGACGAGGTTGCCCCCCAAGCCCAGGCCCATCCCAAGCTGGAGCAGAGCACAGTCAAGCCTTTGGCCCCCTCAGTGAGGAGGCCATGGCAAGGGAAGGTGAGCAGAGCCTCCAGGGAATCTGGGCTGGCAGGAAGGAGTTACACAGCAGAATGCAAGCTGAGCAGCCCTACTATGGGAAAAAGGCCTGGGACTTGCCAAGTCCCCAGGAGAATGTGAACCCTGTTCTCCCCCTGCCCCAGGCCTTGATTTCCCTGGGGTAGCCTGATCTTGGAGCTCAGCATGAGTTTGGGGGTAGAATCATAAAACCCTGGGCTTGGAAAGAACCTTGGAGGTCAGGTCCAAACACTGTCTGAGCAGGAATCATCTGTACAATTTCCCCAACAAGTGCCTGGTCTGAGGGTCTGTACTACCAGGAGAAGTGCCTTTCTACTGAGGCAGATTATCTACCACTGGACAGCTCTGGTTATTAGCAAGTTTGAGCTTGCATTGTACTGAAATCCATCCCCATAACTCAATTCTAGTCATAAGCTTGCTGCAGGCAAGGAAGATGGATGCTGGAATTCTATTCATTAAGGAGAAACAGAATCTTGTGATACCCTGGGCAATGACCAAACTGAGGTGGCATTGATCAACTCCAAGGGATTTCATGATTGACAAAAGAATGTACCTCCCCTAAGACTTTCAAGATGGGAAAGGTCATGAAGGAGAAAGAGGTTAAGGGGTCTCCATCCTGGGACCTGCCCTTTGGGATGAATATCAGATGATGTGCAGAAGCCAGGCTATGAGTCATTTGGAGAAAAAAAAAAGTGACTGTTTTCATTTAAGCCCTATAACTCATCTGTCCTCCCTGCATCCTTGGTCTCATGGCTTCCACAAATGAGTCAGAAATTATGGAGATCAGGTACCCAGATGATGAAGCCACAACCCAGCCGGGCATCAGACCAAAGGAGAGGAGGACTCTTCAATGGGCTGAAGAAATTCTTCTCTCCTTCACTTTCCCTTTTCTTTCTACAAAAGACAGTATGGTTCCTGCTTCTGTTCTTTCTGACTTCCTCACAGCATCATCAGTTTAAGCTGGAAGGGACCATAGAGGCTCTTGAAGTACAACACCTGTATTTTATGGATGAGGAAACTGAGTCACAGAGAGGCTTAGTTATTTGCCCAGAGTCACACCACTAGTAAGTGTCTAAGGAGGTGTTTGAATCTCTGTCTTTTTGACTGCAAATGCAGGAATGCAGAGTTCTATCCATTCTTCCTGCCATGCCTGCCTTTGCAGAATATAAATGTGTATGCATGTATGTATATATATGTATATATTACATATATAAAATGTGTATATGTATATGAACATGCGTGTAGTGCGACTGAGCATATTTCAAAGTCCAGTTCACCTGTGACGGCAGTTACATAGTTGTAGGTGACCTTGGTCTTTGAGAATATGAATAAATTCATTTCCCCATAACCTGAGAGAGCCTCGAAAGTTGTCTGGACTAACTATTCCTGTCCCACCTTCCCTGGTACTTCTCTGAATTCTACAAACAGCACTGAGTTACAGCTGAATGAATGTTTATTGGATTCAGTTTAATTGAATTAATAGCTTAGTAGGTCATCCCCATGAACTCTGCTTGTGAGGAGCTAGACCCAGCCCAGCGGTCTCTAGGTTCCCAGTCTGGGTCTCCCCTCCCTCAATACCCTGCACTGCCTCCTACTAGCCCTTCTGGTCATTTTGTCAGGAAATTACAAACAAGAACCCTTTTGATCACCAGACCTTTGTATAAGGGAAGATTCACAAAGAGGATCTGAGTCAATGTGAATTTGGACATCTTGACAAAGAAGTCAGAAAATGGAGAAAATATGGTTCTACAAGTGGCTTTTCTGTTTTGTTATGTGATAACAAGTCATTCAATTCTCATTTCTTTCAAAGCTTCCCCAAACAGCAAAGTGATCTCTGCTGTGCACATGTAGTCCCCTTCCCCAAACACCTCTTGTGTGCTCTTACCCTAGGAGACGTTCTAGCTATTAGCACCAGCGAAGTCTTCCTGGACCTCCTTACCATCTGTGCTAAGCCTTTTTAAAAATTTCTCATTCATCAAACCAAGTGTGGCTGCCTGAGACTCTCTGACCATATACTATGTTTTTGAGCTTTGGGGTCACTTGGACAAATGAAAAATGATTCCAGGCTCAACCCCACCTACTTCATTTTCCTGTAACTCCAAAGAGATCTTTTATTCCAATTTACTGGAAAGGTTGAAATCTGGTCTGAGGTCAAGTACAGACAATAACAACTCCAAGGGAGAAATCTTTGGGACATTAGGCAGAGTCCAGTAGCTCGGACTTAAATGTTCCTTTAACTAGAGCCTTCTTTGTATGACTTCTGCTACTCAAATGCCTGCTTCTTTACTGGCTCACTCTTGTACTTCTATTCCTGATTGATTAACCAGTCAGCAAACAATTATTAACTGCCTACTATGTACCAGGCTTTCCATTAACCCATGCTGACTCTCTATTCAAGGAATGCTTTCAGTAAACCTTTTGGTAAAGCAAAGGATATATTTGAATATAAATACCACCCAAGTTCCTTCCTCTAAATTATCCCTGGCTTCCTTCAAGGCTCAGGTCACATGCTACCCCATCCCCTGTGGTCAGTGCACTCTTCTCTCTTCAAATTCTCCTGCATATACTTGTCTGTTTACATGTTGTGTCCCCCCCAATAAAATATAAGCTCACTGAGGGCAGGGACATTTTATTTTTGTCTCTATGTGTGCCAGGCACATAGCAGGTATATTTAGAAAATGTTTGTTGATTGATTTCTCAACCTGCCTCTCCCTCCCTACAACCGTATGCTTCCTTGATCAGCTCCCTTACTCATATCAACTGTAGCTGCTTCTGTGGACTAGCCCCTGGCTGTTGCTAACTGGTTCTCAGTGTATGGATAGAGATGAATATGAAAATTCCTCCTGACACAACCCATTACCACCAAGGATGATCAGAAATGACTGCAGAGCCAAGGTACCTAATTGGCATTATGCTATACAGTGGGCTGGTCAGCTTTAGGAGTGTTAATAAAGGAGAGATCATGAACAGGCATTGGACAGATCAGCAGCGCTGGATTCAGGGCAGCAGGCTGTTAGTGTCCCATAGCCTCCCTCCTCAACTCCACCTCCTGTAATCCCTATCCCCTTTCAAAGCTCAGTACATACCACGTGCATGCTTACTTCCCCATCCCCAAATTACATTGAATTTAGTTTGCTTTTTACAAAAAGGCTGTAAGAGGTTCTCCTGTTCAGTGATCTCCTACTGTATCTGGAAGGCAAACAACCTACACCTGCAGCCTTCCCCCAACTGAAAGCAGTAGGAGGTCACAGAGAAAGGAGACCATGGCAGCAAGGAGGCTGATGGGGTGATCCCCTGTCAGGGAGTGAAGGGAGCATCCATGATACATGTGCTCTTCAATCACCTCCAGTGACCAGGGATACTATTCAGAGGGGGCTTAGAGGTTGAGAAAAGAAAACAAGGTAGAGGGCAAACTCACCGATCATCCTGAGAGGGCTGGACGTAGCCCGACGAAAGGATGTTGAGTGAGAGGATGTTGGGATCGATGAGGGATTCATCTGTTTCTGGAGTGTTCCGGATCCGACCTAAAGGATACAATAAAAGTCCCAGTCTTTTCAGGGAAGAGTAGGTACAAGGGAATACAGTCTTTACCTTCATTGCTGCTCTTGACTAAATAAAAGAGATGACCCTTGCCAACACTATTTCTGGGGGTCTGAACCAACCCTGAGACAGGTGGCACATGTTTCGATGATTCTGGCGTCCCTCTACCAGCTGCACTGAGCCAGAGTTTGTATTTAGTGAAAATACTGCATCCATTCAGGTGAATGTAAGCTCTTTATCATCTGGGGATGCCTTGCTTCCAAAATTGTATCCCTAGCACCTAGGAGAGTGCCTCGCACATAGTAGGTGCTTAATAAATGCTTTTTTTAAAAAATAGAATTGGATCCACCTCCCCTTCAACCTCCTTGAGTATTGGAAGCATGCTTGCAATTGCATTTCAAGGCCATATAAAGGATTGCTTCTTCCTAAGACAAGAGTTTAAGTCATTACCAGATCAAGGCAGCTCTAATCTAGTTGGTGGACCCAAGTTCAAATTCTGGATCTAATACTTACTACCTATGTGATCTTAGTCAAGTTGCTTACCCCATCTGAGTCTCATTTTCATTATTTGTGAAATGAAATGTTAGACCAGATGCTCTTCAATCCTAGATTTATAATTCTCTGATTCTATGATTGGTGACCAGGTTATGAACAATGTGCATTCATTTGCACATCTTCAAATGTTTTACAGACATTTTCCTGTGAATTCCTTGTGGAAAGGCATAATATTCACATATGACTATCTCTATATACACACATATAACTATAATAACTGCATTTTGTAAGTAGTATGAACCTAACACAGAAATAAGGTAGGTAAAGGCAGGGGTGGTTTGGTACCATAGTTCCATAAAATTCTTAGACTTATCCTGTCCTACTTCAGGTTTCTACACTATCTGAGATGGCTAGTTGACCTCAATTTAAGAAAAAAACCAAAATATCAGAAATCTGGAATGGATCTGAATCCATCTAATCCAACAAGCATTAATTGAGTGCTTACTATATCCCAGACACTGATAGAGATGCTTGAGAAGCAAAGACAAAACATGGATTTGTCTCTGTTCTCAAGGAGCTCACAACTTAGTGGCAGGATACCTTGTGCACACAGATAACTCAAATGCAGGTGATTTGAGGAGAGGAATCAGGAGAGGCTTCTTGCAGGAGGGGGTACCTGAGCTAATACTGGAAGGAAGCCAAGGGCAAAGAGAGGGAATGAACTATTACAGATCCATTCTCTGATTTACCAGCTAATCTGCTGGAAGTATTCCTTTAACAAGGAAGTATAGTATGCTGCATGGAGGGCTGGACTGGAGCTAGGAAGATCCAGGTTTACATCCCGGCTCTGAAACTAGTTGGGTGATCGTGGTTCACTGTTCTGAGTCTCTGTTTTCTCTTCTGTAAAATGGGGACACTGATGCTATACTGACAGTACATGCCCTTCAGATTGTTCAGAAGCTCAAATGAAATCATTTACAGTACACGGTAACCTTTCAGACTGCCTGATACTATTATTTAAATGCATGCATTCCCACTATATTGAAATGTTTCTTCTCTGACCATTAGGCCATTTGGCAGAAAGGGAGCTGGGAAAGAGACACTTCAAGGTTAAATACTTGGACAATAATAATGATTTATTAAGCTCCTACTATGTGCCCAGTACTGGGCTAATTGCTCTACAAACATTATCTCATTTGAGCCTTACAACAACCCTGGAAGGGAGGTGACATTATTATCCTTATTTTACACCTGAAGAAACTGAGGTAGGCAGAAATGGTGTGACTTGGTCAGGGTCACACAGCAAGTGAGTGCCCAAGGCTGGATTTGAATCCAGGTCTTCTTGACTCCAGGCCCAGCATTCTGTCCACTGTGGCTCCACTAGGAGCCTGCACAGTGCCTTTTAAAGGTTTATAACTCACTCTTTTCCTAATAATGCTGTGACTTAGGTAGTGTGCCAGGGCAATTATCTTTTTCGTGGATGAGGAAACTGAGACTCAGAGGAAGAAAATGACTAGTTCAGGTTACACCAGCTGTGTGACTCTAGGCACATCCCTTAACCTCCATTTCCCTCAGTTTCTCATCTGTAAAATGGGGATACCGTCTTCCTTTATGTGCATTTACCTCTCAGGGTTTTTGTGAGGATCAAATGAGAGAATATTTGTAAGGAACTTAGCACAGTGCCTGGCATATGCATTTCAGATTCAGGATTTGAAATCAGATCTCTTCCAAATCAAGTCCATTTTCTATCTACTATTCTATAAAAAAAAATGTAAAGTGAGAGTGCAAAAAAAAAGTACTTATTTTATAAAAGCTTGACTTTTAACTTGAGTTAAAATAAGTGTTCAGAATGGATAGCTCCCCACTTACCCACAACTAACTCTCGCACTTCTTTCCAGCGGATGTGGCTGCCAGTTTCATGCACCAGGGTTACAGTGATCCTTCTCTGGATCCCCTGGGAGTCATCAAGAAGAGAGAGAATTGTAAGAATGACAATTGCAACAAGTCACATTTCCACAGCAAAATGATTTCTTGACAACAATCCTGAGAAGCAGGCATGCAGGTATTCTCACCATTTCCTTGTGACAGATAAGGAAGCAGGCTCAGAGCATGACAGACAACTTGGTGGCCATATGGTCCAATCTATCCCATGTTGTCTGCAATGAATGGCTACCTAGTCTTTGCTCAAAGCCTTTCAAAAGAAGAACCCATCGCATCTCCTAGCAGACCATTCATTTTGGGGATGACTCTTACAGACAGAAGTTTTTTTTTTTTCTCCTGATGTCAATGCTTAAATTCACCTCTTATAGTTCCTCCCTCTGGAACTAAGCAGAACAAGTGGAATGGATATTGTCCACATGGCAGCTCTCCAAATACTTGAAGGCAGCTCACTGTCATGTCTCCTATTTTAATCTCCTCTTGTCCAGCCTAAAAGTCCTAATTCCTTCAACTAATCCTTATAGTGAATCACGTCAAGGACCTCCACCATTCTAGGTGTCCTCCTGTGGACATTTTCCAGATTATCAATGAACCCAGTGAACCCAGAACTGAGCACAAAACTCTCATGTGATCTGACCAGGGCAAAATACAGTGGGACTGTCTATCACTTTTCTGGTCCTAGCTAGGCAATGACTCATCTGAAATGGTCTTGGAGATTTAGGGGACTGGACACTCAATGTCCCCAAGACCATTTCAGATGAGTCATCACCTAGCCAGGATTCTCTTATCTTATTTGAAGTTGAATCCTGAACTAGAGTATAAGCCACAGAACTCTTGCTACATTTTATTTTGTCTTGTCTTTTTGGATTCTGACTCTGACATCTTGTATATTAGCTACCCCTCCCAGCTTGTGTCATCTTTAAAGGGGAAAATCCTGCTATCTTTGCCTTTGTCCAAGTAACTGATAAGAACATTAAATAGTACAGGACTAAGAATAGATTTATGCCACTGAGGACAAAGCCACTCAGTTGTTGCTATGACCAAAAAGATGTAGGAAGCATGTGTGAGATGTGGGCAGGGAAGATAGTGGATGGCTCAGGATGCAGAGAGGGGATTACCTGATGGAGCAAGAAAGTTCCAAGGCATGGCATCCCTCCCCGGTGGTCCACAACAGCTGGAATGTAGCTAGAAGGGAAGAGACCATGAAACATTGTCCCATTTTCACAAGCCAGTGCCTCGAGGAGCGGGTGTTATAGATTTAGGACTGGCAGGGCTCTCCGAGGTCACCTAATCCAGCCCCTTTAATTTACAGGTGACTGAACTAAGTCCCAGAAAGGAGACCTTATTTGTCCTGAGGTCTCGCTTATATACATTAATAAGCATACACATATATATAATACATTGTATGAGTTTAAAGTCATAGATTACTGACTGCTGTTATCATGCGCTGTATATCAAAACTCATGTTATGAACTCACATTCCTGACAACAGCCCTGGGAGCACCATCGCTACTCTTACCATCTCCCATCTTCTGACCCAAATCCAGTGCTCTGGTACACTCATGGAATGTCACTAAACCAAGTACATGAAAACCTAATTAGTAAACAAAGGACCTCACTATAATGGGGGCAGGAGAGAAGAAGAACCTCAGCCCACTGAGGGCCCACTATTCGATTACTGAGGCATGATACATTATTATCTCTTCATAGGACACATAAATTAATACCAGTTTATTCAGATTTCAGCCAACATCTATTAGGCCCTCTCCTGGTAGGGACGAGTACTTCCTTTCTATGAGTAGATCAACTAGCAGGTCAGTTGAAGTGGGACATTCCCTGATGTATCCTCACAGTTGACCAGGAGATCAATTGGTTTAAAGCCCAGGGAAATTGTCAATTATTTTGGGGGGGGGGGCTATCTTCATAGTTGGTGGAACAGTAGCCAGACCACCAAGGGCAAGGTATTGTTAATGAAGAAGAGAAAGCACTTTTCCAGTGTAAATGGGGAGCCTCTCAGGTCCCAGCTTCTTAGTGTCTAATTAATGTTTATTGAATCAAATAGAAGGAGATGAGTAAACTCTGTAATAATTTGTGCATCCTGTATATACATGGTAATAATCTCTAAATAACACGGTAGGTCTTTGGTGTAGGATGGGTATTGCCTTTTCTATAATGAGCCCTATTCACTTAAAGAATTGATGGTGCTCAATCACTCAACAAGCATTTATTAAGTACCTACTATGTACCGGGTATTATGTTAGATCCTGAGCATATAATGGTAAAAAGATATAGTACTTGTATGAAGGAGCTCACATTCTATCTGGTCTCAGGTGCCTGTGGCACTTTAAGGTTTGCAAAGGGCTGCCTTCTTAACAACTTCACTAGGTAGTGGCACAAGACTCATCTCCATTTTTGAGAGAGCTGAGGTCCCAAAAAATGAAGTGACTTGTTCATTGTAAGTGTATTGAGATTTGGGTGGACAACTTCCAGATCCCCGTGTAAGGTCAGAACTAGTCATCCCTTTGCTCCACAAGTCAATGGAACAAGGACCTAGTGGTTTCTCAGAAGTCCTCTGGATAAGAAATGTAACTTACTCGCCATTGGCTTCCAGCTCACAGATTTCGAAGTATACCAGCAGGTCATATTTGCAGTGGCAGGGTCCAGCAGTGGGCCGGGTGAGGGTGCTTAGCTTGGTAGCAGGCACTGCAGAGAGCCACAAAATGAAAACGAATGTTACAACCAAAAGCTTATCAAACAATCTTAAAACCAGGTCCCTCTCTCAGCATCACCCAGAAAAGGAATAGAAAGCAGGGTTAACGTAAAGTCCCACTTGCAATATGTATGTTGGTATAGAAAGACAATGAAGAAGCCAGTGAGTTTAACTATTTGATCCATTTTTTCCACACAATGTTTATTAAACTCTGTTATTAAGTAAGGCCCTATGCTAAGGATGGAGGAAGAAACCAAGATACAGAAGGCATGGTGTTCCTGTCCCTTAAGGAGTTTACAGCCCAGCATAAAGGGCCAAGTCTTTGAAGGCAGGACCATTGTCTTCTCTTTAATTGTTTCCCTCTTGAACCTACAGCTCTGCTCCTCAGTCCCCTAGATCCCCTCAGGACAGCCCAGCACCACTCTGCATACAGAACATGCTCCTTTAATGTCTATGGATGGAACTTGAAGGAGAGAAAGGTTATGCTGACATCAATCAATCAATAATCAATCAACCAACATTTATTAGGCACCTACTGTGTGTCAGGCACATGAGTACATCTAACTAAGGAAAGGAAGGAGGGCTGTAGCCTTTCTAGAGAACAGACTTCTCATTCAGGACACCAGGGAAGACAGCATTGTGAGGGCTCTGGGGAATGAAGGTGACAACAAGAGGGTGTACTCCCTCTGGGCTGGAATCACAGCTCTGTAACTTAGTATGGTGTGACCTGGACCAATCCACACAGCTTCTCTACAGTTCAATTAAGTCAAGATGAAAAGGAGGCATTGGAAGGGCTGGCCATCATGGTCCTTTCCAGCTCCAATTCAGAACCTGATGAATTTCCTGCCATTTCCCATCAGCCCTTTCTTGTCATCTCTCTATGGCTGCCTCAGCTTTTCTCCTTAGACTCTTCTCATTTCCTCTCTGGTTTTCATGAACCCCAAAGAGCCCAGGACAGTCTAGTCAGGTCCAACTATTCAAAGCTGTAGCCCCAGTGTCATAGGGAAGCTAGCTTGGTCATACATAAGGTCCTAGATGGATGGACTAGAGCAGTGGGTGGGGAATCATTTGGGTGAGGGTCTAGGGGGTCACAAGGCACAAGCTTTGAGAACACCCTCAGATGTATCCCTGGTCAGGGATGGGTGCACAACTCAGGCAGCTCCTGGACTGTATGTTGGGGGTCCCCTTGGAAGTGGGGGGCTCTGTAGCCTGGTTTAGTGAAATAAGAACTGAGTCTGAGATCAGAGGACCCAGTTTGAATCCTGCTCTATTACTATCTGTATGACCTCGGGCAAGTCACTCTAATTAGTTATCAGGTTCTCAATCCCCTCATATGTCAAAAGGGAAGGTTGGAGCAGAGTCTCTCTGTCAGCTTTAAATGTTATGATTCTTTCAATGCCATTGGGAGCTCAGAGACAGACAAATATGGTCTGCTTCAATGGCCCACCTAAGATTCCAGAAATATCACAGGGGGAGGGAGGCACCCTAGACATCAGTTGACCCAACCTCCCTCATCTGAAATATAGGTAAACTGAGGCCCAGAGAAGCAATAAATAACAGGGGTGGTGTTTGAATTCAGATCTGCTGCTGAGTCTAGTATTCTGTGCATGGCACTGAACTGCCCCAACTCCTCTCTAGCTCTGGGTGATGCCAAAAACTCCCCACCCCTTCCATCAGTCTCAAATTTGACTGGAGTCTGCTGCAGGAAGCCAGATCTCGGCCAAGATCCTTAAATTTTCTATTTTATTTTTGATTACAAATTCTGCAGCCAAAGCGTCACCCTAGATTTGAGGATGCAAATGCAAGAGATGAAAAGACAGCTCAAGTTCATGCAATCAGGACAAACAGCTGGGTTAGATTATCCTGGCATCTTTCAGCACACCAGGCCATCTTGGAGTGGCTCTCATTTGGGAAGAGGCTTACTGACCAAATGGTGTACCAACATGGTGCCTTATTTCTTTCCTTCAGAGACTCAAAGACAGCACTGGCATCATTGAGGGCAATTGAGACATCACAAGAAACAACACCCTTGAGACAAGCAGGTTCATTTAATGTTTTTGTGCTCTCCCTCCTTATCTTCCACATTCCTGCTACGAAGCCTCAAGAGAAATGGAGGTGGAAAGAGCAAGTTTTCTCTGAAATCCATCCTGACCCTTCCTTTTCTATGTGGGTGACATCTCTTAGTGACTGTGTAACAAGATAAGTGAGAAAGAACAGGTGGCTTTCCATTGAGGAGGAAAGATTTCCAAGAGAAAGAGGAATTTGAAAGTGAAACCTCAGAGGCGCCTGGAGGGGAAGACTGAAGTCCTTGGCCTTGGGATGGACACAATCCATTCATAAATACTGAAATCTACAGGGCTGCTAAGATCCCTGCTTGGTGCTTATTATGGCATTCGTACCTGAGAGATGAAAGGGAGAGACAGAGATAGAATGAGATAAGATTAAGAGACAGAAAAAGAATGAAAGATGAGGGAGGGAAGGAAACAGGGGCAAAGAATGCTTATGGGCATGGAGACATGGAGAAGGAGGCAAAGACCATAAAGGAACAGAGAGAGACAGAAACAAAAGAGGCAGAGACAGAGAGACATAAGGACAGGTGTGGAAAGACTCAGAGATAGACAGACATAAAGAGACTGAGATATAGGGAGAAACAGAGAGACAGGGAGAATGAGAGAGACCCAATGAAAGGCACAAAGAGGAAGGCAGAGGTAGATAAAGAGAAGAATGAAAGAGAAAGAGAGAGAGAGGGATAGAAAGATAGAAAGAGACTGTAGGGAGAAATATGGGAGAAAGAATCAATGAGAGGGATAGGCATACAAATAAGGGAGAAGAAAAAGGAGGGGAAAGAGAAGGAAGCATGGAGAAGGATGAAGAATAAATGAGAAGAAGGGGAGGATGAGAAGGGGGAGGAAGAAGGAGGTTAGGTCAGGTAGCTCCATTTTGTGCCTGTATCCTGGAGCTGACTACATCTGTAGATGCCCCATCTATCTCAGAGAAATAGTGATAGGAAAAGAACTAGATTCCAGTCTGTGCCAAATTGGTGTCTGAGGATTAATTCTGCAACCTCTGCTCCCAGAAGAAAATGAGAATGGAAGTGGACCAAGACTGGGTAAAGGACCACCAGAAGAGAAAAATCTGAGGCACTGAATCCAAATCCAGCCCTTGGGCTAGGGAGGGTTGGTGGAAGGAAGCACAGCTCACTTCAATCCCTATGGTATTGATGGAGGGAAAGACAGAATTTCAAACCACCCTGAAGAGGCAGAATGGAGGTAACAGCAAACACCCCAACAACTTAAGAATCAGGTGATCAATCTCCACCAGGGTTGGACTACCCCTTGAAGGCAAGAGGCCATTTGCCCATGGAGGAATCTAGATGATGGTACTTTTTCCAGGAGTGGGGTTGAGAAGAGGGGCACCAAAAGGTCCCCCAAATCCCACCTAGGGTCCTGACATCCCTGGCCCCTGCACTGCTCCATGAATGTAGTCCAACCCTGATTTCCACCTATCCTGCCTCCCAATCACTGCAAACAAACACTTCCCAGGAAATGTTCATGGAAGGAATCACAAAGCACAGAGATCTCTTCCATGGCTCTTTGAAGGCACCAACCGGGTTTCTGAGCCTTTTTCACAACCCCATCCATTCTAGGCTGTGAGGGATGAGACACGGACCCTTTGTCCTCTCTGAGCATCAAGGAGGAAGCCATGTTCATAGCTATGAAGGCATGCCCAGAAAGCACACTCAGCATGCTCCTGTCCAGTGAGCCTGGCATCCAATGCTCAAGCAGTCCAAGGGCCTTTTCTTCATCTTGCATAGCAAAGAAGAAAACAAAACAAAAGAAAACAAAAAAATCCAGCCAACATTATTTGATCACGTGGATGCCACACAGAACACGTGAGAAGTGGGGGTCATTTCAGGGATGCTACAAAATCACAAGCAGAACAGCTGCCTCATCTTCTTCACTTCTCCCTCTTCTGCTGTTCCTTCCCTGGAGTATCAGCTTGACAGAAATGGGAAGGGATTTGAAAGAGTCTGATAATCCAAGAGTAAACCTCAGTCTTGGTTCCCATTCTAGTCTTACCTCATATCCCTACAAAAATATTGTTCCTCCAAGAAAATTCGATGGAAAGGTTAATGTCCTTGCAGACAGGCTGGTGTCCTGTGCTCCTGACTACTTCCCTCTTACCTCAAAGGCTGCAATTTGATGTCAAAGCCACAAACTCCTCCTCTAATCTCCCAAATTATGTCCTGCTTCTGGTGGATGAATGCACTAGTCATTGGATAATGTCTCCTCAGAGGAATCCCTGCATGTCTTTTGTGGGTCAGTGCAGGGTAAAAGTATCTGCTCCTTGATTGTAACTAGGTAGAGTGATGGAAATTGGTGTCCAAGCTTCCCAATCTCCCAGGGAGCTGAATGTTATTATTCTACAGTTGCCCATCATACAAAATTCACCCCTTACCTCACAGACAGGTGCTGTGAGCTGCACTGGAGGGAACCCGAGTGAGATCATCACAGTCTTGGAAAACTTGCTGGAAAACTGATAATTTGGGTTTTTTCATTTAGTGATTCACCAGACTAGGAAAGGGGCTCATTTGCAGATGCATTCCTTAATGGCTGAAGGAAACCCAGTGCTTATACCCCATTTTCTGATGGCCTTTATCAGTATGTCCTAGTTTTAATGAAGACCCACAGTCCCAAGTACCAGCTGGCAAGGATGGGATGAAGTCATTTCAACGGATGTGGTTTTTTTACTGGATGCCTAATCATTCTTTTGGAACAACAAATTTGGGGGAACAAACTTTGCTCAAGCTAGAGAATTATCCATCCTGGATTCTCCAACCCTCAAGAGCTTTATAGTCTCAGCTGTTTTACTTTCATATTGATCCTTCTATACCCATTCTCTAAGAAAATATCTTTAGAACAGGCAAGAAAGACTAAGGTGCTATACTAAAAAGATGATCCATGAAGTCCCAATTCCTGTCTCATCAGGTTAACAAAGGACCCTTTGTAGTGGGAAATAAATAAGCCAGTAGCTTAGCTACCTCACTTTATTCCCCAAGTCCATCAGTTACTTTGTAGCTTGAGCACCATGTCCATCAATCACATGATAATAGTGTAATTGCAAATGGGATTCTTCTTGGGAAGACGCCATAACTGGAAGGCTAGTTGGACTCAAAATGCTAAGAATTGGGGGAAGCAATTGTCAGGAATAGATGGGATGTTAAATGCTACCAACCTGGTTTGGAGAGTGGCATTACCCGAGGGAAATGGCGTCTTGATGGTCGTAGAGGGCTGTGGACAAAGAAGAGTCATGTGACTAAAACTACAATCTTAAGACTTGAAAGAAAACTCCAGATATTGGCACCCAATCAGAATTTCTGCTTAAATATCAAAGAATCATTGAATTTGAGGATTGGAAGGGACCTTGTTGGCTCTCTAGTCTAACCCATACACTATAACACAGTCAACAAGTGACCATTGAGACTAATCTAGGATCTCCACATCCCTACACCTGCATGGCCTGCCCTGTTAATGGAGTCTAACTCTGAATTCCATATACCTTGCTTTGGCAATGACATATTCCTCAGGATTCTTCACAAAGACCCCCCCAAGGAGGAATATCCCACTACCTCCCAAGTCAACCTGGGTCACCCTGGGATGGCTCTCATTGTGAGGCCATATTTCCTGGCATTAAGCCCAAATTATCCATTTTGAAGCTTTTGCCCTTTGCTCCCAACTCTGTCCTCAGGAGAACTTACTGTGGATTAATAATCAGGTTTATCAATGGACTTTACTGTCTGCTGCCTCCTAATGTCAAGAGCATTGCTTTGATTGCTTCAATCTGAGGATTATGAAACAATTCCATTGATTTTCTTCTCTGCAACTCTTTTCCAAAACATGTTTCTTTTAGGAATTCAATTTAGTTTATTTCAAGTCATTTTGATGAACAGTATAAAATATACTGTATTAGGTACTGGGGATAGAAAGGCAAAGATGATATAATCTCTGCTCTCAAGGTGCATGTACATGTGAGGGGTGTGTGTGCGCGTGCGCGAGCGTGTGTGTATTCACAAAGGCAATAGAGACAACATCAAGTTCAAAGAACAGCTAATAGACCAGTTTGGCTAGGAAGTATAGAGTATAAAGGGCAATAGTATGGAAAAAGGTTGGGAAGCTGGTGAGAGCCATGCTTTAAGGACTTTCAATGCCAAATTGAAGAGTGTTTCCAAGAGGCAAGAGGGAACCATTGATGGTTTTTGAGTAGGGGAGGCACAAGGTCAGATCTGTGTTTTAGGAATGCCACATATTCCTTTCTTTGGGGAGGTCATTTATAAAATATTTTTGAAATGAATCAATTGGATGAGATGATTTCTGAGGTCCATCTCAGATGTTTAGTAGACCAGGGACCCTGAAGTCCTCAGGGGAAAAAAGGATCTTGTTGTATCCTTTCTATCTCTTGACTAAATCACATACTTTTCTCTTTCCCTCCTCTCTATGTTTTTGTCTCTCTATGCCTTTCTCTTTTTTCCCTCTTTCCTTCCTCTCCCCTCCCCCCTCTCTCTCCATTCTCTCTATCTCTGTCTCTCTGTCTCTCTTTCTTACTCTTTCTGTCTCTCTCTGCCTGTCTCTCTCACTCTCTCTGTGTGTGTGTGTGTGTGTGTGTGTGTGTGTGTGTGTGTGTGTGAAAGAGAGAGAGAGAGAGAGAGAGAGAGAGAGAGAGAGAGAGAGAGAGAGAGAGATTAAGCCAAGTCAAGTCAAGTCAAGGTTACAATTATTAAAACCCTGTATCCATTTTTTACATCTATTCTGAACTGCAGCCAATTCAGAATTTGCCTTCAAATAAAATGATCTCAATGTATCTTGCATCATCATAGTTCTACCCCACAATTACTTTAGGTCTTTGCCATGGTGGCCAAGTTCTGGTTCTTTAATGATGAAAATTCATGAAACATAAAAATATCAAGAAGTGCCTAGATAAGGGAGTCTACTAAAAGGAAGGTGAGGATGAGAAATCAAGTGGCCATGAGGAGAAAAAGACCTTGGTCAGCAAATTCACATGGTTCCATCAAGGGACCAAACTGGGCTGCCCTAGAGAGGTTCTCAGCATGGAAAGTGAGGCATCAATGGTACTTAGATCATCTAGGACAGGGGCTATCATAGCTGGCCAGGCTTCTCATCTTTCTCAGTCTCTTTTCTGGAAAGGTAACTGATAATTTTACAAAGGGGGAAGGGGGAACTGATTCTATGGCCAAGTAACACACTGTGAAATGCCAGCCCTGAGAGCAGTTAGTAGAACGCAGATGGAAGGATATTTCTAGGCAATGATATTCTCCAAGAAAACTGTACATCTGGTCTGACATGAGAACAGAGCAGAGAAAGAATAGCCCACTGAAGCTTTAAAGGAATTCACAGAACTCTAGTTAAGTCTATAGAAATCTCTCCATTTACATATCCCAGGCATAGGATTGGGTCCTTTAGCCTTTTTTTTTTTTTTTAGCTAAAATGTCACCATAGCTGGCACCTAATAAGTGTTTCCTGAACTGACTTAAATGGGAAAATGAAGATCCTGACTCTTGGTCTTCCTCCCCAAATATCTGACCCTTTGATATGTGAACAATCCCATTCCACAAATACCTACTCATAGATTCACAGCATTTCTGAGTTAGATGGAACTTCAGAAACCAATTACTCTGACTCATCCCTGAAAAAGATTCCCCACAAAATCCTCATCAAGAAGCCATCACACCTTGACTTGAAGACTGAGGAGATCTCACTGTCTCCTAGGGTGGCCCAGTCCGCTCATGGACAGTTCTCTTTGGTACAATATTTTTCCTCACATTTCAGTGTCCACCCATTGATTACTGGTTCTGCTCTCTGGGGCCAAGCTGAATAGGTATGATCCCTCTTCCAGTTCTCCTGCCCCTTCTGAGTCTCCTCTCCTCCAGGCCCAACAGCCACAGTTTCTTTAACTGTTCCTCATGACACGTGCTCAAGATTCTTTGACATTTTTGATTGATATGTCCAAGGCAGGCTTACCTGAGAACATCCTTGCACAGAGGTGGGAAAGGATGCTGCTGGTAGTGGCCAAAGACCTCAAATACAATCGGCTGACTCTTGATGTATTCAACAAAGGACTTGGTCACCTCAACTGCAATCTGGCATGAGGGTGGAGGGAGGAAAAAGGCCAAAGCATTATTAAAGACAGAGGACAAAGTCACACAAGCCACCAAGTCCATAGGATGGAGGTTGGGTTAGTCAGTTTGGGAATTGATATTATCCCCTATTCCCAGTCTCTAATCTTGACCTCTGTGACCTCACATAAAGAAGAAATGACAGTGTTCTCCCTAAGAGAGCCACAGATCAGCCTGGGCGAGGACCAGATCCCCCTTGACCCTCTGCTCACCTGCTCAGCACATGGCCCAGTCTGCTCATGGACAGTTCTCTTTGGTACAATATAGTGACATGCACAGGCTAGAAGCCCACAGGCAGGTGCACTTACTTCTGCTCTGGCGCATTACTTAGGAGAGTATTACGAAGTAAGGCTCCTCTGTCCACAATGCCTGACAACATCATGCTAATACCTTTACTACTAGTGATGTTATGGTGATGGTGGTGGTGATAACAGCTGGCCTTTCTATAGATATCCTATGGGACTGCTACATACAAACATGGGCCTCACCACTCCAGGTGGCACATACTATTGGTCTTATTATATTTATTTTACAGAGGAGGAAGCAGGCTTAGACTTGCCCATGCAGCTTGTAAGTATCCGAGGAAAGGGTTGGAACTGCAGATTTTCTTTTCCTGCTCTATACAGATAGTTCCTTCCCCCAGTTTTCTTAACATACCAAGTCTCCTTTACAAGAATTCATACTTTCAGAAACAATTACCTGCAGCTAGGGTGCTCAAGACCTAGGAAGGCACAATAGTACCCTTCAATATGGGAGGAGGGCAACTAGGTGGTGCAGTGGTTAGAACTCTGGTCTTGGAGTCAAGAAGATTTGAGTTTGGTTCATGCCTCTGATACTAGCTACATGACCCTGGGCATGTCACTTAACCTCTTACTGCCTCAGTTTCCTCATCTGTAAGATAGGGATAATCTCACCTCCCTCCCAGGAACATTGTAAGGATAGTATTTGCAAAGACTTATGCAATCCTTTAGCTACCATGTACACATGAGCTATTATTTTTATTAACTATTATTAGCTGCAATAAGTGGGGCATAAGGAGACGTGATCACTCCTTTGTTGAGCCTGGGCCTGTGAAGCCAAGAGCTCAGTACAGCATAGGAGCTGAAGGTTGTATGGCCATTGTAAGTCCGCACCCATGTGCCCAGACAAGAATCAATCGCTAAGATAATAGCGATGGCCTACATTCTGGACGTGGTAGAACCCAAGAGGCGGTCCTCGTCCTGTATTCTTCAACGGCTCAGTGGAAAAGGCCTCGTCATGACGGTGGATAAAGCTGCAAAACAAGACAAAATGAATCTCGGTTACCAGGTGTGTTCTTTATCACAACCTGACAATGTGGCTCCTGCAGGTGCCACCACGTCACCCCTGGCCAGTCACGCTGCCAGTGAGTGTGTGAGCCACGATTTGGATGCCAATTCAACCCAGCCCAATGTTCGGTTTTTCTTTTAGCCTGTCATTCTTTCCCCACTGATTAAAAAAATTCCATTGACCTAATAGACATTGACTTAAACTCAGAATGGACCCAATTAAATAGGAATGATGGGCTTCACTTGTTGAACAGGTTTAGAAAATCGAAGTCTGAAAGGCCAAGGGGCCAGGGGGTGGGGTGTTGTGTCGGGGGTTTCATTTTATTGTTCTCTACAGGTGGTGAAACCTCATGGCACAAACTTGGACTTCTTCCTATGAATCATCAATCAACAGGTTTTTATTAAGCACCTCCTTTGTTCCAGGCACGGTACTGGGCACTTGGAATACAAGTACAAAGAGCAAAATAATTTCTCCTTGAGAGCTGCTGATGTTCTGATGGGGAAAGGCAATAAGTGTATAATGAAAACACACAGCACAAATAGAAAGTCAGCAAATACCATCGTAACTGCATATGTGCTCACACGAGTATAGCAGTTACCAGGGGGAGGGGGGGAGGAAGCTCATTACTGGAGACATTTGTAATTAATTCTTAATTCCAGAGCCTGAACTCCAGTACTCTGTGAGGTGCAGATAAGGAAGGAGTCGTTCCAGTGGGGGATGGCCAGTGCAAAGGTATGCAAATGGAAGGTGAAGGGTTGCATGTAAGGAGGAGACAATATTTTATGTTGAATTCTCTTAGACACAAAACTCAGTTTCTTGACTCAGTGATGGAAAGAAAATATGGACAGTAGCAGCAAAGAAACTAAGAAAGAGAAACAGTCATGGACAGCACCATAGAAACCCAGCTTTAGGACTAGAAGTGGCCCTTAGAGGCCAGCAGCCTTTTCATTTTATAAACTGAGGCATAGCAAAGTTAAGGGATCTGTCCAAGTATTTGAGTTTGAATTCTGGACTCCACACTTAATGCCCTATCCACAGGTGCCATGTGACTGCTAAAGAGTAAGGAGGAGAGAGGGAGCATTGATGGGAGGATCGGAAAGGGAGGACTCACTTGAACTGGCAGAAGATGTCGGCATACTCTGCAGAGATGCTGGATGCCTGGAGCACTGTCACCCGGAAGGTGAAGATGCTGCCCAGCTTCAAATGGTCCAGGGCAGATTCCAAGGGGCCATCCATGACACTCTTCTCAGGGCTGTCCAGTAGCAGGTCTTCAGGAGTCACTGTGTGGTGAAATACCACGTGGAATGAGGGCACAACCTCCTTGAACAGTCTAGTCCCTGTTCCCTGACACAAGACCCTCCATCTCCTGCCCTGGTGACTCTACTCTTTCTCCTTGACTGCCTCTAGGAATCTCTACCTGTCTTCAGTCTCAGCTCCAGAGTTCACTGCCTAGAGAAAACGTTTTCTGGTCTCTCCAGTAGTTAATGCTTCCTACAATCACGTTGTGTGTCTGCATTGGCTCCTCTGTGCACCTGTTTTTATCTTGATAGAATATAAGCTTTTTGAAGGAAAGGACTCACTTTTGTTTTTGTAGCCCCAGTGCCTAGCACGGTACTTGGCACATGGGAGGTACTGAATAAATACTTTGGGGATTGAATTCCACAGATTTCTCAATGATGTTTCTGGAGCTGAGCTTTGGAGAAGGGAAGATTCCTTGCTTCTTTCTCAGAATCCCTTCCTTTCGGCAAAATAAAGGCTAGAAGTAGGGTAATTGCTCCTTCCTTTATGCTGATGGTACAGAAGTGGAGGTAACATGAGCTGACCCATGTTCCTAGGGAGGGGAATGGTGGCCCCGACACAACCAGAGTACTGAGGCAGGGGAAGATCATTGAGGCATCGCTGGGGGCTAGAGACAAGCCCTTCCCGGGCTGCAGGGATAGAGTGAGCCAGTGTATGCAGGGAGAGGGAAGGCATGGGGTGGGGCTCTCAGTTAATGCGACAAGCTCATGCTATTCAGTGCTTTGAGATCTCTCTTACTTTCCCTTCCCCTGATGATGTGCCTCTCATTCCTTGGAGTTGCATGGTCTTCCCTGTTAGGTTGAGAGCCTTCTGGGGGGTGGGCAAGAAGGGCAGGAATTATCTCTGACTTCTCTTTGTGTCCCTGCACCGTGCACAAAGCCAGGCACGTAGTATTCATTCAATCAATGTTATTGACTATTGATTACTGATACTCTCGACTATCGTGAAACTCCCCTGGCTACTTCTCAGTGCTGACATCTCTGACTCTAACTTGCTGGGGGACCAGGAGCACCCCACAATGCCCTGAGCCCTCCTGCTACCTGCACAGGTGTTATTGTTCACTTCATCAGCAGAGGGTCCAATTTCAGTGACCTGTCCCTGTCCCTCGACAATGCGCAACTCTTCCTGCGAGGTACCGGAACGAGACATCCCCACTACTGGACAGGACTCTGACTGGAACTGGAAGAGACACACAAGGACAACAATTGTGGTGACACTGGCAATGAGATGGGGGAGCCTGAGTGATGGAGCCCTGGGCCTGGAGTCAGAAAGACCTAAATTCGAATCTGCAAACACTCTAAAGACCTTGGAATGGAAGGGACTGATACTGACCTCATGAGGAATCCTGAAATGCTGGTGTGCAAGGGAGTCTGAGAAGTCCTAGACCCAACTCAGGAAGGGGCCTCTGAGGCCTTCATGTCCAGACCCCTGGACTTGCTACACTGGAGATGACCACAGTTCTGGGCAGCCTGCTGTTACCAGATGAGCCCCTGATACACAAGCTCAGGTCTTCTTGCCTGTCCGTGGTCAGGCATATGCACTACCAGGCAGGCACGCACGCTTGAGCACTCTCTCTCTCTCTCACACACACACACACACACACACACACACACACACACACACACACACACACACACACACACACACACGAACATTCCCCTGGGTCCTGCACTTGACCCTTTCCTGATCTTTGAGGCAGTGACTGAGTTGATCAGCCTTCCTAGAGGCCTTTATTCCACTGCTCAGGTACTATCAACAACCCCACAACATGGGCAGTGTGGGTGATCCCTCAGCCAAAAGTGGGCCAAGGTGCATGTGTCCTCCTCCTGTACAGGAGGAGAAGGTGGGGGTTGAATTGGACCCCTCATGGATCAATGGGAAGAAGACTGGGCTCCTGAAAGTGGCAGGTATGTTTCTAGCAGTGATGGGAAATGAAGCTGGAGAGGTAAGATGCCATAAGATCTAAGAGTTGGGCAGCTAATACCTTTTCAAAATGTTGATCATCAAAGGAGATCTTGGCTGTTCCTGACTGCCGGACACCGGAGCCATAGTCTGGGGCTTCTTCATCAGCTGAAAACAAAGAGAACACAGTGGCCATGGCTACATTAACAGAAATCAAGGACGGTTTGGATAGAGTCAGGCTCAGTTTGTTATAGGAGAAGAAACAACTCAGAGGGTATATGGGACACTCAAAAGGATCTGGGTCTTTCTTGAAGACCGTTCTCTGTGGACCGACATCTGTCCATTTGTAGAGAGCAGATGGACAAACTGTCTTCCAAAAGCTGAGCTCTTTCTCAAGTAAAAGTAGTTAAAATGAAGATCAGTTAGCTATATGGGAGGCAAGGACTGAACTGTGGGGAGAAGAAGGAAGCAGCCTGTGTCTCACCCTGAGGCTTCCTGCAGGTAGCAGGCAGAACCAGAAAGCCAGAGTGTGTCATAGACTGTCCCATTTCAGGCTGGTCCATTCAGCTCTGGCTAAAGAGCTGGTTGTCCTGGGAGGAAGCTCTCACAAAAGATGAGATTTTTGAAGCTGAGCTGCTATGCTTCACAGAGGTCTCACCTGGCCCTCTCATGCTCCCCTACTAGGCTTCACCTACATGGGGGACAAGACACACGTGCACATCCAGCCTCTGTGTGAAACAGTCTTGGGGGAAGCCTGTGTCCACTGATCCATGTAGGCTCCTTTTCCCAAGCTTCTTTGCCCATAAGAGTTATTTTTAAGGAAGTCTGGGTGTCTTAGGGAAGAGGGAATTTCTGCCTTGCAGTAGAAGTGAGAAAAGCTCCATGCCCCACACTGTGGTACTGAGGTAGCAACCTCCTCCCGTGGTTGGTGCTGCCCCTTCCCCATAGAAAACCATTTTGAAGTATTTAATTGAGCTAGTTCAGAGTGAGGGGTATTGTGGGTTCTAGGAGGCTCTACAAACACTCTTTTTAATTCTTCCAACATTTCTCTGTTGTAGGGAGCCATACAAAGGACACTTATCTTAGGTCCAGAAGATCTGGGTTTGAATTTCTCCCCTGTGACCGTGGGCAAAATACTTTCCTTGTTTGAGCCTCAGTTTCCTTCTCTGTAAGGAGTGATAACAATGCCACCCTTGTGATTCGATGACTGATATTTTCACAGAATATTATGGTACAAAGGGCTTTACATCCATGGCCTCATGTGAGCCCACAATAGCCCTGTCATGAAGGCAGCACAAATATTATCCCCACTTGCCAGAGGAGGAAACTGAGGAATAAAGGGATGGTGGAATTTCTAGCCTTTCAAGGCTTACAAAGGGCTTTCTGTACATTGTCTCATTTAATCCTCACCACAGCCCCATGTGTTATATAGGTATGTCTTTTTTTACTCTACATTGGACATTGAGGTTTGCCCAGGGTCACCCATTATGAAATGTTAGAGTTCAGTCTTCCTGCCTCTGAATCCAGCACACTAGCCTCCAACACACTTTATTTCCACCGCCCTCACAAAGGAGGCAAAAGGTTCCACAAAAGACCTATTTAGATCTGCCTTCAGTGTGGTGGATTCTTCATTTCTTGGAAGAACTCAAAGACTGGATGATCCCATCAGACTGTGACCAACCAGGGAGCTGCTGTGTTGGTAAGAGGTTGGACTGAGTGAGCTCTGAGCCCCATCAAGCTCTAAAACTGACTTTGGCTGGGAGGTATGTCCAAGGGCAGGTCAAGGTTAAGGCTAACAACCCGATGCCACCTAATGTCCTGAAGGGAAAAACAATGAGTGATTGCATAAGCCACCCTTCTATTTATAATACTGTTCCAAAAGGTTGAATGTTATTTTAAGTCACAACTTTGTGTGTTATCGGAGGTGTTTCCAAATACTAGTGTGGACTGAGCCAACTCCCAGGAGAGACTAACACACAAACAAGCTTGTGAAATACAAACAAAATTTCACTAGTGGTCAATAAGCCCTGTAAATAAGGCCTCTTCCTTAAGGTCATGAATATAGTGATTGTTTACCTGGGGGCCCCCCCAATGGACCTACAACCTTGAAGAAGACTGAGCCAAAAGGTAAAAAGGGGGCTCTTTTACTGGATGTAGGGGTCCTTTGGAACAAAGACCAAAGAGGACATGGAACAGGGAAAAAACACGTGGGCGGGGGATTGGCAGGAGCCCCAGGAAAAAGCCTGAAAGTCTTAGATCATCTTGGCTCACTTGTGGCTCCCATGTAGGGCTGACCTGGGATCAAAGGGATTTTTATGTACCTGATGAAGACAAAGGTCAGCCTGCAGTGGGTCTCCAAGCTGCTTTCTGTTCATAGGGTAACAGATTTAGAGCTGGAAGGAGCCTAGTCCAACTGCCTCATTTTACAAATGGAGAAACTGAGGCCCAGAGGTTTAGGGATTTGCAGTGTATAAGTAGTCTGACCAGTTGCTGCAGCCTTTCCCTAGAGGGTTATCTGCCATCTCATCTGAATGTATCTATTCTATCCTCTCCTTCATTAGAGTATATGCTTCTTGAGGACAGGAATGGTTCTTGACTTTCTTTGTATCTCTATCACTCCCCACAATATTTGGCACTGGCTGACCAAGTGCAAGTATGTCAGAGCAGATCAGCACCTGAACTTGGAGTTTGGAGGCCTGTGTTCGAATCTTGCCTCCACCCTTACTGGTTGTGTGGCCAGGGGCAAGTCTTCTTCCTAAGCCTCTGTCTTGGAAGTGATATTACATAGAGCAGCCAAATCCCAGGCTTTTTGTGAAGCTCTAAAGAGAGGTTTGCACAATGTAAAGCTTTATGCACAATTGTAAAGCTTTATGAACTACTGGAACTCCAGTCGTTATTATGAGTGGTCCCAAGGGGAGCCTGAGACAATGGGGAGGAATCAGAACAAACCCACTACCAGTCACCCCGGAACCAAGAGCTAAGAATAGGAAGTGCTTGCTGATGGTGTGCCCCAGTGCCACCTTCTCATACAAAGGAATGGATTCAGTAACAGCGCAATGTCCAATGGACTTCAGGTGCTATCTCTATGCGCTCTCCCTGCCCTTATGGACCACGGCCCCTCTATTGATTAGCAGAGCCTCTTTAAGAATTTCTGTGCCCAAAACTCCCATCGTCTTGAAACCAGACCATTTAACAAGCATCTCAGAGACAAGCTAGAGCTTCTGACTCAGTCTGCTCCATGCTATAACTAAGGTGGGGTAACTAGGGCTTTGTCCAGGGAGTGGGCATTTAGAGGACACCAAAAATGAGCACATTCATTCCTTCAGCAAGCAGCACAGTAGCAACTAATTCCCTCTGGCTTTTGTCTCACTCACTTGCTTCCTGGAGTGGCATGGCACAGTGGGGAGAGGGATGGGCCAGGAGTCAGGGCCAGCCTCTGATGTGTTAGCTAGGTGACCATGGACAAATATGAGCCTTAGACACTTCCTTAGGATTTGTCTGCTAAGTCCACAAATAGGTCGTACTCTCCATTGGTGGAGGAAGCCCTCACTCACACTGGGAATATTTCTGATCCTGATGAAGCCCCAGATCATTCTTTTCCTCCTGTTGTCATGTCATGTTATAAGTAATGATCCTGTGTGGACCTTGACCAGCTTCACCTAGCACTACTGTCCCTTCTCCTTGAGGTCTTACTTGATCTGTGTGCCAGGCTAACATTTATTTGTAGCCAAAGCCTTTGGGAGCACAGAGTCACCAGGAAAGTCAGAGACTTTCACAGTGAAGACTGATCACAACTTTTAATGTCAGTGAAGCTGCATATCTGCCATGTCCCCAAGTCCATTCACTCATTCTGCCAGCATTTACTAAGTGCCTTCTCTGTACCACAGGCTTTGCTAGACTTTTTCTCAGATGGCTGCCACACTTTGGAGTCCTGTGATATTTTAGCTACTGTCCAGGACCAAGGCCACTGAAGGTCCCTTTTAAAAAAACCTTAAACTGTCTATTTTGCAGGGAGGGCTCATTGGAGAGAGAGCAGGCTAGAGTTTTGTCTGTGCCTGAGGATAATGCCAAGTGCTGTTTTTGCCCTCCTGTTCTCTTATCAGGGTGTGTTTTTTTTTTTTCCAGACAGCTGGATCCCTCCTTAATCATTTAGACCATGTTAGAGGGCTTTATATCTATTTATGAGATAATTATGGTAGTTAATCTTATATAATTCATCTATTAATATGTAGAGTGTGTCTCTAGTGCCAAACCTTGCACTACAGTAGTCTTTGGAACCTGCTGACTCATAAGCATAAAAAGGTCATTAGAAATTACTAAGTGATCATTTGATAACAGGGACTGACAAATGTTAATTGAAGCCCATTAAGTTGGCGGGGTTTTGAGGGGACAGGTTTTTTTTCCTCCCAGGCTGTTTTACTCTTGGTACAGCCATGGAAATTTTAACTCACTCTTCTGGGATGCTTGGGATGTCTGTGCCAGATGCCTTATCCCTCCTTTCAAACAGGTTTTAAATGATGGAATAGCTGAGCTTGTAGTGTCCTGAGGTGTAGACAAGGTGCCGTGAAGCACCAGTGAGAATCCACACACAGGACGTGAAGCTCCCCCTCCCCAACCCCCTCATGCACTCTGCAATTATTGACTCATAGCAGCTTCCCTCAGGCTCTCCCGTAGCCATTTCTACTGCAGACAGTCTTTCCTCTGCTAGACTGCTCCCTCTCAAACGACCTTGCATTCAATGACTTTGAGACATCTATTGGGGCATCTGGGGAATGCCACAGTGCAGAGTGCTGGGTCTGGAGCCAGGGAGACGTGAGCTCAAATGTGACAGCAGAGCAGCTGTATGACCCTGGGCAAGTCACTTAGCTCTGCCTCAGTTCCCTCCTCTGTAAAAGGGGGGTAATGATAGCATCTGCCTCCCAGGGCAGGGGTAAAATGTGATCTTAGTAAAGAGTCTGCAAATGTCAAAGCACAATGCAGACGCATAGTGATGTACTTCATACTGCTGGGGGCTTTTATTGGAGCTCCTCTCCCTGCTGGAATGTAAAGTCTGCCAACGGGATCTGGTTTATTCTTTGTAGCACCATCAAGCACAGCGTTTTGTATACAGTAGGTGCTTAATAAGGACTTGCCAGTTGATTTTGGTGTTTGGATTCACAGCACTCAGTGGAGCCCCAGACTCATAGTAGGTGCTTAATAAATTCTTGTTGATTGTTTGTTAAAGCCCAGTAGGACCTGTGCCCCCATGTTTATCCAATGTCCCCTATAGGACTGAGGAAAACCAATACATTAGAAACAACCTAGACTGAGAAACTGAGGCCCAGAGGGGCCTTGTCTGAAGTCATATAGGCAACAAGGGTCAGAGCCAGAATTCAAAGCCTCTTCCATCTCAGAAAAGTCCAGCACCATGTGTGGTACCCAGGAGATACTTGATAAATGCTTGTTGAATGAATGAATAAATGATGGGTGAACCAATGAATGAAAAACTAACAAATGAATGGATGGATGAATCAATGAATAAAAAATTAGTGAATGGATGAATCAATGAATGAAAAATGAACTAATGGATGGATGGATGGATGGATGGATGGATGGATGGATGGATGGATGGTTGGATAGATGGCTGGATGGATGGATGGATGGCTGGATGGCTGGATGGATGGCTGGATGGATGGATGGATGGCTAGATGAGAATACATGAAGTAGGAGAAAATGTTCAGATCACGTATCGGGATCAGTGTTTTTCGGAGCCACATTCACATTATGTTTCACAGTCTCATCTAATATCCTGCTTCATTCCTCTGAACAGGTGCTCTGGTATACCAGGCCCTCTGACTCTCCCACCAAATCCCATTGCCCATGTGGGGAAATGCCTCTTTTCCCAAAGAAGCCTCTCAAAAGACCCGAACTTTCCCAGCATTCAGTGGGGAGCTTCCCAGGCTGTAAGCAGGCCCATGCAGGCCAGAGGGCTCCTTGGGGTCACCCACCTGAGATGGCCTGCACGGCCACACGCAGGAAGCCCTTCACTTCGCCTTTCTCGCTGACGATGGCTACTCGGTGGACCAGTGGAACGGGGTAGAGCAGGTTGCTAAGGTACACGAAGGCCCTGAGGGAGAGGCAGAGGAGAATGGTCACTGTGCCCGCTGCTCCCCAGGGGGTCGCCAGGCACACGGCAGGCTGATGGGCAGTTGGCATCATCACAGCTCACCGCTCACACCACAACAGGGCTGCAAAGCAAAATGGAAGCAAGACAGCCAAGGCCAGCCGGAGGAGGAAGAGGATGATGAAGATGAGGATGAGGATGGGCATGAGAGGCAGAGGGGGAGTGGGGGAGGGGCTGAGCCGTGCGTGTTTAAGGTGGGAAGTTCCCAGGAAGTCGGGTCAGTGGTGTGAACTTGAACTTGGCAGTGACTTGGTGACCCCTCCCCCCCTCCCCCGAGGTAGTACCTTTCAGTCCTTCACCTCCCCTGGGCAGGGAGAGGGGAGGGAATTGTCATCTGGAAGCTAGAAAAAGGACTTCTGGCCATAGAAAGTTGGAGAACTAGTCAGTGCAAGGTGGAGAGACGGCTGCTGTAGATGAAATCCAGAGGGGAAGGGAGGGACAGGCTGCAGAGGAGGAAATCGGAGAGCCGAAGGAGAGTGGGCAGAGAGAGGGAAGAGAAGGAAGGAAAGGAAGGAAGCCGTGAAGTCACAGCCCAGAGCCGCCTACCTCCTGAAGGAAGGAGCACAGAGACCTGTTCACAGTCTGAGAAAGAAAAGGGATTTTCAAGTGGACCTTTCAGCTTGCTGCAAGAGGTGCCCTGGGCCTTGTGTCTGGGGAGGAAGGGGCTCAGAGGGTGACAGTCGTGAGGTCCTAGTGCCTGCTACACAGAGGCCCTGCCCTGTACCTGCTGCTGGCAGCTCTCCACCCCCAGCTGTTGCTGGCATCCTTCCTGGCATTCTGCTGCCCCCCCAACCCAAGGCTTAGGGTCTACATCTCTACTAATCTCATCTGGAATACCAGGCACCTGTGGAACAAAATGACCCCAGAAAGAAGGAAGAAAAGAACACATTTACTGTCTGCTCTTCTCCAGGTAGCTTGGGGGCAGGCAGACCCCACCGGGTCCTGCACTTAGCAGAGTACTAGACTGAGAGCCAGGAGGCCTGAGTGTGAATCCTGACTTAGACATTTATAAATGCTTTGAACTTGGGCAACTCTGCCATCTCTGCCTGCCTCAGTTTCTTCATTTGTAAAATAAGGGTGTCGGATCTTGTGGCCTTGGAGATGCCTTTCAGTGCCATATTTGACCCTATGGTCTTTCTTTTGTTCCATTAACACAGGCTGACCCCACTCTTAACCTCCCCCAGCTATTTCAAAGATGCCAACCATTGGTGAGGTCAGTTATGTGGGTCATGAGTTAGAGAGAGAGAGAGATAGAGGGATAGAGGGGGAGAGAGAGAGAGAGAGAGAGAGAGAGAGAGAGAGCCACAAGACAGAAAGAGACAGAGCCACAAAGACAGAGAGACAGAGACAGAGGGACAGAGACAGAGATAGAGACAGAGACACAGAGAGAGACAGAGAGAGACGGGGGGGGGGGGGAAGGGGGGGAAGGGGAAGAGAATGTGGATCCAAGTCCTGGCTTACTTGCTGCTCTCCTTTCCATGACATTCTCTCGGTCCCAAACCTTGGCATCCCCATTCTCCATACTGAGAAAGCTCTAAGACACTTCAACGCTGCCTCTTGGAACCCTAATAACTCTCAAAGTGCGAGGTCATTTGCCACTTTGTCCCCAAGACCTTTCCTGACCCCCTCCCCGACCTTGTTTTTATACCCTTCCCCCATTCCTGCCCGCACTATTACTGTGTATTTGCTTTGTACATATCTTATTTCTACATCTCTCTGCTCTCCATCCCACCCCCAACAGAATAAAAACTCCCTGAAGGCAGGGGCTGGTTTCATTTTTGTCTTCCTTTTTTCAGTGCCTAGCCTGGGGCCTGGGAGACAGCAGGCTTTTAAGAAATGCTGGGCATGGAAGCATCAGTGCAAACCCATGCCCACTCCTGGAAAACCCACTCTAAGAAACACATGCTTCCACTCACTGGGAAGATAGGGCACTTCCTCTTTGCGGATGAGACACATGACATAGCATAATGCAGATAGATGCTGGCTTTGCCCGACCCAGGGGCTGCACACTCCACCCTCCTGACCCCCCTGGCCTCATCCCCCAATGTTGGTATCATAGCTTGGATAACAGCAGACATACCCCGATTTCTCAGCGCTTGATGCCAGCTTCTTAATGCAGACACACACTGGGGGAAAGCCTAATGTGATGGATGGACCTATAACCAGAAGGATGAGCAGATGGGAAAAAGGGGGATATATATATACAACCAATACCATAGCTCTTGAGCTGGAGGGACCTCAAAGGCCATCAAGAACAACTTCCTCATTTTATGGGCGGGGAAACAGGCCATTCTTCCAGCCAGAAAGATCATCAAGGTCATTTAGTCCTCATTCTACAGACGAGGAAACTGAGTCAAAAGAGGGTAATTCAGGTAGTGTTTGTGGTTGGATTTGGACCTAGGTCCTCTGACTCCAAAGCCATTTTCTTTCAGAATCTCAGATTGGGAAGCAACCAGGCCAATCCCTGTCAGACAAAAGGTCTCCTCTCCAACAGCCCCAGCCATGGTTTGTCTGTTAGAAGGCCTCAGAGCAAAAGGCTCTACCAGCCCTCAGAGGGACCATCTCTTACAGAGATGATGCTTTCCTGCCACTTCTACCCCATGCTGCTAGCTCTGCCTCGGGGGCTGAGCAGAATAAAGCTGGCCCCTCTTCAACATGGCGGCCTTTCAGTTACTAGCAGGTAAAGCCCCCTGGAAAGGTTATATATGAGTTCAATTCACACGAAAGTACAAATGAATGATATTATATCCCTTCCTCAGACAAGGTTCTGATTGGGGGCGAAGGGGAGAGAGGAGAGCCTCAGTCACCTTCCAGAGGGATCTCCATCATGTGATAGATGGGAAAGGCAGAAAGGAAGGACACCCCATAGACACATCGCTTCTCCACCTTTCCACTTTTTCCAACCTTACCCAACCCAGCAGATCTTAAATGGGTCCATCATCTCATGACTAGCAGTTGTCAGAGGGAGGGTTTGAACAGAGGTATCATCTGACATTCAGCATCCCTTCCATTATGCCACATGGTCCCTAATGCAGTACTGTGAACACAGGAATGGACAGGGATCAGTACTTCCGCCTGTTGAGATAACCACCTGCCCCATGTGTCTAGATTACACGTGCAGGCTCTCAGAGCTCAGGTGGCCACCTTTGGACAAGACTCTCCTCTATGGTCCTCAGACAAGTGGCCCTAGTGACAGGAAGCCTACCTCTCCTGGGGCAGCCCATTTCTTTGGCACAGCTTCCATTGATGGGAGCTTTTTTCCTGACATCCAGCTAAGCTCTGACCTCTCTGCCTCTTCTATGCCTGTTTCTCCTGGTTTGATTCTCTGAGGTCAAAGAGTATAAGCCTGATCCTTCACATGGCCAGCCCTTCAGATCCCTTAGGGCAGGCCCCTGATCAGCCTTTTGTGCCCCTGTCCTTGGATGGCACAGTCTCCAGGCCCTTCAATGTCCTGGTTGCCTTGTGGGTAGTTCCAATTTAGCAACATCCTTCCCAAATTGGGGTTCCCAGAACTGAGGAAAATGCCTCAGCTGTGGTCTGCCCAGGACAGAGGACAAAGGGATGGTCAACCATAATTTTTAGTTTGTATCCATTCACCTACTGTCCCCATCTTTTGTTTTCAATGAGACCTGCCATTTTATGGAAAAGGGAACTCTTCCCCAGCTGAGAAAACTCCCTCTATCCACGCAGACAGTAACCACTGCTCTTTGACTTTAGCCTTAAAGAGCTGCCTGGGGTCCTGAGAGCTTAGGGACCCACCCACAATGACAGAGCCTGTGGGTATCAAAGGAAGGACTCGAACTCAGGTCCTCCTAGTTCTGAGACCAGCCCTTTCTCCACTAGGAAACACTTCCACCCTGGCTGTTGGCTTCTCACCAGAGAAGACACTGATTTCTGTGATTACAAGTCTCCATGGAAATGGAGTAAGCTACCTCTGGAAGGATGAAAAAGGTCTTGAGTTCTCCATCTTTACTTTCCCTTCTGGCCCAGGATAACAACTTACTGAGGGACAAAAAACAAGGAACAATTTAGGATCCTCGACCTTCTCAGCTCTAGCCAGGATAATGTGGAGGCCTTCTAGACTCAAAGCCTGAGGGCAGGGCTGCCTGGTGGCTAGCTCCTGCAGAGGAGGCATGAGGCTGAGCTCTCCCTCCTAGGGCCTTCCAGTTCTAAATCCAAGGCCAATGACCTGCCTCTCCGGCTGCCCTCTGTTCTGGCCTCTGGGGCCCAGGAATGCAAGCAGGGTGTAGGCTGCAGGGGGAGGGTGGTGCTGGCTCTGTGTCCCTTCACAGCTGTGCCCCTGGGGCCCATCCTTCCCCACAGAGCACAGGGCTGCCTTTCTCTGGGGGCCGTAGGGGCTGAGAACAGCAGACTGTTAGCAGGGACAATGTGGTGATTGATGGATCAGCTGCAGAGACAGCTACTCTTTTCTCAATGTCTCTTCCCACGTGGAGGCAGGGCCCTGGACCTTCAGGGGAACTTGGCCTGTGGGGGGCTGCAGAGATTCAGTTATGGGAAATGGGTGTCCTCCTCCTCCTCTCCTCAGACAAGGGCCTGACCCTCTCCTGGGGCTTTTCCTTGGAAAGAGAGCTTTCCTCTCTGCAGACACAGTGACTCAAGGGGCCAGAGGTCAAAAGTGGGAGATGCTGTCCATAAGGTGAGAAAGAAAAGCTTTATGAAGGACTTAACACCAACAGTGAAGGCTGAGGGAAGGGCCCGAGGCATGGGCCAGGAGGGACCTGGGAGACCGTTAGACAAGCTCTTAATTTTACAAATGAGGGAAGAGAGGCTCAGAGGAGTATCCCACCTCAGGGTGGCAGAGCCCTGGAGGCCACCTTGCCCACCCTGTGGGGAGAGGGGAAGGATGTCACAGAGGCCCCTGTCCTAGCTGCAGCAGAGTCCAAGCTCCTTGTCCCCAGAAAGCCCAGTGGCACAGGGGAGAGAGGGCTGGATTCTGAGTCTGATAGCCTGGGATCTAAGCCCAGAGGGGCTGCTTTCTCTCTGTGCGACCTTGGGCAAATCATTTTCCTTCTTCAGGTCACAGTATTATCCTCTATAAAATGGGGAGAAGATTGAATGAGGTAACTTTCCCTGACTTTTGTGCTGCCAGAGCCTTCTGAAGTTCCCATGTGCTCTTGTTTCCTTGTCCTCTCAAGTCCCACATTCAAGCTACCAGGTCAATGACCATATTTTCTCTTTCTCAGTCTCTAGACAGAGAAATAAAAAGAATATATAAATATAATAAAACATTATTTTTATATAATAATGTAATTAATAAGAAAAATAAAATAAATATAATAAAATAAAGACATAGAGAAATAAAAGGACCAGTAAAAGTGTAAACCTCAGAATGTCATCCTAGTCAAATGGTGCCATCTTCCTCTTACAACAAACAACACATCAACAGATGACTGGACCATGACGGGTCATAGGAGCATCCCCTCCAAGAAATTACTGAAAGGGCTTCAGAATCTCTCACACCCAAGGTCACCCACAATGCCACTCATTCAGTCCAGCCTCATGCTAGACTTACCTCCCTACTCTATGGTCTAACAAAAGCAGCCTTCGCCCTCTTCCTCGCCCAGCTCACCATCTCCCAAGTGCATGCCTTTTCACAGGCTCATTCCATGCCTGGAACTCATTCCCTCCTCCTTTCAGCCTCATAGAATCTCTTACTCTCTCCAAGACTGGGCTCAATGCCACCTTCTCCACTAAGTCTTTCCTGATCTCCCCAACTGTGAGGGTCCTCCTTCCCTTGCATTTATTCTGCATAGACACTTAAATTATTGTTGATGAATTGAGCCATTTCTTCCACCAGCATTTAATAAGCTATGTGTTTAATTCTATGAGAGAGTGCTAGATGCTGGAGACACAAGGGCAGAAATGAAAGGTCCTTCCTCTGAAGGAGCTTATATTCTTCCACCCCCAAAGCTGGGGACTGTGACCCACAGGAGAAATTCTCTTACCATTGGTCTGCATTAGTCACTGGCACACTAGCAAACAAAGTGAGCTGAATGCTTCTTGAGACTAGCAGCTGCTCTGGGGATGGGCTGTCCACTGAGTCACAGACATGGCTTTCATTTACCTCTGCTGTCAAGGATTGCCCCTGGACCCTCTGAAGCACTTGTTTCCTGTTTCCAAATTCTTTACTGTGTAGAGTGGGAGAGAGGGTAATGTGGGGTGGAGTTTAGATTTGGGCTAGAGTCAGGGTGGGGAAGCTTTAGGAGGGAAAATAGGTGCCGAAATCACAAATCTATTGGAAACCAGCCTGGCCTTCTCCTGCTTCCTGAACTGGAGTAAATCACGGATCTCCATACTTCCCATGGGACTTGGTGTATGAAGTAGAGGGGAAGGTGTCTCCAGTTTTCAAGATCAAAATGAATAAGGGAAAACCCACTTGACAAAAATCTTCTGAAAAAGCAGAATTCTCTTCACAGATTGAAAACTGTTGAGAGTTCTAAGGGTGAAGAATCATGACCATTAAGCATGTTCTGTCCCCTCTGCCTCTGCTAGACTGAAATTTCCATGAAAGCAAGCCTGACATTTAATTGCTCTTATAAGTCTCATAGTATCTAGTCCAGTGTTTTGCAAAAACTAGGCACTTTGCAAATGATTGTTCAATGATCGATTGATTGAATAAATTCTTTCCATGGGGATCTATTGATTTCCCCTCCTCATCATGACCCTAGCAGAGTGTTCTACCCACAATAGGCCTTTAATAAACATTTGTTGAATGAATGGACTGGATGGCACTTTGCTTGAAAGGTTCATCCCAAATGTGAATGAGCATATCACATCTCAGAAGATGTGAGGACAAGTCATTGGCATGCCCCAGATGACATGGAGCCAGGAGATTTGCATTAAATCTCAAACCTGCTGCTTAGTACCCGTGTGACGTTGGGCCAATCCCATCTCCTCTCCAGGCCTCCATGTTCTTATTTTTCAAGTGAGAGGGTTGAACTAGGCCTCTAGCCTGACACCTAGCTGCCTCAGTTTCCCTCTCCTTTATTTAAGATGTTGTATAGGAGATCTTTATTCAACTGTGGACTGGATGCTGAGGCCTTGACTTCTATGAGATTCTGCAATCTCTTTAACTTCTTACAGATACAACTAATTCTTCATATATCAATAGAAAATCCACTTCATTTGTCTTCAGTAAGTGGTTAATGGCAGGCTCCTCTACTTCACCCTCATTCCTCAAATGCCCCAACTATCTCCTCTTGAATATTGTGTGAACTTAGGGACTGAAAAACTGACAATAATATTAACCCATTAGGGTTAGAATTAGGGAAGGGAATTAGATTTTTAAAACCATATCATATACATTTCAAAATCAAGTGGAAATTTTTTTCATGATTTTTTGGGGATTATACAGATTATAAGCTCCCTACCAATGGCACTAATGATCAATAATTGGTAATATTATGGGAACTATTAAGGAACAAAGACAAAAGAGAAAAAGTGGTCACAGCACAGCCAGAGGTACCTTGCTCCCTGGAAAGGTTGGTCTGAGACAGCAATCAAAAATCTCAGACTGTGCATGGACCTTAGAGGCATTCAGTCCAACCATATGCCAAAAGTAGGATTCCCCTCTATTGCATCCCTTATAGATGGTCATTTGGTTTGTGGTTGGATACCCCCAGTGACGGGAAGCTCACCCCTTCATAAGGCTTCCAGAGACCTTTCTAGATAGCTCTAGTTCATATGGAGTTCTTCCTCATATTGAGCTGAAGCTCCTTTGCTATAAATCCCCCTACAGATCACAGGAATGACCTTGGAGCTTCCTCTGGTCATATTTGCATCAGTACTGAGCCACACCACACAGTTGGCTGGTAGATTTGGGAAGAGCCATTGATTCTACAGAAGGGCAGTTAAATGCATGGAGCCAATCATCTTTCTTTAGGTAACCTCTCTTAGAGTGCTGCCATATTGGAAATTGGTGGCCATACCTAGAGACTTGGGGCCAATTTAGAGGTGTTAGGGAAAATGTGGGGAAGCCTGGTGTCAGACTATGCACACCTGTTAAGAACTTGAGCTAAAAATGCCCTAGAAACAAAATCAGGATTATTAGGAACATGAGCCACAATGGGTGCAAATCCTGGCATTTGGACTTTGGTTGTCTTCTTATCACATGTTGGGGTTTGACAGGAAGGAGATTTTCCCATGAAGGGAGAGGGGAGTGAGTTGTTTGGAAAGGGAAAGTCACACACCTCGAAGACAGGGATGGGCTAATGGAGCTTTGAAGGGAGGAATGGGAAATGGAGCTTTTTGAAGGACGGTGGTGGGCTGGGTTTGAGTTGTACCACCGTGATCAATGGGGCCTCTGGCTTGGGGGAAGATTGACAGTTCAACTCACATAGTTCTTCACTAACCTGCATTCAACTTAAGGACATACTTAGAGGGGTCTATTCTTTATTCCCCTCTCTCTATTCCCCACCTTGCACCCTGTTATTCATTTCCAGGTACCACATGATAGCATTTGAGGATAGCATTTAAATTAGTAATTATATTGATTCTTGGGGCTAGAGGAAAGGTGGTTTCTCTGGACTGTATTCTAAGCACATTCCTTATGGGCTCCTGCTTTGGGAATCAGATTCCTTCCCAAGCTTGAAAGGCAAAGATCCCCCTGGGCACACCTTTTGTATACAAGCCTTGATTCTGCAGGTATGTGTCTGTCTGTCTGTCTGTCTCCCCTCTCTGTGAGAGTCTAGGATTATGGAATGCAAGCCCCTCTTCTGGGCCCATGCTCTGCAAACACTTTCTGAAGCACATTTATGGTGGTGTCAGATACTATGTATTTTATGAAGATCCTGTTGGTGATATACTATCACTCTTGGCCAAAGGCTTCTTTCTTACAACAGATCAATGGGTAGCCAGTGAAGCAGACCCAAGAAAGGACATGCAGTGGGAGGCAAAGAGTCTATTTCTCAAGCTGCAGAAGCTTCCCTGTTCTCCCATATGTGAGGACTAGCACATCTGCTGGATGAGGGCCAGGGAAAAGAATGCCTTCCATCCATCTTGGCAAACAAAAATGGTGCTTTTCAGGGAGACTGGCCCACAAAAAGCATCACCATATTGACTTAGAGTCAAAGATGTTCAGAACTGAAGACCTGCTGAGATTAGTCTAGTCCTGCCTCTTGCTATTCTTCACTCTGGCTACCCCCAGCCCAAGGCCAAGTTCCTTTCTTTCTCTCCTGAAGCTCTCTTGGTCTCTAGAGAAGCAGAGACCTTTTCTCCCTGGGCTCTGGAGGACCCCGCTTGGCCTCACTTGCCACAGCTGATGTCTCTACTGTCTTTGAAAGTTTGCAAAGCACTTCACACACATTACACTGTGTGATCCTCCAAAAAAGCCTTGAGCCATGTGCTCTTCTTCTCCCCATTGCACACATGAGGACACTGAGGCTGGGAGAGAACTCTTGCCCAAGGTTACACAGTTAATGTCTAAAGTAGGGTTTTAATTTGGGTCTTCCTGACTCCAAGTCCAGCACTCTTATGAACTAGACTCTCTTTCCTGCCACCTACATACTTTTCATTGTCCCCTGATTATTAGACACAGAAATTCCCAAAGCAAGCCTCACCTCTGCTCAGGCATGTAATGCCTTGCTCAGTCCCTTGAGACTGACCATATCTAGGGTTGCCTTATCTATCGACGACAATCTTTGGGAAAGATTTATCTTCCTTCTTCATTTCTTCCCTTCTTTGTTTCCTCCTTTCTCCCCTTCCTTTCCTCCCTTCCTTTTCTTACATTCTCCATACAACAGACCTTTGTATTATTTGAAAACAGGCATTTCTAAAGCCTTCTAATCAAAAGCTTTCCCATATCATCTCCACCTGTACCTTTCTTTTTAAAGCATGCTGGCAAGGTTTGGGGGTCTGGGTTTCAGGATGGTAGTTACTCATCTACTATTCCAAATATCTCCCCCGACTTCTTCTGCTGGGTAGGGTTGGCCAGGGTAATCTCTGGATCCCTCAGGGCCAATCTGCTACACTTTTGAAGGATGAAGTAGGAATGAAAGAAGAGATTGATTTTTATAGACAATCTTCCTCACCCTCAGCCCTTGCTTCTCTCAAGCATTTTTCTCAAAGCCATGGAAAACAACTGGATGAAAAGGAGAGAATGTTAGCCATAGGGAAGAAGGGACAGAGGGGTACCTCCGAGCCCAGTGTCTGGCGATCATGGCAATCTCAGTCTGCTGAGAGGGATAGTGTGCAGACAGACAGGGTGAGAAGCTTGGGAAGTCACTCTGTATCCCTAGACATGGACCCTGGCTGATTTCTCCCACTGTGGCTTTATCCAAATGGAAGAGATGAGTATATCTTGAAGTGACTGAAAACCCAGGAAAGATGAAAAGTGAGGGAAGAGAGGGAAGCAGGAACAGAGAGAGAAAGGAGGGTGAGGGCATGTGGCACTAAGGGATGAGGAAGAGAGGGCAGACACTAACCACAAGATTGGTGAGGCAAAGATGGCATGCTTGGACCAAAGAAAAGCCTTTTAAAAGGAAGACAAAAGTGAAATCACCCCTCCCCCCAATTTTGCTAAAGCTTTGTAGAGAGCCAGCAGCTAAAAAAAGGAAAGAAACTAAAAAAGGATATATGGGGGGGAAAATCAAAAGACAAAGGACCCAATTATCAAACAGTCAGAGCACAGTTCATAGGAAATGTGGCCTGCACAGCTGCTGCCCAGGGATGCCCATTCTGAGTCAAACCAAAAAGATTCAGGAGATTCAAAATAAAGGCCCTCCAGAGACCATCCCACAACTGGGGCTTGGAGAGGGAGGTTCTCCTTCTTTGGTTGATTTTATTCATTTTGTAAATTTTGTAAAATCTCAAACTTCCCAAGAGGAAAAAAGAAAAATTGGAAGAACCCAGCTCTTTCCGTCGGAGACTGCAGGAGCCTACATTCCATTTCTTGCCTGTTCCCGGAGCCTTCTTGATCTGGGCTCTTTCCCCTCCCAAACCCCGAATTCTGAAAATTTCTTTTGTTAGAGAAGGGAACCCTCAAAGCTGTCCCAGGTATTAAGAAAGACAGAGATGGAATCTGGTCTCTGTATACTTGATAAACTAGACTGCTTCTTCCTAGAACCTCCGAGAAAACTATCTCCTCTCTATTTCTCCAACTTTTACTGACTTTTACAACTTCTGGACATTATGCCCTCAGGAAGAATCTTCCTATGGAGCAAAGCTGGAAAGTCCAGACTAATTTTTCTCCATTTTGTCCATTTCAAGAGCTTTCTTTATCAAGACCACCATCTTTCACAAGATGAGCTCTGTGACTGTGACGCTGTTTTTCCAGAAGGTCACTTGAAAGCTGATTATTATTCAGGATTCATTGAATGATGCAGTGAAATCCCATTTTATTGACCTTCTCTGCTAGATAACTATGAGGCTGAACTCAAGTCAAGCCAGTGGGGGTTTCCCAATCCAGTCTAGTGATTGGATAAAGGAACCATCTTGCCTGGTGGGCCTTTAGAAACTTTTCTCCATGACCTGAACCAGAGGAAGAGCGAGTTCAACTTCCAATGGCTATTATGTTAGAATTCTTGGAGAAAGCACTCTATTCCCAGCAACCTAGGTCCCACATGGGGCCTCTGAAGATGCCTGTTTTCTCCCTCTGACATAGTAAAGTTCCTTTTATATCTTGTATAATAATAATGCCCAAATATTGTCATGTCCCCTTTGGCCTAGCTTTCCCTCCTGGCACATTCACCACAGATGTAGAACTGAAAAGGACCTAAACCTTTATCTAGTCCAGTTCTCAGATTTTACACAGCAGAGAATGGAGACCCAGAAAGTGAAGTGACTGGTCCTAGGTCACACAGGAAACGAGAGTCCAAGTGAGAATTTGAACTCGGGCTCTTTGACTCAGAATCCAACACTGGTTTGATTCCCCACTCCTCTACTGCATGTGTCCTCCCTGAAGCTAGTAGTGCCCCATCTTTCACCAGACTCTCAGTCTGGAGAGCAGTTCATTTGCTGTTACTAGTGAGGCCTGAGGTGTCTAGAGCACTATAGTTTCTACAAAGTCCTTTCATCCAAGTGAACCCATCTAAACCTAAAGTAACTCTGTAATAAGTATGGAAAATATTGCTATCCCCATTTGGCAGATGAAGAAATGGAGGCCTAGGAGGGACATTCAGTGATTTTCCCAAGGTCACAGAACTAGTTTGCAGCAGAGCTGAACCCAAGGCCCTAGACTGATGTTACATGTATATATGCATGTATCTATATACAAGTGTATGTATATGCACATATGTGTATATATGTGCACAGATACATACTTTTTTCTTGGCGTTTTTCTCATGTCTCTGTTCCTTCTCTCACAGAGGGTCCCTTCTATGGTCATGGACCCTGGTATTACGGGCTTACACCTACTAGCCTTTCAATTATTCATGATAGAGGAACAGATGAATTATTTAGTGCTAATTTCAGAGCCTGTATCCCCTGGGATTTGTAACAGCTTTCAGGAGTAAAATGAACCCCCCCCCCCACAATCAGGAACTTGAAAGCTGAATTTTTTATGCTATCAGTCTCATTTTTGGCAGAGAGGAAGAGGGCTAGAGGTATGACTTTGGGGTTGGGTTTGAGCCCTACTTTTGACACATGTTAACTGTGTGACCACGGTCAAGCCACTCATTCTGAGTGTCCCAGGAGACTCTCTAAGACTTATCCATAAGCTAAGTTACAGAAGTTATCCATGTGCATTGGCAGAGGGAGTGTCCACACTCCCCAGTTCCCCATGCCAATGAAATCACACATTAAGAGCAAAAAAGATGAATAGCTCCCAAAACCAAGGTCACTAAGAGCCAGCCACAGCTCCTACTTCTTGCTGCCTCTCCCCAGTGGAATTCCTGTGCCAAGCTCTGCAATGGATTCTACTAGACTCTACTGAATGGCATCTGCTTAACCCAACTGGCCACTTCCCCACAATCCCTAAAGATTCCATGTCAGTTGCCATGTCAATGATGCTAGAGTTTCCATGTTGGAAATTGTTCTGCTCTGAAGAGATGCCCCATGGCCTTGGGCTCTTAAGGCATCTGAATGGTAGGATCATAGCACTAAACATCTGTGGAATTGGTGCCCTCACAGGTCTAATCGTGCTCAGACCGCAGTTCCCTCATGCGAAAGAGCTAGTTCCCTCCCAGCATGCTCTCCTGAAACCTCACCAACCTTCCTACTAAACTGAACAGGGGGGAGCGGTCGTAAAATGGATCCCGGCCACCATCACACAGCGAGCACTCTGGAAAGATGTCTTCCTCGAAGTCCTCCTCCTCCTCCTCCTCCTCCTCCTCCTCCTCCTCCTCCTTCCCCACATGCTGCTCGTCAGCAGGCTCGGTGATGTCGGAGTCGGGGTTCGAGAAGGTGGGGGAGGGGGTGAGATCAGCCATGCGCTCGCTCATGCATGTGTTGAAAAGAGGAGAGCTGTTGCAGCCAGAGACATCTGAGCTGAGGTTAGTACGAGATAGAAGAGAGGTTAACACCAGCTATTCCAAACTGAGTAGGATAGAGAAGGAAAAAATGTAAAACCCAGAACAACCCCAACCTAGAACAACCACCACCAGAAACCCCCCCCAAGAAATGCTGATGGTAGAGATGGGGAGGACAAGAACAGCCCCCGCCCACCACGTGCCTTACATAGAAGCTGCAAGAGCTGTCAGCTGGAAGGACCAAAAGGAACGACTCAATGGGTGGGACTCCCGGGGGGGCTGGGACTGGGGGAGGGTTGGTCAAGACAGGAACCACTGCCTGGAGTCATTATCCCGGACAAACCCCCGTGTTCCCAGGCCTGGCCTGGCTTCTACCTTGGGGGCTAGAGGTCAAAGGAGAAGGGTCATATTGATAAGACCTTTGAGGTGACAGCCCCATGCCCTTCCAGTCAGAATGCTGAAGGCACAGGTGTGCATGTGATTCATACAGCACAGAGATGGATGCTGGCAGCTCAGTGAGAACACACACAAAGACACACACGTCCAAGGATGCAAAAACCCATCTGTGAGTCATGGAAGCCAACAAGGAATCTTCACCCAGTCTTCAGATGAAGGCTCCCCTTCTGCCCATCCCTTGGCCAATGAAGGAGTTGCTATGGGCTCTGATAAGGTTTGGCCAAGAGCTGGCAGTGCTGATGGTGGGGGTGCTTCAGGATTCCAGGGAGGGGGTCGTGGCATTCAGCTCCCCTCAGGGTGTGTCATTCTCCATCATTGGCTGGTCTAAAAACCCACTCTCTGCTCACCCCTGTACTGGGCAGGCAACAGAACCCTAAGCCTCATTGTTAGGCCAATCCAATAACTGGTGCCTTCCCAGTGGAGGGTTTCTATATTTGTAGTTCCACAAGAATTCTTTCTCTCTCTCTTTCTGTCTTTCAGGGGAAGAGAAGAATGCTCTCACCTGCCAACCAGCCGGAACCAAGGGAATCGGTCATAGAAAGGGTCCCCACCAGTCACCACATTGTCACAGTCCTCGATGACACTGGAAGGCACCTCGGCAGCTCGGTCATACATCTCACGCATCGAGTCAAGTCTCTGCCTGTAGGGAGAGGAGACAAGGGGCCTGAGCTGGTGCCTGGGGCACAGTATATTGATGGGAAGAGTACCCAAGGGCCTGACCTACTCCACAGTGGCGGGATATGTGCTCAGTGGGCAAATCTTGAGAAGAGACTAAGGGGGAGAGGTAATGCCATTGATAGTTGATGGGTGTGGGCAGCATTCAACAACCGGGAGGAAACTCTTCCTGCCTTCATGCCCAGTTAGTGGCAGCATGGAGCAAAACCCCAGTCATCCCACACCCATTCTTATTCAGTGTGAGGCCACCCGACTCTCCTTCAAGGCTGTGTGACAGGCCCCCAGCAGAAACTTCCTTAATTAATATCTTTAAAGAATCATTCCAAGATAAGGTCACAGACTCAGGGCTGGAAGGGAACTCAGAGATTAACTCTCTCATTTTTCAGTTGGGGAAACTGAGGCCCTTAATGGTTCAAGGTTACATAGCACCACAGGTAGTTTTTGAACTAATGTTCTCTGCCTTTGATTCTGTAGCGGGGGGCTTATCTCAAACTGAATTCTTATCCCTTTATGGTTTTGGATTTTTCCTTTGGGTGAAGCATATGCACAAGTATCTAGAAGGTTGGCTAGTAGAGAATGGCAGCCCTTTGGGTCTTGCAGCCCTGAATGTGGCCCCTCCCATGTGGTTCCCCAGATTCTAATGCTTTCTCCCAAAATGTCTATTTGCTTCTCTTGGCATAGGCGGTAATCACAGTAGAATAAAAGCTCCTTGGGGGCAGGGATTACTTCACTTTATCCCTAAAGTCTGGCAAGTAGTAGGTGCTTAATTGGTGGATTGGGTGAATGGCCTCATGTTCATTCTCAGCACAGTGAATCTGAAAGGGCAAGGGCTGCCAGCACAGAAGTCCTCACTTGCCTACTTTTGTCCAGCCAATCAACTGTCTTCACTGTAGTGAGATGCCTACTAGAAGAAAGACTTTATTGTTTTTGTTGTTCAATTGTTTTCATTTGTATCACAATTCTCTATAATCCCATTTGGGGTTTTCTTGGCAGAAATGCTGGAGAGATTGTCCATTCCCTCTCCAGCTCATTTTACAGATGAGGAAATTGAGGCAAACAGGGTTAAGTGACTTGCCCAGGGTCACACCGCTAGGAAAAATCTGAGGCCGGATTTGAATTCACAAAGATGATTCTTCCTGACTAGAGGCCTCCAGCTCTATCCACTGTGCAATCCTGGAGCTCATCATCCATCCATAATCACCCAGGGGGCAGCAGGCTGAGCTGGGGTGGATTTCTGTTCCTGCACTAGCTTCTTTACAGCATGCCCCACTCCCTGCCCATCTGCCCTGATCACCAGACAGCCCATGTTCAGAGGATGGAAATGAACATTAAGATGTTCAAAGGAAAATTAACTAAGGATGGGCAACCTGCAACCCAACAGCTGTCAGATATCCCCAACTGAAAATCGGACTTCCAGCGATGGCTCGCTGTGTGAAATCCATACAACTTGCCCATTCATTTGCTGCCTCAATATATTCATTACAAAAATAAGGAAACAGAGAATTAGGGACAGATTTGGATTTGGGGGGGTGGTGGTGAGGGGTACAGACTTGTAGCTTGATTGGGTCAGGGAACTCCCAATCTCCAAACTCCCCCCAACAATGTAGATTGGCATTTGGATTGCAAGTTATCTTATAGAATTGCCTACAGCCTTGAGAAGCCATCCCTTGCCCTGTCAGACAGCTTACATGTGGCAGGGCTTGAATCCAGATTTCCCTGACCCCAAGGCTGGCTTTCTCTCCACTGCCCCATGTTGCCTCTCACAGAGATGTCTACAATATCATTTTGTTCTTGGAGGAAGCATGGCAGGGAACCATGATGTTTGGATCCAGTGCCATTGTCCCATCTAACCTTCTTTATTCTAGCTTGGCTCTATGTGAAATAGTTCACATAAGAGAATGAACATGAAACAAGTCTACAAAGAGTTCTCACAAGTAGGTTGCCAAGTAGTCATTGCCAATTACCAAACCAGAGGATATCAGAGCAGTAAAAATGATGGGCAGGCACTAGAAAGGGAGTTAGGGTTAGAAAATGCTGAGAGGGAAGACCAAGCAGGCAACCCAGTCTCTATGCCTGGGATTTTCCCATGAAGAGAATAACAACCACTGACTTACAATGTCCTATCTCACCATAGCTGTAACTTGGAATTTTGCCACTGGCTATTAAGTGCTACAGTCTCCTCCTGTATTTGGAGGTGGTGGTAGGGCTCACTGGAGTTAGGAAAGCACAGAGTGACCTAGACTGGGAAGAAACTCTCTTTCATGATGCTGAAAGGGAGGCAAGTGAAGTCAGTGTCCTCTAAATTCAGCCCCCTGTATATTCAGAGTCCTAAGACAACACCCCAATGACCTTTCCTAGTTACAGCTCTGATTCTCACCCATATGTTCTACCTTGAGTAGAGATAGCTTTGGAGACTTGCTCAGAAGACCCTATGGGAGCTTGACTTCTGGACACCAAAGGGGATTTTAATGCATTTCTAACAACTGACTTATTGGGTGAGGTGTGCTCTCTGGGTCCCACATGTCCATAATTCCCCCTCTTCCATTCAAGGAATCTGACACCCCAAACAAGCCTTGGCTGGACTTTGAGGTTCTTGGAGGTTATGTCCACCAAGAAACAACAGACATATAGCCTGTCAGCACTCTGGTATGGGGGGATGGTGGTAACAAACAGTGGGAAGAGGTCAGAGAATCTGAGTTCAAATTCCATCTCAGATGGCTACCATTTATGTGATTTTGAGCAAGCCACTTCCCTCCTCTGAGCCTCAGTTTCCCCATCTGTAACCTGAAGCAGTTGAATCAGATTGCCTCTATGGCACAAAGTAAAGTCTGCATATTTCCCCAACTTGCCCAAAGCATGCAAGGGCATTTCCTAAGTCTTTCTCTTTTCTCCAATTCTCCAGCCTGCCTTCAGGTCCTGGATGGTAGAAGCTGCCTCCTCAGTGATCCTTCTTCCTTCTCCAGCCTCCTCCTTCCAAGATCCTCATCTTTCCTTGTCACTTGACCCCTACCTGAGTTTCTCCAGTGTCCAGTAATGTGTAGCACCATTCTTCTGGTCCTGGACCTCGATAGCCACAATGGTCCGTGGGAAGGGACGTTTTTCTCTTTCTTTGGCAGCATCAGGGGGAAGCAAATCCGGAGGTAGGGGAGAGTAGAGAGTGTCCGTAAGGAGAACAAATTGGAATTGGACCTGGTGACAAACACAGGGAGAAAATGTCCAAACATCTCCAAGTTGCCAGGACCCTCAGCTGAGGACCTCACTTACCTCCCTCTTTTCCCCTCTCCCCCACAGTATGGAAGGCAGGGATTGAGATATAAGGTCTTGGGATCTTCACCAGGAGCTTCCCAGGGAGCTGAGAGCAGATGTCACCAGACAGGCTAGGTTAATTGGAGGTTTTAGAACCAATTTCCTCACAGAGGAAATGTCATCAGCCTGCTGGTGTTAAGGCCTTGCCTGAGAAAGGGGTAGATTTCCAGCCCAGCCACTTCACTCAAGTGAGAGGCCACTTTTCAGGTATTATGTGCCCCTACCCCCACATAAAAGATCCCATTCATTCTTAGGGCCGAGTCCTTTGCAACATCGATAAAACAATGCGTGCCATCACCTCCAGGTCATGGAATGGAGAGAGTGGCCCTGTGAGTACAAGGATATTTTTAGTTGGTATGATGTGAAGCCAGTGGGCCCTGGGCCTTGAGAGTGATCTGGGAAATATTTAGGGGCTATTACAGAGGCACTACCAGGATCACTGAACTCTCTCCTGCAGTCTCAATATTGGAAGTCAACTCTGAAGGTAGAATGAAGGACCAAATGACAAATGGGATGTGGAGATGGGAGGCAAAGGTGAAGACTTTGTCCAAGCACAGTCACTGCAGGTAGCCTCCCCAGCGACTCCCAGATGTCAGTACTGTGGGTCCCAGACCTCATGCTGCCTCTAGCTCTGAGAATAAGAGAGCTCAGCTCTAGCAAGAACAGTCCACCTTACCTTTTTCTTTAGCTCCACGCTAATGGCGTTGGCTTCTTTGAGGAAAATGGCATTGCCCCACAAGAGATCTCTCAGAGATGTGAACTGGTACCATTTCCACTTCCTGAAGGCCCAGAGTGCCAGCTCAAATTCCCTCTCTGTCCACTGGACTGTCAAGAGAAAAAGACAAACTCACATGGTCATTCCAGGGAAGGGCAGCCATCCCGCAGCACTACTCCCTGGAGCCTGGTGCCTTCTGAGCGTCAGAGGTATAACTTCTCTGACAATACAAGGGCAGAGAGGAGGATATAAGGGAGCCAGGACACTCCTTGCCCACAACAGGAAGCAATTAATGACTGCTTGTTGAAGTAGAGAGACTAAGAAAAGATGATGGAGACAGCAAAGACAAAAAAATTAGGACAGTGAATAGGAGCATGGCTATTACAAAAGCAAAGGCGTGCTATGTCTGGTCTTCAATGGTAGAGGTGCCAGGAGCAGTCCCTGCACCATGAGTGAGGAGCTCAGGAAATCTAAGCAACTCCAGGATAAGTTTGGGGTCTTGGGATCATGAGATCCGAGCTCTAGGCCTTAGAGGCCAGTGAGTCCAACCTCTTAGTTTTGGAGATAAGGAAACAGGCTTAGAGTGGAAGTGACTTGCCCAGGACGTCCGTGACAACATTGGGTCACTGAGTGAGCGTGACTTTTTTCCTTCTGTGATAAACAGATTGGCCATAGGGTCTCTTCCCCTCTCTGGCAGGTGGGACTGGCTTAGGGCCCTTCTGAGGCCCTCCTGGATTCTCTCCTTTCATGGGCTCACCATGGTATGGGTCAAGCATCATGGTCCAGTGGAAAGGCTTCTGGATTTGGAATCATAGGACCTTGGAGCAGATCCCAGCCCTGTCATCTGCCTTCTCTCTGGCACTGGCATCCTCCTTTGTAAAACGAGGGGTTGACCTTGATGGTTTTTAAGGTCTCTTCTAACTCAGACTTTGCCACCTATGTCCCTGCCTTAGAGCCACTTTCTGGGCTGTATTTCCCCCTTCATCGGCAGTAGCTGTGGTGTGATTACAATTACTCAGGGTAATATTCCTGAAGATATCGTAGGACACTCATTAAACACATGGATACTGTCACAGAGAGTGCAGCACTGAGAAGCTGTCCTCAAAGTCGGGAAGGTCTGGGTTCGAATCTTATCTCGGACACATACTAGCTGCATGACCCTGGGGAAGCAACTCAGCCTCTCAGGGCTGTAGGCCAGTGGTGTCCAGCTCAACTAGAAATGGCACCCTGAATGCAGTGTATCAGCCAGGGAACCCCGAATTAACATCATCCATGTTGTTAATTTCATATATATATGTATATGGAACTTGGTGCAAATTCCAGCCCCGTCCTCCTACTGAGGAAAGAATACACATGTATACATATATAACAGTAGTTGAACAAGTACTCCTTCCTCAGTAAGCCCAACAAGGAGTCATTCAGGCCCTTTACGGCATCCTTCAGTCAGTAGAAGTCAGCCATTGCCTGAGACAGTCCATATCACTTACAGATAACTTTTGTCATGAGAACATTTTGCCCAAATTTGCTTTGTACCTCCCACCCATCACCACTCCTAGATGAACATAGGAACCAGGCAATACAGGCTCCTGTTTTAGGTTTCCTTGGGCCTTCTCCACTTGGCACTGCTCTAGAATGGGGACAAGACAGAAGACAGCATCCCTCACCTTCATCTTCAGGCTCTTCCTCTTCTTCATTGACCTCTGGGTAATACCTGGAATCCATCTGCTTTTGCAAAGCCTCAAGCTTACTCTCATAGTCCTTAGGGAGAAGAAAGACCAAGTGACCTGTCTGGTCATCACCATCCCATGTCCCCAACCCAGATCATTGCAGGCAAACTACCAAAGGTTTCTGGTTGGGGTCTCTTATTAAGTTGGGGTCTGAGAAGTCATAATACTTTATTGAAATAAATCTGAGCTAGCTCTTAGCTCAGGACAAGACCCAACCAAGAAGCTTGCTTGTGCTCTCTGAGTGCCAAGGGAAAGAGCAATGACTCCTGTACCAGTCTCTGCTGCTCAAGGAGGTAGTTGGCTTCTTCTCTCTCTTTCCGATATTGGTCCTCGAGTTCCTGGAGTCTACGAACCAGAAGGGAGAAAGGATAGAACAACAAACTGAAACAGGTGTGGAAACAGGAAGTTTTTGTGATGATGATGTTGACATTGATGATGATGATGTCATAGAGTGGAGAGGGTGGTGCTCTTGGAGTCAGGAACACTTGAATTTCAAATCTCAATGCTAATATTTAAGCCTCAGATAGCTAAGACCTAGATAAGTCATAGATAAGTTAAGATATACTTTGGTGAAAGGAATTCTCACAATAGGATATCTCCTCATTGATTAACCCGGAAATCCTTGATGTATTTCCATAATAATTATCATTATAATTGGTGGAGTTGGGTCTGGACTTGTGATCTCATTGGCCTAGGGAATTCCTGGGCAATAGATTCACTCTCCCATCACAGATCAGCACCTTTTCTGCAACCTACAGAGAGTTGCCTGGGGCTCTCTGAAGTTTGGTAATTTGCCCAGGATCACTTAGCCAGCATGTGTTAAAGGCAGGACTTGAATCCAGGTCTTCCTGACTCTGAGTCTGACCCATAAACCACTAATGCACCTTGATTTTCAATATCAGTAATAGCTCCAGGAAACCCACCCCATCCCATCCCATCCCATCCCACCCCATCCCATCCCAGTGCTCCTCACCTCTGTTCCATCTCCTGTTTCATATCAATGCCTTGTTTTTCAAGTAACTCACGCTGGGCAAAGGCCCAGTCCACTGGTTCTGCAGGCGTCTCTGCACATGGGGTCCGTTCTCGCTCTTGCCGAGCCTGCTCAGGATGGTTGAATCGAAATACGTGACTCTTCCCCATGATAATTCGGTTTCCTGTGAGCAAAATAAAAGGCGAGATTGGCCTGAGGAAACTGGAAGGTCACCCACAGTGTAGGGGGCCCAAGAAGAATCAGCAGCCTGTCAAGGTATGAGAAAAGAGGCTGGGAAATCAAGGCATCATGGCCAGCCCTCCTCTCTAGATCAGAAAGGGGCCACAACTGCTTCTATGAATGTCATCGGCATATTGGACAACTGTTGCAAGACAGAAACATGGACCTCCAGAGAGAATTTACTGGCAGAGCTGAAAGGAGGCCAAGTTTCCCAAATGCACTCTCACCTTTTAAGACAAATTCAGTCCAGGGAATGGAGGAGTAGAGACTCTGGGACACAATGTGTTTGTTAGGAGTTGAGGCAGGGAGAGGAATTTGCCTGGGGGTGGCATCATCAGGAGAGACATGCAATCTGGAAAGTTCCAGCTTCCTTTCTCTTTCCTAACCAGGCACTAAGTGCAAGTACTTCTCAATAAATGCAACAAGCATGGAGATTACAGCTTGTAGGGTCCAGCCCAAAGCTCAGGCTCTGCTAGATCTTTTTAGATTCTGTTTCTGGCATCCAATGTATTTGTTCTTCCTCCTAGTGTCTTGTCATCTGCAAATTTGCCAAGCAAGCTATCTATACATTATATCTAAGCCATTGATAAAAAAAAGGAAATGCTTGTTTTATTCCACAAATTAAAAACAAAATACACAAATAATTATTTTTAAAAGTAAAAAAAATCTTAGAGCACACAGGGTCAGACTGAGAGCCACGGGGCTATCCATTGGAGACTTTTTTTTTTCTTTTTGGAGGAGGAGGGCAGGGCAATTGGGGTTACGTGACTTGCCCAAGGTCACATGGCTAGTTAAGTGTTAAGTGTCTGAGGTTGCATTTGAATTCAGGTCTTCCTGACTCCAGGGCCAGTGTGCCACTGTGCCACCTAGCCACCCTTGGAGACTACTTGCTAAGCTGATGGTGGTTACTCTTTGAGATCCCACATTTGATGACCTCTAAATTAACATCACTGTATCATTGTCTAGGTCATCTCCCTCTACCAGTATGACATGGGAGACTTGGTCAAATGCTTTAGGGAAAAATTATGTTTTCCCCTTTTGAGGGAAAGTAGCCTCAGTTTCCGGTACCAATATTGTACTTATGATGTCATTTGCAGACCTGTAATCTTCTCTACTAGACTGGGAGCTCCATGAGGGCAAGGACCACTGTTTTATGGATTCATCTGTTGCTTTCTCACAAGACCTAGCACATGACCTTGTCCATAGGAGCCATTTGATAACTGTTGAATGGATGAATTTCCATGTGATGAAAATGTTGGTAACAGTAGTCCAGTTCTCATTCCTCCATGACAAGTGGGGCCCCTTCCCCAGAGGGAGAGATAGAACTTACCAGATCGTAGGATGCTTGGTTCTGTCACTTTTTTGCCATTGACATAGGTGTCTGCCCCCTCACATGGCTCCAGGGTCACCACTGCTACAGGAAAGAAACAAAGAAAGAAGCCGAAAGGGGAGAAAGACAGAGAAGAAATAGAAACAATGTCAGTGTAAGGGCTGTGGCTCTTTTCAGTTGTCCCAGAGAGGATACTTCTGTCAGAGTCAGGAGGCCTGAATGGGGAGGGTACTGAATGTTGGGCCATTCTAAAGATGGTTGAAATCAAATTGAGTTCAACTGAAATGTCATCTAAGTTTTACCAAACTGGGGAGAGGGTAGGTTTTCAAATACCAGAGGGATCAGTCACTGCAATGATGTCTCTGGAAGAGGAACGACTTCCCAATGTCTTTGTTCCCTTCTCCTAAAGTGGGGAGTGGGAACTTGATGTGTGTATTGTTCTCATCACAAGGATAGCAGTGGTGGCCTTGGGGTCAGAGGATCTGGGTTCAGATACTGACTGTCCCACTTCCTACCCATGACCTTGGGCAAGTCTCATCCTCTCTGTTCAGCTGTTAAATGAGAGGGTTGGACTTTATAGCCTCTGAGGCTGATTCCAGCTCTAATTCATGTGATCCTGTGTTGGGGACACAGGACTTCCTGAGGTACTGGGCCATTTATGTTACTCAGGTACATCTGAAGTCACCGGTTTGACATGAGGATAAACTTAAGAGGTTTACACGGAAGGAGGCAGAGTGGTGACATGGCAAAGAGTTCAAGACTTGGTGCCAAGGGACCTGGCCTTGAATCTTGGCTCTGCTGCCAAGGATAGTGACTTTGGATAGGTCACTTCCCTTCTCTGGGACTCCATTTTCTCATCTGTAAAATTCCGGAGTTAGGCTAGATTGCCTGTGAGGTCCCTCCTAGCTCTATATCTCTACACCCATGACACCTTTCTGGGCCTGAGTTTACTCTTCTCTAAACTGAAGGGGTTTGACTGGAGGGTATTTTAGGTTCCCTCTGTGGTCCTAGAACAAAAGCTGAGAAACCTAGATTTGCAAAGCACTTTCTGCCCACCGGCTCCTTTGATCCTCACAACAACCCTGGGGGGAGGGACAAGTAGGGAAGATATCATGATCATTTGCATTTTACAGAGGAGGAAACTGAGGCCCAGAAAGCATAGATGAGCAGCCCAAGTCCATACCAATAATCAGTGACAGCAGGATTTGAACCCAAATCCTAAAACTTCAGAGCTAGTGTTCCTACATGACTATTCTTACTGAATAGAGTCAACCAGAGTTTTAAGAAAGAATAATTGGCATGACACAGGTATGTGTGTGTGCGTCCTCCCTTTCTTTGATATCGACACTGGTCATGATCTGTGAGAGGTTAGAACTGACTCTGCTTTAATAATCTAAGAATCTTATGTCAGGTATGTGGGTCACCATGGCAGATGCCAAGCAATTGTTCTGTGCAATTATGGAGGCTGGGGGACTGTGACAAACACTTTTCCCCTAAACATTGACATAAAAATAAAAGTTTCTCAGTGATCTGTCTTGGGATTCTTGTCTCCCACACTCATCAGGATCTGCATTGTTTCATCCAGTGCCCACTGAGTATCCTCAGAGCTCTCAGCCCTCAGTCAGGATTGGGGACGTGGAAGCATGGATTTAGGGCTGGAAGGAAGTTCAGCATCTTCATTTTACAGATAAGGAAACACAGGCGTAGATAAGGAAGTGATTTGCCCAGCTGGTGTGTAAGGAGAGATTTATATCAGCTCTTCCTGATTCTAAGTCCATGCCACTAGGTGTCTGCCAATCTTATACAGGACTAATGAAGGCAGGTGCTCTCTGCCAGGGGTCCTGAGATCTACCCTCTCAGGGCTACTTGTTTGGGCTCAAAGAAAAGAGAACCCTGGGTCTAGGACAGGCATTAGTGACTATTGAAGCCTCTCCTTCCACAGAAAAGGAAATGGAGACCAGGAAAGGGCTAGAGCCTTGGATGGCCAGACAAAAGATAACTCAGAGCTGGGACCAGATCCCCAAATTCCAATTCTGTGCTCTTTTTACTATCCCATGCTGTATCTTATTTCCAGATGCTATATTGCTACAGAATGAAACCCAGAGCAGGCACCTTCCGAGGCTATTCCTTTGGTTTCCAAAGGGCTATCTCAGCAGCAGCCAGCAGGGCAGCATGATTCCTTATCTCAAGGCTTCTTTTTCTCTGGTTGTTTCCCATTGATGGGTGTAGGGGGGAAAGGGCAATAAGGTACCATCCACACTGTCATTGAGACACGTCTTTCATGCATAGGGGGTGACAAGAGCCTGACTTATTTGAGGGAAATGAGAGGGAAATCCCCAGCCCCACATTTGACCTCCCCATAAAGTCAGGTTGCATTTTGATACCTGTCTTGATAGAAAGGAGACTGGTGGAAGCTCTCTCTATCACAGGACCTCAGGATACTGGACTGAGACTTGGTATTCAAAGTCCTTCATGGGCTTTCCAGGCTTACTGCATATTATTCTTCCTTATGGTCATTTCCCACCAAACCTATTTTGAATGTTCTTTCTTTCATTCAACTGTGAGATCCTTGAGGGCAGTGACTATTTTTGCCTTTCTTTGTATGCCCAGTGGCACACCATAAACACTAAATTCTTGTTGACTTACTAATTTGCCTAATCAGGCTTTCCAAAACTTGTCACTTTCCCTCCTGTCTTTGGGCATTTGCCCAGGCTGGCTGCCTGGCTGGAATGCACTCCTTCCTCACTTCCACCTACTAAAAGCTATAATTTCCTTCAAGGTTCCTGACAAAATTTTACTGATTCCCCTTAGCTATAAAGAATTCTTTCCCTTTTCCTCAAATTATCATGTGTATACTTTCCCGTGTATATGCTGTATTTCCCCTTCCAGGAGAATGGAAGCTCCTTGAGAGCAAGAGCTCTTTCATTTTTATCTTTGTGTCTGTTGCACCTGACAGTTCTTGCTAAATCCATGCTTGTTGAATGGGATTCAATTGAATTCATTGGCATGGATCCCAACATGGCGTTTAGTCAAAGAGAAAGAGAACTCGGGAACTTGAAGGTCATTGGAAAGGCAGGTAAAATCTGATGAGGTGGAAAGCAAAGTCAGCAAACAGCATTGGGATCAGGGGATACCTTCATTGCCAGCCCTGCTGTCACTCCGGAAAATGCAGTGTTCTTCCTTTATGAAGTGCCCACTCAGGACGATGTCTTGTCTCCTCTCTCCATCCTCCCGGCCAACTCTGAATACAGAGGCACAGGTTGTTAGCATTCTCTGCCTAAGACCCATTACAGAATGCCACTGCTGCCCAAGTTTATTCCACCCTCAGAATGGAGAGAGATTGAGAGATACAAAGAGAAGGTAACCTTTTCATTGCAACATGATCCGCAGAATTAGAACAAGAAGAGTGCTTAAAATGCTCAGTAACATTTGGATGATCCTTTGCAAGGAACATGAGGCAATGTGTTTGTATCACTGAGAAGAGATCCACATCCCTCCATTGAGGTATATCAACAAAACAGATCAAGAGGACATGGACTCATGCATGTTTACATTTTTTATGCATGGGAAAACAGAGGGACCCAGGCCACAGAAGCAGCTTCTCCCTCTCAGGATGGAGAAAACTTCTGGGGAATTCTGCTTAGCCTTAGCTGGTCTGTGGCTCAGTTGGCCAGCAAGTGGCATCCTGCAGTTGGTTTCTAGTTTTGAAGCCCTGACGATGGTTCTGATCCTGTACTTCATGCTTGAGTCGAGTCACAAAGGGAACCCAGTGCTAGAGGTATCACTCCAAATGCTTGACTACCTCATACTGATGATGAGGCTGCACACTATCGACTTGGAATGTAAAACAAGCTTCCAAAGCATCGATGTGATCACCAATCCTTTTCCTCAATGCTTTCCTGACAATGCTTATATCCCTTTATATGTTATAGTCACCCAGAAGGTGGGATCTGCTCTTCCTTTTTTTTTCTTTGTGTTTCTAGTTTCTATCACAAGACCAGCACTTAATAAATGCTTATTGAATTGAATAAGTGACATTGCATTTTACCTGAATGAGAGGGGCAGAGCAAGGAGTCTTAAGAGCCATCTAGTGAAATCTCCCCCTTCCCCCACAAATGAACCCCTCCCCCCACCATCCATAGATGGCGCACTAAGAAAACTGCCATCCTTGTGGCAGAACTCCTGGGGTTTGCCTGAAGAAGAGAGGAGAAGTGCAATGGTGGGAGATGACAGGGATGTGCCCCTTCCCCAGCCCATGGGCATGGACAAACAGAATATTACCCTTAAGTAAGGACAAGGCAGCTGCCATCATGGCTCAGCTACTTATGTAGAGGTGCAGTCTCACCTGGTTATTCCATCTTTAATGTAGTACAAAAGGCACTCTGACATCAGGGGGTCTTCATTCAGGTTGACAAGATGAGGTGTCTAGAAAGAAGAAAATGAATACTCTTTTCTACAGGGTGATTGTGAATTAACCATTCATCTGGGTACTTTCTGCCCCTAGGGTTGCCCAATGATCTATCTAGTTACTGCCCTCTGTAAAGGGAGGGCTCATTTCTTCCCTAAAGGAGTCATAGAGAAACAAAAGACACTCACAGAAGACCGTGACAGTAAAGGGCTTGCAAAAGGAGCTAGAATCTTACCACACAAAGAACAATTTCTTCCAAGTTCTCAGCCCAACACCACTGAAAGCCTATTAATCCAATCCATCACAAGTAATCCATTGTTTAGGCCTGAGTTTAGCACCACATACATGTACAGAAACCTAAGAGCCCAGACTCCATTGCTTGCAGAATGTTCCTCAGGAATCTCTGCTGGCCACATAACTACCCAGGGTGTTTTCTGGGTGAACTCAGCTTCTAGAAACCCGGTTGGAATTCTTCAAGTTCCTTCAGTCTTCTGACCTTGAGCCCCAATAGTCAGCTCAGACTACCAAGCTTCTGGGGAGGGAAAATTGCAGAGGACAGAGAAGTCCTGGCTGCCTGAAGGCAAGGTGTGATGAGTGATGAAGAGGGAAGGATATGACTGAGAGGGAAAGCTGTAATTCTCTGCTATGGAAGAATCTTGTGTGCAGGAAGGATCTCCAACAGATGACTGAGTCCAAACAGTAGTAAAGAAAAACAAGAGTTTTCACATCTGTAACATGTTCTGTGACTCTCACTTTCCTGCTGACAGAGGTGCCGATATTAACCAACAGGCAGTAAAGGGGCTGGGACTTTCTCTGAGCTATCCAGCTGTCCTTGAGAGGGCACTCTGCCTTCTCCCTTACCAAGTGAGACCCTAGTGCTCTAGTGGGGAGCCCCCACTGTGGTTGCTGTGTCCATATTGGCTTAGAGACTGGCTTTCCCAAATTCCGTCTCCATCTGCTTATACATCTGGAATACATTATCAAGGTATGAAATGAGGCTTCTGATCCTTACTCCTTTCTTCTCAGTTCCTGTTTCCTTATTTCTCCCCACAATGAGCACACAGCTATCTGTGCCTTGACTGCTCTCACATCAGGCTCCTGCATGTTCTACAATTGTGGACGTACAGATCTACATCTTTTCAGAATTGAAAGGGTCTTCACTGGCCCTCTAGACAAAATCACTACCCTCTCAAAGACTTTCCTTTACAATATACTCCACAAATATCGATCCAGCTTTGGCTGAAAATCTCCAAGGAAGGGAGCCCACCAACTCTTAAGGCAGGCCATTCCACTTTGGGACTGCTCTAATTAGGAGGAAGTTTTGCCTGACGTCAAGACTCATTCTGCCTTTTTGACTTCCAAATGTGGCTCTGGTTCAGTCCCCTGGGGTCAACATGAGTCTAGTCCCTCTTCACATGAGAGTTCTTCAAAGTTCTTGAAGGTAGTTCAGCTACAATGTCCTGCCTAAATCTATTTTTTTTTCCTTCAGGCTAAATAGCCCCAGGGATTCCAGGACCTTCACAACCCTGATTGCTATTCTTTGAATTTTGTTCTTCCTATACAGTGGTACCCAGAAACTTTACACAACACTCTAGATATAGTTTGACCAGAATAGAGGACAGTCAGATTATCACCTCAATTCTGGAAGCCCCAAATTGCATTAAGACAGATTGTTTTCCCATTCTTCTCTGTCCTTGATTCCTTCTGGGAGCTTGGGTCTTTCTATCTCTCCAAGGCTGCTCCTCTCCCACTCACCTTTTATCCTTTGCTGCTGAAACTTCGAATACATCGCCCCAGACCCTGGGCAAGAATTTCATATGGAAACCTGAAGAATTTGGAAGTTTTTGTTTTTGCTTTTTGGAGGGCAATTGGGGTTAAGTGACTTGCCCAGGGTCACATGGCTAGTTTTTGTGTTAAGTGTCTGAGGCCAGATTTGACCTCAGGTCCTCCTGACTCCAGGGAAGGTGCTCTATTCACTGGGCAACCTAGCCGCCCCTGGAAATTTTTTAAAACAGCAACAATGAAAGTCCCTGGCAAATCTATAGACCCCAGGGAAACCTGAAGGGGCTGAAAGATAATTCAGTCAATCTAGCAAACTCCACTTTGGGGAAGAATTGGAGAAGTTCTGAATGAGTACCATTCCCAGTTGGTATTCTGTGTACTCCAGATATAGGTCTAACTTCCATCATGACAAAGAGCCAGATGGAAGAAATTGAGAGCTTGGGGGGAAATTCCATCTCTTCTCAGTGGTGACTGTTGGCCATATTGAAAGCATTAGCTTTTATCATCATCAATATCAGGAGACCGAGGTTTAACCAAGAAATCTGAGGATACTTGCTTATAGCACATTTCTAAACATTTGCTCCTGAGGTAGAAAGTGATCTAAATGTCCTCCCAAGAAGCAGGGATCATCCAATTGGATTTTGAGCTGGAAGGAAGGTTAGATATCCAGGCTCCCCTCACTTGCCAGCTGACAAGCACAATGATTTATCAAAGGTCACACAACTAGTGAAGAGGAAGGAGGGCTGCCTCTGCTCCAGTATTCTTTTTGAGTACCTATGAAGGCAGGGATTTTCTAGGGAAATAATCTCCTAGGGATTTCACTCGAATTTGGAGGGCTCTTCTCTATCAAATTTATAGGGCCATGCACCAAAGATACAGACAAAATCTCTATCCTATCTCAGGAGGTCAATGAGAGAGGCAAAGATATTTGAGGCAGGTATAAATGTCACACAGATGAAACATTTGTATATAGGTTTGTCTACGGGAGAGCCTAGGAGGACCTTGGTGCCTTTGAATGATCTCTTCTCCACTCTGCATTCAGCAGATGTGCTGTGACCAATTTTTTATCCCAAGCCACCACCAGAAGCTATAGGAGTTCCAAACCCCTGAGCTCCTTAGCAACATCTCAACCATAGCTGCAGCTCAACACCACACAGACCTGCCTAGGGGAATACACCCCAACACTCTCTAGGAATAAATCCCAGGAGCTAAGCAGCAGAGGCTAAAAAGATGAAAGAGAGAGATTGACATGATGCAAACAGTCTGACACAGGCCAACTGAAAAGTACAAAAGGATCAGGTCAATCAGTTCTTTAACAAAATGAACTGGGGGCAAAGAGATCTAGTTACACAAATACATCACACATGACTCCCCTTAACTGACGATGATGATGATGATATTAGCTGGCATTTAGAGAGCACTGTAAGTACTTTACTTAGGTTAAATCATCTGATCCTCACAACAACTCTGGGAGGCAGGTCCTGTTATTATCCCCATCTTACACTGGAGGAGGCTGAGGCAGACAGAGATTAAGTGACTTGCCTAAGTTTACATGGATAGTGTGAACCTGAAGGTGAATCTGAGGCTGGACTTGAACTCAGGTCTTCCTGACTCCAGGTCTAACACTCCACCCACAGTACCATCTAGTTGTCCTTTATATACCAAACTTCCCCAGGGTCTGGGGCAATGTATGTGAAGTTTCAGCAGCATATATATTTTGCTGGGTCTCAGGGACTGAGATTTGAAAAATAGAACAACCACAGTCACATTTTCCTTTCTTGAAAGAGATTTGCCATGAGGACATACCATAAGAGAATTGAGTTCCACTCATCTGCCTGATGCCAAATTCTACCAAAGCCTCCTTGATCCCCAAGCCAACACATCACCAGGAGAGAGAGAAAGAATGGTATTGAAAACCGTTCCTACCTTTTTGGGAGAAAACACACCCAGGGTGCCACCATCTTCCCTCATGGCCACACCCATTTCAGCCAGCAAAGCCTCCCTGGAAAAAGACAGAAGCTAAAGTCAGAGATCGGCATGGGTCATAGCCTGGCATTCAGACCAATGAGAGGTTGGATGGGTACAGTAAGTCCAGAAAGAGCCATGAGACCCAAGGGATCAGACACCAATGTGATATGACCCAAAGACCAGGAAAGGGTTAAAAAAAGGGTCAAAGGAATACAAACTTTAGACCTAAAGTGAAACAGGGTCAGCCTCCTGACCCTCAGCCAAGCAACTGGAGACCACAAGGGTGACTCATCTTATAAAATAGACACTTTAATCAGAATTCAAATCTTATCTTTTTGTAGCCTTAAACTCTCAGAAATTACCATTTCTCACTGATTTGCAACTGTCAATGTCTATTAACATTTTATCTCTAGATTTTCCTGCCTCAGTTACCATCATGAATCACAGAATTCTAGAGATGAAGAGACCTCAGTGGCCATTTAGTCTAATTCACACCTGAAAAAGAATCCCCAGTACAACTCACCAACCTAATCTTGAAGACCTCCAAAAAGGTGCCCTCCCCGCCCCCAACAGCCCAAGGCAGCCCATTCCACTGGGGTAGTTCTCAGTGTTGGGAAGGCTTTCATTGTATGAACCATACATTCATCTCTATGCAGCTTCCACTCACTGATTCTGATTCTGCCCCTTTGGACTAAGCTGAACATGTCTATTTCCTCCAGTTCAGCCATCTAGACATTTGAGCAAGGCTCTCACATTCCCCCTGAGGCCTCTTTTCTCCAGGTTTATAACGCTCATTTCTTCAACTGCTTTATATGTGGCATGCATCCAATGTTATTTAGTATCTTAGTTGTCCCTCCTCTGGATTCTCTCCAGTTTATCAATTTCCTTCCTCAAATTTTGTACCCATAATTGAACACAACACTTCAGATGCAGGGTGATGGAGGAAGGATCAGAGATGGAGAGCTCCCAAGGGTCCAGAGGTCATCTACTTCAGAAGTTCTCAATTCTGTGTGTGTGTCATGGATTTCCCCCTTTGGCAGTATGGTGAAGCTAAAGATCCCTTCTCAAGATCATGATTTTAAATAAAAAAAAAATACATAGGATTACGAAGGAAAAAATTTCGTTGAACTACAGCTTTTAGCATATATATATATATATATATATATGTTAAAATATATATTTATTTATATTATATATGTATGTATGTGTGTGTGTGTGTGTGTGTGTGTGTGTGTGTGTGTGTGTGTGTGTGTGTATAAAAAGACTGCTTAGGAGACCCCAGGTTAAGAACCCCTGATCTAGTTCAACCTCCTCATTTTTTGGATGAGGAAACAAAGGCTCCAGGGGATAGGTGACTTTAACAGGCATCAGAGCTCTGAATAGATCCCAGGGCTTCAGACTCCAAGGCCAGCACGCTTTCCTTTGTACTGTGCTGCCTTCAGTCAAGCAAGTGAATTCCTTCCAGGAGGGACCATCACCCCCTTGTTGTCGATCTATAATGATTTGTAAATAAATTATTGACTACAGGAGGGGAGCTCTGTTTCAAGGTACTCCCCTCTCTATCCTGACAAAGAACCCTTTGGCAATGGGAATAATTGTCCACAAATCTTCCCACATACATAAGAGCTCTTATTTCCTAGTTTGGGTTTTCTTTAAGGGAGTCTACATTTAACTAAATATGCTATCCATTAAAAGGCATGTTATCTTTTCCTTCTAATTCCCTTCTGTCAGATTCATCCAGTGTTTTGTATTTCTGAAGGGTTATGGGTTCTGAGGTGAACAGGACCCTAAACCCCAGCTGGTAGAAGCTAGCAAACAGCCAATTTGGTGAAAAAATTGTTTCAAATGTCCAAGCAAATTTGATTGCCTGGTTAATTGAGCTGACTGGGTAAACACATCTAGAATAACTGAAACTGAACCCTCATGTAGGCCAGTAAGTTTGTTTTTGTTACTGGCAGAAGGCACTGGGTCCTGGGTTTAAGGATAGAAGAAGAATATTCTTAATGGGGAGAGGAAGTTACATTGGTTGAGGCTAGACTAAAGCTAGACTAAAACACACTTCTGTGTTTTAGGAAACAGGAGTTATCTGGGCTCTGGTCCCATATTTGCCTCAAACTAGCTTTTTGACCTTGGACTTTTATGAGATGTCTGTCTCTGTAAAAAGAAGTCCCCCAGAGGCAATAGAATGGAGTTCAGAATGTGCTAGACTTGTCCACGGTCCCACAGCTAGTAAACTTCAAGGTTCTAGACTGAGAGTCAAGACCCAGATTTGAATTCTGTCTTTGTAGTTAAGTGGCTGGCTTCATAGGACATGTGCCCTTATATCCCCTCCATCCAGCCAATCCAGCCCAATCAGCTCCTTGTTGCCTTCTCTTGGGAAAACCATCTGAATCCCCATCAGCATTTGGGAAAGTGTCTGAGGATGCTCTCATCTCTACCCTTCTAGCAATCAATTCTACAGGGTGCTGGTTGTTAATAACAGTTAATAGCTCCCCTGCTGTGCCCATTTCCCCAGCACAGAGCCGGCAGTGCCCCAGGGCCCCAGAGTGGGTGCTCACCTTTCCATCCGGATGGCTTCGGTCCTGCGTAGCTTCTCCTCCCAGGTCTCGTTCAGTTCAGCGATGATCTTTTCAGTCTCCTACATGGGCACAGTATGTGGGAAGATTGAGTGAGGGAGGGAAAGGTCTGAGTAGGATGGGCCCATACAAAAGGAGAGACAATTAAGGAAGTCAAAGAAGGCAGCAATGCTAGGGCTAGGCCTATGTAATGCTAAATAGCCACATAAACAGGTTTAGGTCTTTTTAATGGTCAAGTTTCTGGATATCTCTCAGAAGACTCAATATATGAGACCAAGAGAACAAAATTCCTCATTGGCTTTTGAGATGGTTAGACTCTGCCTGAAACAAAGTGAAGGATGAGTCAAAAAAATGGGGAAGAAGAAAGGAAAAGAGAAATGGATGGGATAAGGAATGCAGTGAGGAATATGAAGGAAAAAAAGGTCTTTTCTCATGCAATGAAATACAATTGACTTTTGGGAAAAAAATAGTTTTAGGAAGAAGGGGAAGAGGAGGACTTGGTCTTAGGCTGGCTCAAGACACCTTCCAGTTTCTTATAATCATGGAGTTTAGGATTTGTTTTCATACCCTCAGGGACCAGCAGAAGTCAGGCAGTAGACCCAATAGACTATCCCTGCCTATATATGTGACCTCTATAAGGTCACATGGGAACTGGTTTTGGTGGGTTACACTCTCTGGTTTGTGCAGGGACCTATAACCCACAGGGAGATACTGTCAAGTGTGATGGAGTTCAGACAAATATTGCAAAGCAGCTGATTTGTCTGAGTTTCTCTGGGTAGCAGTATCTTCATGCCTCTTTACTCTCTCTTGTTGTACAGCCAGAGCCTAAACATGGTGTGGGGCATAACGTGTTAGACCTAGAGACAAGAAGAGCTGCTTTCAATCCTTCCTCTAGGGCTACTTCTTATCTGTGTGACCTTGGGCAAGTCCCTGAATGTCTCTGAGCTTTAGTTTCTTCTGTAAAATGGAGCTACTCCCAGGAGCAGGCTTAGCATGAGGTTCAGATGAACCAAGGTATCTGAGACTCTCTTGGCCAACTTTCTGGTGCTTTCTACTCTAGATCATGACCTTCACTTAGTCGGTGCTGGCCGCTCCTATGAGAACAGAAGTCCTTGGAAGACCAAGACTGTCTGCCTTTTCTTTGTCTCAGCACTGTGTCTGCAGATAGGGGGACTTGATAAATGCATGATGATTAACTTTGGGATTTCTTTGGTTGCTATTGAGTTGTTTCAGTTTGTGTCTGACTCTTTGTGATTCCATCTGGGGGTTTCTTGGTAAAGACACTGGAGTGGTTTACCATTCTTCTCCAGCTTATTTTACAAATAAGGAAACTGAGGCAAATAGGGTCGAGACTTGCCCAGGGTCACACAGCCAGTAGTGCCTGAGTTCCTCCTGACTCCAGGACCAGCACTCTATCCACCATGCCACATCGTTCCCTGATGGATTACTTGCTGTTCCCAAAGGAATCTTAGCTGTCTTTTATATAGCATTCTAAGATTTGCAAAGCACCTTGCTTGTGTTATACTGCTTAATACTCATGGCAGTCCTGTGTGGTAGCTGCTACTACTGGTAACTCCATTTTTACAGCAAGGAAACTAAGAATCAAGGCCTTGGCTAAGGTCACTCGACTGATGTCCAAGGCAGGAGTAGAACCTTGACTACCAGACCAAGGCCCCAGCATTATCCAGTCAGCTGCTGCCCAGCTTCTTCTCTTCACTCACCTTCAGCCTCTCAATGGCTTCCTCACTGCCTGGAGCAAACAGCATCCGCTCATGGAGGCTGGACACAGAGGCCGCTCGGCTGGATAAGGCCGACAGGGAAGATGAGGGGCTCATACCCACCAGGGCGTTGGTCACTGTGGAGAGATTGTCAGGGCGTTGACTCAATTCTGCCACGCCAGGGTTACCATTATTGTTCTCAAAGTCGGACATGTCTATGGTGAGGAAGGGAAGAAGGAGGGGGACAGACAGACAGAAGGAAGAGGAAAAAAGGCAGAAAAAAGAAAAAAACGTAGTTGGGAAAAAGCAACAGGTGAAGCGAAGAGAACGCTAAAACCAAAACAAAGAAAGCAGGCGCACAGCGGCCCGCTGCGGCTAGGCTGGCCTCCCTTCTCACCTCTGTCCTTCCTCCTCGGGCCAAGAGGAGGCTGCCCACTAGCTTCTCTCCTAAGCTTTGGCACCTGACGGTCACACACAGGCCTGTCAGCCGGTCAGTGAAGCCCCAGCTATGTCTCTGTATCCTGGCTGGGGAGGTGGGGGGGTCAGTGGCTCAGCCTAACTCTCCAACTCATAAGCTACCATTGCAGCCAAGTCAGTCAGCCTAAATTACTGCATGGCAAGGGCTGGCCTCTCTCAGAATGGGCACATAAAGGGTATTCTTTCACATCTGTGCTAGCCATTTGTGGCCTTGCTTAAACCCACCTTTTGGCTCTCAATACCTGTCCTTGATGCCTAGGACCCTTCCTTCTTTCCTCTTCTAGCTTCTCTCAAAGCCATTAGCTTTCCCCATCATCTCCCAGCTGCTTCCCAGATTCACCACACTCTCTAGGCAACATCTGCTTCCTTCCTGTACACTAGCCCAAAGTGATATCAATTTCCACTTGGTTCCCTTCTTGGAGGAGTTCAGACTCATGCCTAAGTCACTCCTACTGGTGAGATGTGCTTTTAGCCCATTAGGGAAGTAACTTAGAATTCTATGGTCTCTAACCCTTCTTTGCTGCCATGTTCCATGGCCATGTCTATTTCATTAGATTCTAGAGAAAGGCTCAATGACCCTCTTGGGAAATGCTCTGGAGGAGTTGGAGAGGGGACTTTCTTTTTCTCTTTCTAGGTTCAGCACCTTATTTAACTGACAACATTTGGCATGTGAGGTCTCCCCTCCTCTAACAGGCCATGTAATCTACTATGGAGGAGTCCCCTTCACCAGACACTTGGGGGTAGCGCTAAGAATCTGGTCCAGAGGAGCAAAGAAATTCAATCTTTGTGAGCTAATGAGACTGCAGGCTGTTTCAGACACAGAAAAAAACAGAGAACTGTGCTCAGTCTAGGATTTCTTCTCTGTCACCTGGGTCACCCAAAGGATGTACATGGACTACTGAGTGTGTAGCTCTCCCATTTTCCTGGGACAAGTGATCAAAGATTGAATTTCTGGGTCTTTGCCCTGGAGCTAAGGTGTGATTCCAGCTGCTCACCTTGATTGGATACACAAAGGCCCAGGCAGCAGGACCGTTAGCCATGCAAGCTCAAGCTCTAGGCCAAAGAAGATGTTATCTCATGTTTAATGGCACCACCATCATTACTTCTCTGGTGTCCCTTCACCACCAGCCCCAGCATCTCCTAAAGGCAGTTCACCAGTGCAGGTGTGGGCCCCTCCCAAAACAGCTCTCTGGCCAATAAGCAGAACTCGATCCCATGCCAGTCCTAGCAGACACCAACAAGGATAGCAGCAGCACCAGAAGCAACATAGCAGCAGCAGCAGCAAACATAGCTATAGCATGGAGATTGTTTCACCAAAAGTTCTTTAGGAAAACAGATGTTCCCCTGTGGTTCCTGGGCTCTGGAGAGGGTGCCCAAAGCACTTCTTGGACAGGCCCAGAGTCAGATGCAGTGAGTGGGGACAGGGCTGGGCCAGGAGGCTCTGGGTCCCAGAGCTGTCACTGACTTGCTGTATTTCTCCTGGGGAAAGTCACAAACTCTCTGGACCTCAGTTTCCTCATAGTCCAAAAGGGGGGAGTTTGAACTAAATGATCTCCACAGTCCCTTCTAAGCTCCAGCATTCTTTGATTCCTATTCTGACCAAGCTTATTTCAAGACCCTGAAATGGTCCTCATTAAATGATCAAGCTCGTTAAAGAAGCCTCTATGTTGTAACTCTTTCACCTCTCAGAGTGCTCTGCAAAAAAGGGCTGGCAGCCCATGGGGAGATGGCAAGCTGAGGGATGAGCCATAAGCAGTCTCCCAGGTCTGGTCTGTCTGGTTTTATGCTGATCAGTATTAACAAAGCTTGGCCAATGCCTCTCTTCCCCAAAGCTTCCTCTTGCTGTGATCTAGCAAGCTGGCTTTTGTTGTCAAAATTCCCAGACTTCTCCCCAGGATCTACCCTCCAGTGATGAGCCCTAACATCCTTAGTTGGACCAGGGCTCAGTTAGGGGATGCCCATAGCTGATGCTTCCTCAATGCCTGGGGATGACTTGATCATGGCCTTTCCTGCATGGCAGAGACCTCTAAACCTTCTGTTTTCCCTGTATCTGCTTTTGGGACCTCAGGGTCACCTCTGTGCCATGATGATGAGGAAGAGGAATAGACTTGCTTTGACTTTTACTTCATGTCTCTCATCAGCATCAAAGCACAACTGGAGAAGGTCTTCTCTGGGAGAACTCATGGCTTGATATGACTATTGAGGGTCTTTCTCCGCATTCCAGCCTCAGAGCTTATTTCCTTAAACTGAGCTGGTGCCTCCTGCCTCCAGTGAAATTCTCACAGAGAAGCCAGGAGTTTAAACAAGCTTCTGGAGGGAACAGTGAGGGCCCCAGCGATGTAGGCCTGAGGGTCAGCTTGGCTGATTGCCACCTCCCCACCCCAACCCTTCACATTTCCTTTAGGAATGACTGTCATGGCTCAGATAGCATCTTCTCCCCCTTTTGAATTCTCCAAGCTCTCCAAAGCTTACCTCAAGCTCTACCTTCCATAGGACACTCACCTATTAATGCTCTCTCTCCCTCTGGAAATTACTTTGTATTAAAGAACAGGAACCTGTGATTTCATTAGTATAGTAAATTTCCAGATGAGGAAATTCCTTCTATTAATGTAGATTGACCTTTTCTGAAACACTGTCTTTGAGAGTTCCCTAGAACCTATCAAGGTTAAATGATTTGCTTAGGGTCACATAGCTAGTACATATCAGAACTGGGACTTGAATTCAAGGCCAGTTCTCCAACCACTAGCCAATGTACACAAATACTTTGGATTTACCCAAATATGTGCATGTTTTCTTTATCCTAACAGTGGAATGTAAGTCCCTTAAGGTCAGGGGTCTTTTTGTGTTTGCTTTTGTACATCCAGTATTTAGCAAGTATATGGCACATAATAGGGTCTTGATACATCCTTGCTGATTAATTTATTGATCAATTGGAACACAAGCCCTTTGAGGGCAGGACCTGTTTTCTTTTTGTCTTTGAATCCCTAGCAGAAGTTTATGGGAGCTCATGGAAGGGAGAGGAACCTGGAGTAGTCTAGCACAGTGCCTAGCCCAGAGTGGAGGCTTGATAACCACAAATGGATTGATCAGAGCATAAGCTCCTTGAGGGCAGGGTCTATTCAACTTTTGTCTCAGTATCCCCAGTAACAAGTATGATACTTCAGACATGGTAGAGGCTTAATTAATGCTTGTTATAGAATTAAACTGAATTGGCTTCAAGCATCCAACAGGCAGCCACGGCAGCATCTTGCTTCCTGATGAAAATAACTGCCACTCAAACTCACTTCTCCCCAAGCCTCTCTGCCCACTGCCTGACCAGCAGAACCTCTTTGATTCCCAATCCCAGACTTCACCATTGACCCAGATCTGGGTCACTGGCAAACAGGAACAAGTCTTCCCCACAAACGTTAGGGGACTCCTACCCTATAGAATCATAGCAGGCGATGGAATCCCTGAGGGTTCAGTAATGACTGTGGAAGAACAGAAGGCCAGCCTTGAGCTGGTCCAGGACCATTGGCTCAAAGAGCTACAAGGAGCCACAAAGGCCAACTGAAAGTTGAGCAGGAACCCTCCCTATGTTGTCCCAAACAAGCCGTCCTCCAATGAGTAGGAATGCCCACACCACTTTGGGAAGCTTTAATTGTGAGTGGGTTTTTACTTACATAGAACCAAAATAGCTTCTTGGCAGATCCCACCTGTTATTCTAATTCTGCCCTTTGGGCCAGCATGGAAGGTGACAGTGATGCTACTCCTGTATTGTCCAGTAACTTTCATGCCCTTGCCTTCCTCAATCTTCTTTTAGAAGCAGCAGGAGCCTCCTCTTACTACAGTCATTGAATCCTAGATCTGAAGCTGGAAGGAGCCTTAGAGTCCATCTAGTCTAGAATTCTCATTTGGAGTGAGGAAACTGAGGCCTCCAAAGTTAAAGTGACTTGTCTAAGTTTGCCCAGGTTGTGAGGGGCAGAGCATGTGGCTCTGGACCCCCTCTCTTTCATCCCATGGACCTGTGAATTGTAAGGAGATGCAAGAAAGTGGGAGGAAGGGGAAGGATGGCTGAGTAAGAGGACAGGTATCTATTGCCATGGGGATGCCAGAGCTTGAGCGTGGCCCATGATTGCCGACCTTGGAGTGCCCATCTAGGGTCCCCATCCCATGCTGTACTTATGTTCCTTGCCAATGACTGACTCTCTCAGAAGCAGTGAAGCACACAGAGATATCAGCAAAAGGAAATACACACATTTAGGTCCTCCTGGCATAGTGTTGGCTAAGAGAGGCAAGGAAAGGGAAAGTGGGCAAGAAAGACAAAGAGAACAGAACAACAACAGGTTTAACTCTCCAGGACAAAGTCATCCCTGTCAGTTTGGTGGTTGTAGGGTTTTATTTCATTTGGTGCCTGCTCAGGACAGATGGCATGCTAGGGCTCTCTTCCTGCCCCCACTCCCACCCTCATAGTTCCATCAAGTTCTAACTCTTGTTTAAGAAGGAGCTTTCTGGTCCATCCTGGCACCTACCCCACACCTGGCTAGTGACAAACCTAACCCTGAGACCTGGGGAAATCCCTTACCTTTCTAAATGGGCTTCCTCCTTCAGAGGAAGGGGGCTCACTCGAGAGACAGAGCAATTGATTCCAAGGAGTCAGAGTGTGGATTGTACTTTATCTCTTGGAACCAGGAGGTACTCTTGCATGAGTGGAGAGGCCAGACAACTTAACACTGGCCATATAACAGTAAAGGGATGAAAGGAGAGAGAGGGAGGGAGAAAGGGAATAAGGAAGATAGAAAGGGAAGAAGGGATACAGGAGAGGGAAGAATAGACTCCCAGAAAAGATCTTGGGATAGTTTGGGCTCCTTTGGGAAGAGTCCTGATTTACTAGGACTTTTATGCCTGAGGTCCAGTTGCCCCAGCCCTTCAGCCAAGGGACATGGAACTCTATGGAGAAATAGACCATGTGGAGTAGGGAGGCTCGCAGGATACATACTGTCAATGATGTCCCCAAGCCCCTGGGCATACAGGAGGTCTCTCAGGCGAGCCACCTCATCCTTCAGCTCTCGGATTAGCTTGTTGTTGGGATCCTCATTTATGACAGCATTGCACCGGATCTGCTTGGCCCGATCAGCATATCTGCAAAGAGGAGAGATGTTCAGTGGACAAGACCATGCCCATTTCTCTTGGAAGACTTCCAACCAGAGGCTACACAATAAAGATGCTCTGTTGATTTGAACCGTTTCCGAGGCAGTGACCTCAGTCTATCTAAACCAATGCCCTCATTTTACAGTTGAGAAAACTGAAGCTCAGGGAGGTTAAATAAGTGTCCCAGAGAGAGAACCTTAGGGCAAGCAAGAGGCTTTGAACAAGCAGCCAAAAAGCCCTCTACACCGGAGCAGGAGCTGTCCAAGGCTCCTAGCCAGGGGTAGATTCCAAGGGATCCAGGAGCTTGCATGGGGACAAGTGACTTATTTTCATTAACCTCTAACTGAACTGTAGCAATTCTTTCAGTTAACAGTGTAGGCAACAAATATGATTTGGAGAAGGGGTCTGGAGACTTCACTAGATAGCCCAAGGAACCAGTGAATAACAATAATAAATAAGGTTGAGGACTCCAGTCCTAGAGGGGCCAATTTAGAAAGAGCCTCTGAATTAAATCTCATACCTGGTGACCAGGACAAAAGTGAGAATTGGGTACCTTGGCAAAGAGAATAATAAGAAGGCATGAGAGAGGCCAAAAGACAGATGGGCTATGCAGAAGCGTTGGGCCTATTCATCAGGAATATGCTCTTGGAGAACAGATTCAAAAGGTTCTGGAGCTTTGAATGACATCACAAAAGTGAAACACTTGGGTTTTAAGAGACAGGAAATGACTCATTGGAGGTGCAGGAGTCATTTCTGAATCAACTGCCTGTGGACAGTCAGACAGTCAGACCACTTACTTGTAAGATCAAAGACCAAATTACCTTGAAATCAGAGTGAAAGAATAAACACTTTGGGGTGCCAAATGGGAGGGATGTGGTTGCTTTGGGCTAAGTATACCCTAATATGGAGACAACCCTATCTTAGTCTTTATGGCAGACATCATGGAATGACTTCTAGTTACCTTCCATTAATTCACTTGTAGAGTCATTGATGAAATTATACACACACACAGAGGCTTCTAGGATAGAACTGAAAGATTCTTCAGAGATCATTTAGTATAACCCTCTCATCCTACAAATGGGAAACTGGGTCACAGAGAAGGTCACATGACTTGCTCAAGGTCATAGGATCGTAAACATAGAACCGGAAGTGACTTTCAAGGCTATGTAGTAGAATAGCCTCATTTTAAAGATGAGGAAACTGAGGCTCAGAGAAGGGGATTTGCCTAGAGTTACACATTACATGTGGGAAATCAGCATTCAAATCCAGGTTGGTTGACTCCAAGTTGACTATTAATGTCCTTGTGATGGGGATGATTTAACATCAGGTGACCCAAGGTGATCTCTCTGATTCAGGGTTTCCCACCCTCAGCCAAGCCCCTTCCTTCTCAGGCACCTCAGTGCTTTCCATCCCTATATGTCCTCTCCCAACAGGGTCTATGGCTTCAGCCAAGATAACCCACTGTGCTTTCAAGCAGGGGTCAGGGGGCTAGGATAGAATGGAAAATAAAACTAGGGGGAAAGACCTGTTGTCATCCCTCTATCTTGTAGCCATAAGCTCCCTCCCTGAGGTGAAGGAACTTTGAGGGGAGACATTCATTGGATTTTAATCAGTGAAGATGGGGGAATGGGATGGAAACAGGGGTAGAGTTTCCCAAGATGGTGCATGCATCACTGTCTTGCCTTCAAGGACGGCATAGATGACAAAGATTATCTGTCCTCCCCCCACCCAGATCTTACCTCAGGGTGCTGAGGGTCTCATCATAATTGATGTCTGCAGGGCTCAGAGCTGCCACCATAGCAGTCCTGGAATTACCCCCTGGTAAGAAAAAACAGAACACCCTCAGCACCACAACTCAGGAACATCTCCAGGAGGAAGCAGGTACCAACAATCATTCACTGTTCTTTCCTCCTAGAGAGCTGGAAGTGTTTGTTTTTTATTTTACACCATCAGCCATGACTCATTTTTTACAGATGAAATCTTCCTGGACTTGAAGGTCAGGAAGCCCAGAGTTCAAATCTTCCTTCCTTCCTTCAGTTCTCAGCACACTGCCTCACACAGAGTAGGTGCTTAACAAATGCTTGTGGACTTGAGGACTTGTTAGCCACCTAAAAGTCACTTTTGTGTATTTTCATTTGAAAATATACTCTGCCCCCTAATAGGCTGAATGTGGTCACATGGAGCCTGTGGCAGGAGGCTTGGTTTTCAGGAACGCCCACACCTTGTTGCTTTTTGACTGGGCAGTGGGTCAAGAGGGCTGTGACATTCTCTGACCCAGGAGAAGGCTATATATACCCGGATGTGAGGATTTGCTTTGGGGCTCACTTTGAGAAGAGTTGTGTGATTTGACTAGATAAGACTCTGGGCAGCTTTGAAAACCTGGATGTTGGTGCTTCCCTCTCTGGTAACTGAGTAGGTATGGATGAAATGGTCAGACAGATGGAAACCTGTCTGTTGATCTGTTTCTCTGTCTGTTTATAACTTGTTTGCATTCTCTGAAGTTCAGGGTGCTGACCTTTTCTCCCTGAACTAGGTAAATGACATATGTTTGATTAAAGAAAGATTGTTAACCCATTTTGAGTTGCTTTCCTTTAGAAAAGCAGATGTAAGAACCTGTGCTGGCGGTCACCCTGGGTATGCTAGGGTGCTTGCTGCTACAATGAGAAAACCGAGGTTTAGAATATTTGTCCAGAGGTGAGATTTGTGACTTGCTGGCTCCAAGTCCAATCCTCTATCCATGGAGGTGTCTGTAAAGCTGCCTCTCAAGCCCTCTGTCAATGCCAGTTATGGGACTTTGACTATGGACTCGGATAGACTTTTAATTGCCCAGTTCTTCAGCTTGGAGCAATTGGTCTCTTTCCTCTGACCATTTGTTAAAGATGCCATGATTCTTGGCAGCCATGATCATGCCTTTAAGTCATTAGGATGAAAGCTTTCATTTTCATTTCCCCCTCAAATCTCATTATGCCTCCAGGGTGTTCCTTCTCTCCCTGCCCTAAGCCCCTATGCCAGGGTCTCTCCCTCACTACCACAAAGCAGGGTCCCAGGTCTCTGCAGAGAGACCCTGTATGCTGACATCCCCCAGCCTCTCCTTGATCTCCTGCCTCTTGCTACTTCTGTGATCTTGGGCAAGTTGCTTCTATTTTCTGGCTTCATTTTCTTCCTCTATGAAACAAGGGGATCGGATTAGGTGGCTCCTGAGGTTCCTGTCACCTCTGTCCTAGAATCCATCCTCATGTTGTTGATCTCTACCCTTCTCCTCCTCCTCCAGAAGCTCATGGTCAGGCCTGTTTCACTGTGTTTGTCTCTGACCCCAGAACTGTCCTTTCAGGATCTTTGTATAAGATTGTCCACAGAGTCCTTGGTGCAGCTGAGAATGAACCCCAGTTCACAGAGCTCCAGACCTATCTCAGAAGCCACTTATCCTCCTTCAAGGCTCCAGTGTGGCCCCTTTTCTATCATTTAGCATTGGATTATCAAGCTAGGTCTGCCCAGGCTCCAGAGGCCACCTAGTCCAACAACATTCACCTGCTCCCATTCTAGAGCTAAGGGAGCTGAGGCCCAGGGCAGGGGAGTAAGCTTCCCAGAATCACACAGCTTCTCCATATGTGGGGTAGAACCTAGGGCCATAGAGTTAGTGTGGACCCAAGCCCAGAGGCCATCTAGTTCAATGCACTCATCCTACAGAAAAGGAGACCAAGTGTCAGAGAGCTTGAGGGCCTCGCTCAGTGTCCAGAGGGTGGTATCAAAGGTGAAATTTAAGCCCATGCTTCCTGACTCTCCCCCATCTCGCACCCACTCCTCAAGCTCATGGCATCCCAAGGGGCTAATCCCAGTTGTTGGGAAGACTTGGAAATTGGACCAGCCCCCTCTGACCCCAAATGTGCCTGCAGGTTTGCATTCTTCTTATCTCCTGGGGAGAGTAAGTTTTCCCAACCATTGGTCCATAATCCTTCCTGAAGGTGGTGGAAGGAAGTAGCAAACCAAAGCACTCTCCTCCTCAGGAGGCAGGCCCGTTTGGTCCCTGGAGGCTGGTTGCCAGGGACGTGCAGGAGGACGACGATTATGTCTGAATGGGAAGCCCCAGAGCCGAGAGAAGATTCCTTACCCAAATTTTCCCGGAGGAGCCAGGTTAGCACTGAGTCTCTGTACGGGATGAAATCAGTCTTTTTCTTCTTTTTATTCTGCAGGAAGAAAAGGAAGCATCCAAGGAGGTCAAGCCTAGGAGCCACTTGGCAGGTAACAGGAGGGTATGAGAGGCAGATTGGTGGGCCAGCCAAGCGGCTTGCACCCAAGCCCAGGCACCAACAAGAAGCACAATGGAGGCCAAGCCAGTCATTCCCACCCACCTCCTCTTCAGACAGAGAACATTGTTGCTCCTACTGGCAGCCTCTGTCTGGGGCTGAGGTTTCAGGGACACAGACCCTCAAGGTAGCTCTGCATCAGAGGTCCTCTGAGGCTCAGGAGAGCCCTTGTACACTTGGAATATGAGTAACGGGTATGTCTTTGCTTTGTCCCCTAATCATCAAGCTGAGCTGGGTGGTCCACAGGCTCAAGTGGTCCTTGGGTATTATTGTAGAGGTTACTGCCAAGGTCTTTGTGCTGCTCATATGGAGAGATAGTTTAGAACCCAGGGAGCTCAAACCCACTGTTGGACAAAGGTCAGCAGTGGACAGTAGACACAAGTAGATGCTGTGGGGCTTCACCCAAGGGGACCCAAGTCCACCCCATTGCCAACTGTGTATCTTGTCTTTAAGATATCTAGGAGATTTTGAAAATTGTCTCCTGTAATCTATCATCCCTTCATTTTAAACAGGGTCATGATTTGAAATGAGTGCCCTAGTTCATTTTATGTTTTATCTCAATCACCTCGGGGGCTGAGGAGGAAATGATTCCAGGTATTACAGGAAAGTAAACCAAGGCACAGAACCATAAATGTTCTGGGTCACAATGGTAGATAAGGGCAGAAATGCAAGCTTGGGGGAATCCCAGCCCAGTGGTTTTCCTATTGGATGAGCCTGAATTCTTAAATAGAGAACACATATAAAAAAGAAACAGAGGCACAAACCTTGTTTGGTCCAGAATCCTGAAAAAAAAAAACAACAGAAACGCTAACTTAGAAATGCTGAGAAAAGCTGATAGGACTTAGAGGCCAAAACAAGAGATGGGGGAATGAATTGTTGGCATTGCTAGAGTAAACTATCCCTCTGGACCAGCTGCCTCTCCCTCATGCTGGTTCTGGCAAGCAAGCTACAAAGAAATGTGGCTGTCTCAACAGCTGTCTGTCACATATTAGAAAATAGCCAAGGGAAGGGGATTGGAAGGGCTCCTGCTGACTCAGACTTCTGATTCTGAGAATGACCCCAACTTCCCTCGGAAAATCACATGTTCCATGGGCCTATGGAGAAGAAGGCCACTGGACCCAAGAATAGAAGTTCTCAGAGAAGGAAGCCCCAGCTCTCAGAGGGTCTGAGAGGGATGCTCAGGATAAGCAACTCCCTTTTCCCTAGGACTACCTGCCCTAGTACTCACTGAAAAATTTCTGTATGTCACCTAGCTGAACCAGAGAAGAAATTGGCACCTACCAGATCTTCAGGAAACCAGCCCACCTGATCTTTCAAAACGGCAAACACAGAAAGCTTCAAAATCATCTCTCCCCCTATCTTAAGCTCATAGCGGAGCTGGCAAGGCGGAGCCTCCAGCCAGAGTGTCGTCTTGAATAAAAAAGAGCCCCTGAGTCAAACTCACCATTTCAGCTAGAGCGGAGATGACTTTTCCCAGTGTGGTCAAGGACTTGTTGATGTTTGCTCCTTCCTGTTGGAGAGAAGAAACCCCCAATGCTGAAAACAAGTCAAAATAGATTTCCTTTAGGAGTGTGTGTGTGTGTGTGTGTGTGTGTGTGTGTGTGTGTGTGTGAGAGAGAGAGAGAGAGAGAGAGAGAGAGAGAGAGAGAGAGAGAGAAACCTCAGTGACTCCCTATTCCCTCTAGAATAAAATCCAAGCTCCTTTAGTTGATCTAGGAGGCCCTTCCCAACTTGGCTCCAGTCTTTCTTTACTAGTCTGCCTTTCCATTACTCTACCAAACACTCTGCATTCCAGTCATACCCATTTACTTGTTGGTCACCAGATATGACATTCCCTCTCCCATCTGTGGGCTCCCATGCCTGGAATATGTGCATTCATGGCCATGTGTACAGATGCTTGCGCATGCACATGTGCACACACACTCACACACACACACACACACACACACACACACACACACACACACACACACACAACGTGCATTTGTAGCCGACCAGAGCCATACTGAATCTGTAAAAGATGGGAAAACCCAAATCCCCAAGGGAAATTGATTTGATGAGGATCTCCTAGAAAATGGCACCGACTTTGTTGCTAAGGTTTTACTTATTTGGATATTCCACTCAACCTAAGTTCTCTCCCATTCCTTAGACCCTGTAGTGCTCAGGGTGGCTGCCATTTGATTCCATTCCTCACCCCTAGTTCTAGACTCCATCTTGCTAGGACCACCCCAAGGGAATGAGCTACGTCATAGTAGCTAGTTTACTCCAAGGGAAGCACTATAATCCCAGGCCAACATTCTATTCCCTCCCTTATGCCTGGTGGGTCTGCCATCTTCCCAAAAGGGGAAAGCCCTTGGCCTCCATGAAATTAAACTCAATAAATATGTTAAGCTTTGGTTTTGTTCTGTACACTAGGAATAATAATACACAGACAAAAATGAAATGGCAGAACCTCATTGAGTATATTCTATAGGGGAATACAGTAGGTATACAGATGAGTAAATACAAAGTAAACAATTGAGGGAGGGAGGGAGAGAGAAAGATGGAGAGAGGAAGGGAAAGAAAGAAGAAGAGAGGGAGGAGAGGAGAGAGAGAAGGAAAGAGGTAGAGAGAAAGCAAGAGGGGAGCAGAGAGGGGAAAGAGAGACAGAGATGGAGACAGAGAGACAGAGACAGAGAAGGGAGGGCTGAAGGATGGTCCCTGAGCTGGGCTCTGAGGGAAGATTCCAAGAGACAGGAGTGAGACCTTCAATCTTTCCTCGAGGTTGGGCTCTACAGAATGCTGGGCGCCAGGCTCCCAAGGGCACCCCGAGGTTCCCAGAGGCACAAACAGAGGAAGGCTTCTCAAAGAGCAGAGTCACACTAATGTTACCTTGAGGCGTGTGCCCTTGGCTCCTGTGGAATCCGCTCGCTCACTCCCTGCCAGGTCAACAAGGCTGATCTTGCTCACCTGAAAGTCAAGCCAGAACAGGTATTAGGGGCACTCCTGAGACTCCTGTGGGTCTAAAGAGGATGAAGAAGAGCAGGCCAACAGCACCCAGCCAGGACACCTGGGGCCCCACACCTGGAGCTCCCTGTGATCTCTGAGGCACTGAAAGAGGGAAGAGATCCTTTGAAACTCATAGTTAGAGCCACAAACACATACTATAAAATGGAGGAAGATAATGACTAAACAAACTTTGAGCCAGGGAGGGGGGCAGCAGAGAAGGCTTCCCTCCCACAGGAGGTGACATTGGAAGGAAACCTTGAATGATGATTATTGTTTCTAATACTAGACGTTTGCAAAGTACTTTATCACCTCTCCCTCCCTCCACTCCCATTTTATAAATGATGTTAGAAGAGGGCAGTGACTTTCGGATAGTCATAAAGCTAAGTGTGAGTAGAGATATTCGAACCCAGGCCTCTCTTAGCTCCAAGTCTTGCTTATCCATGATCTGGGAGAATAGTGGTGACTTTTTTCACCATCCTCCATCAATGCCTAGATAAAGGGCTCTTTTCCAATTCATGTTTGTCATTTCCTTCAGCCAAATGGAAGATTCCTTTCATGCCCTTCCAGGATTCCTGGCTTTGTCCCAAAAGCAAAGGCCTTGTGAAAAGAATGTGACTGCTGGTTAGGACTGACATAAATGAATCAGTGATTGGGCCCATCCCCTCATCACTCCTTCCCCTGGTCTAGGGCCTCTGTGCTCCTGTGTGATTCCATCACATTTGAACCAGGGCCTCAATTAGCAGAGAGTGGTTCCAAATGGGGACAGTACTCATGACCATTCCAGGTTACTCCAAGACCAAGGGACAGATATGACAATGGGAAAGATGGCCCCTCTTCCTGCATGCCCAATGCCAGGCCCCAGTCACTGCAGCCATTGGGTTTCTAAGGCTTTCTGGAGCAGAGGAGAGAGGGATTGTGTAGATAGATAGATGGATAGATAGATAGAGAGATAGATAGAAAGATGTGTGTGTATAATCACTAAATATACTCACTGACATTTCTAAAGTTTGCAACATATTGTAAAGGCACTAAATCATTTGAGCTTCCCAAAGTCCCTACTTTGAAGTCCCTACTCTAGGTCTTCCCCTACCCATTTTATAGATGAGGAAAGTGAGGCACCCCGAGGTGATAGGGAGGATCTGAGGCCACCTGTCCTCTACTCTCCCCTTCTAACCACTGTACTGTGCTGCCATGCCCAGACCTTGGTTTCCATGGAACCAGATCTTCACTTCCTGATCACCAGTCAATTGTGGCCTCTAGACACTTACTTTTTCTGTGGTGATGTCAGTCTCAGCATCGTGGCGTTTCTGTGTGAAGATGATGTTAAAGACAGCATGGGAGCGGCTGCTGGTCTCATTCATGTTGGTGGCAGCCACCGTCCTAGGCAGAAGAAAATGCAAAATGGTTAGGAAATTCTAAGCTTCCTTGGTTGGGCTGACCCTGTGCCCTTGACCAGGCAGGGGAAATGTCCGTGGTGCTGGACAGGCTCCTATATGGAGAGAGTTAAAAGGGTCATTGAGTCCAAGCCCCTCATTTAAAAAGAAGAAACTGAGGCACAGAAAGGGGACACAAAGGGGGAATGGAGCAAGCACCTATTAAGTGCCTTCTTGTGTACTAGGCACTGTGCGAAGCACTTGGCAAACATCTACTCATTTGATCTTCCCAACAACCCTGTGGGGTAGGTTTTGTCATGACCTGTCCCCATTTTGTAGCTAAGGAAACAAGGGAAGAATTTGCTCAGAAAGTGTCTGAGGCTGGATTTGAACTCGGGTCTTCCTGCCTAGCCACCAAGGTGCAGGAAGGTCATGAGATGACACTCAAAGATGCGGAAGCTGGAAGCACTTTAAGCACCATCAAGACCAGCCACTTCATTTTAGAGATGAAAAAACTGAGTCAGAAAGAGGTTAAGTGACTTGCCCTCCTGGCCACACAGCCAGGTGGAACTTGAACCCATGTCTTTCTGGTTATAAGGCTGTCTCTATCTACTGTGCCACGAATGTTTGTCAGTGGATTTGTGTCTCCTTTAGCTGTTATGTGACCTTGGACAAGTTACTTTTCTGAGACTCAGTTTCTTCCCCTGTCAGATAAAAGGGTATGTTTCGATGAGATCCTTTTCAGCTTTCTCTAGGTGTTTTTATTCTGTTACCTCTAAGATTAGACAGGATTTGGTTTCTCTATGTTCTCTGGTCCCCTGGGGAGACAGATGGATGCTTCAGGGCCATTGTGGATGCAGGAAGAAGGGACCAGGAGCCAGATCTCCATGGTAACTGGCCTCGTCTGAGAAGCGGGGATGTGGCTGAATAGCAGAGGCTTAGCGGGGAAGATATGATTCATCTCTAAACCAAAAGTAAAGAATCCAAGCGCATCCTTCCCATGCCTTCCTGTACAGCTGCCCCCAGGCCAGGGGCAGAGCTAATCATCAGGCTCGGGCTTCCTCCCATTAAGGCAATTTGCCAAGCACTTAGATAGCACTTAGAGGGCACCCACTGGCTGCTGGACATTGCCAAACTTGAGACAAAATTAAAAGTGAAACACTCCCTGCCCTTGAGCCCTTACGTTCTACTGGGGGGGTGGGTGGGGGGGGCGGTGTGCTCAGGAAAAGTGAATGCAAAATATTGGGTTAAGACCTCGACCTGCGAGCTCATTGGTGTAGGGGATTCTCAGGTGAGGAAATTCCCTCCTAGAGCAGGTCTGCTCTTTCTCTGAATGGGTTGTTCACAGCCTGGAGGTTAAGTGACCTGCCCAAGGTCACACAGCCAGTGTGTGTCCAAGGAAGGACCTGAACCCAGGTTTTCTTGGCTTTGAGACCACCTTGCCATCCACTACAGCAAAATGCCTCCCAATAAATACACAGCAAATATAAAGTAGCTGGGAGTGGGCATGGGAGGGGATTAAGAACTGGGGAAATTGAGGAAAGCCTCTCAGAAGGATGTACTTCAGCTGAGACTTGAAGGGAGGCAGAAGGTAGGGTAGGGCATGTATCTACCTTCCAGGAAGTCCTAGGTTAGAAGGGAAAGTACTTCAGGAATGCGGGACAGCCTTTGAATAGGAGAGGGGGTGACAGAATGTCATTAATGAAAGGAATCAGACTGTGAAAAGCTTTAACAGCCAAATGGGATTTTTGTCTTAGAAGCGATAGGGAGTTGGTGAAGTTTCTTGAGAAGGGCAGAGACATGGTCAGACCACACTTTAGGATCTCAATTTGACTTCTGTGCAGAGGAATGATTGTAGAGGCTGCCTAGACCAGCTTTCCTTAAGTGGCAGGCTATTGTCACTCCTTTCCTGCCCTGGATGAAGTACAAACATTTGGGGTTGACCCGATTGTCATGTGGGACAACCTGACTCCCCAGTAAAATGTAAGTCTTTTGAGGGTGAGGGCTAGATCATATTTTTGTCTTTGCATCCCCAGCACCAAGTCCACTGTCAATCACCTAATTGGGGATCCATAAATGAGGCTTTTACTTGATGACTACAGAGCCAATGATGGCAGTGTGAGGGGAAAGTCAGTGCTGAGCAGAGGGATCCCATTGGCCAAAGGAAACACAGAATGTCACAGAGTTGGAGGGTTCAAGAGACCTTGTCCAGCCCATTCAGACATAGCCTAGTAGTCCTGCAGTCTCTGTGGAAGAACCCCAAGGAGGCAGAACCCACCCCTCCCCAGCGATGGCCACCCACTTCCAGATAATGCTCATCACTAAGATTTTTCCTGACCTTCAGCCTAAATTGGCATCTTTACAATTGCCACTCCTTCCACTGCTCCTGGGCTGTCCTCTGGAGCCAAGCTGAACAAAGCTACTCCCTCTTCCAAATGCTAGCCTTTCAAATACTCCAAGACAGCCACATGTGGGCTCCCGAGTCTTCTCTGGGCTAAACATTTTCTGTACCTTTAATAAAATTTTGTGGGACATGAATGTTCTACCAGCCCTCTAGAGTCTAGCACCCATGCTGAGGATTCTTCAGCTCCAGGCTAGGCACTCAGAACAGAAGTCAGAGATTGGGCTATCAGGTTTGTTCAGAGGACTTCATTGTTGTCTGGGTTCTTGGTTCTGGTACTTACAAGGCTCTCTGAGACTCAGTCTCACTATCTGGGAGATGGAGAAGCTCTCGCTTGCACTGCCTACACCCAGAACGGCTGTGGGCATCATAGAAGTTAGGATGGTCAAAACAGTGAGTCTCTTTTCCAGAGTGCTCTTGAGGTAGCCAGGACCTCCAGCCATGGCATCCTTAAGCTAAATGCTGAGAGAACACTCTGCATTCTGAAGGGGCCACATTGATACAAGCCTGAGGGAAACATCTTTATCCACCAAAGGCGGGCATACCTGCTGTCCATCACTGACTGAATTCAGAACTTTGGACTCAAGCAGTGGAGCAAAAACAGAAAAATTATCCTTCCCCCCCACTGCAGCTGGCCCATGAAGTTGCCGGTAGCAGAGGGCAACCAGGCTGGGAGATGGAGAGCTGAATCAGACTCCTTGGGGTTCTTTGAAAAGGAAAAGAGGCTGGCTCTGTTCCCAGCAGCCCTGGTGAAAGGAGCATTGAGACAAATTCCCAGTGAGGGTCACTGACCAGGCTCCTGCAAGCCAGCTGGCAGGGGCTGGGAGTCTATTCAGGGAAGCTAGGAGATTGAGGATGGGGGGGGGGGTCCCTCCATTGAAACCAGCAGAAGCCTTTTCATATCCCAAGGCTGTTGGCCTCAGTGGGGTAGCTCTTTCCCACAGAACCAACACTCAAGCTGGTCAGTAGGACCCTGGGTTTGGAGATGAGAAATGCTCAGCTGGGATTGAGATGGCCGTCTCAGAGAAGAGCTGATCCAAATAACCAGGAGATTCAGATTCTAGTCTTGGTGACAACACTTCCTAGCTGTGTGACCCTAATCTCTGACCCTCAGCTGACTCAGCTATAAATTGGCCCGATTCACACCCACCTTGTTGCCAGGAGGAATGAATGTGGCAACATTCAGGAAAGCATCGTGATGATGATAGTGGAGGAAGCCAGGAGGAGCAGTGGCCTGGAGTCAGGAAGAGCAGAGTTCAAATTTGACCTCAAACACTTATTAGTGTCACTTGACCTCTGTTTGCCTCGGTTTCCTTAATTGTAAAATAGAGATGTTTATAGCACCTACCCCTCAAGTTTGTTGTGAGGATCAAATGAAGTAAGATTTGTGAAATGCTTTATAAGCCTTAAAGCACCATAAAGTGCTAGCTAGCTATTACCAATATTATTTCAAGAGGGATCTAACTTTCTCAAAGTTTTGTACAGCCACGATTCTATCAGAGCCTTGTTATAATATTGTACTTGCAGATTGCAAATTACCAGTGGCAGCTCCCATTTCTCTCAAGGTTTAAGATTTGCGAAGCACTTTCCTCACAACGTTGTTGGAGGAAGGCAGTGCTGGCATGGCCACCCACTTTACAGGTGAGAGAACTGAGGAGACCCAGAGATGGGGCAGGTCACACAACTCCAAGAAGTGAGCACAGGCCTCTGACATCAGGTCCAGTGGTGCTCTCACCACTGACTGCCTCAGGCTGCCTTTCCATAGCAAGGAAGGAAGGGATTTGAGCCCAGACCCTTTGATCTAAACCCAGTCTACTTTCCACTCCAGTATCACTTTCTAATTCAAGAAACTGTGACCCAGAGGTAAAGGGATTTTCATGGGAGCACACAACTGGTTACCAGCACTTTTGGTTACGTCTGAACCTATGGTTTGTTCATAGCAGCAGCAGCAGCAGCAGCAGAAGCAGCAATTCTCAACATTGATACTCCTTCCATCAGTGACCATTGGTTATTGCTTTCTAACCATGGTCTTAGAGTTTGGAATACTGAGAGGGTAAGTGATTTGCCTCGGATCATGTACTCTGGGTGTCAGAAGTGGGATTCAAAGTGGAGTCTTTATGATCCCGCAGCTCACCCTCTATGTGACTCTGCCTCTAGTCAGGACAAAGCCCAGGTCTCTTGGCTTACTGTCCAGTACTATTCTCACTGTCCCAAGAAATGTTTGCAGTGGTCACTGAAGGTCAGGGATCAAAAGGGAGCCCAGCTTGACCTCTACCACTGGAAGAGAACAAGAGTCAGAGTCACCCTGACTCCCAGCCCACTGTCCACTCTACCAAGGTGACACACAACCCCAAGTGGTAAATCAGCATTGGAGATGTTAATGACAGTGCCTGGCATACAGCAGGTGCTTAATAAATGCTCGTTGAATTGTATTGAATACCATATTATATGATGCTGTCAGATTGTCAAAGTGGAAGCAGTATCATACCCACTTTTCAGAAGAGGAAACTGGGACCCAGTGTCAGACAGCTGCTCTGAGAGAGGCAGGATGGCACAGCGGGTGTGCAACTGGGCTTGAATTCAGGAAAGCCTGAAAACTAACCCCACCTGAGGTCCTCATTAGCTGTGTGACCTTGGGCAGGTCATAACTTCTTTATGACTCAGTTTCCTCACCTGTAAAATGATAAAGATGGACATGATGGCCCCTAGTTCCTTCCAGCATTGAAGCTATATGGTACTACTCACTGCATCAAAGTCTCGGAGTGGAATTTGAGCCACAGTCTTCCTGTTATTGGTCCACTCTCTACCTCTCATCTATCTAGAGTGATTCATAGAAGATTCATTATGGCTGTGTTCATAGCACCTTCCCAAGGATCTCAGCTGACTGTCATGGTAACTACCCCTTAACCTCTGCTTCTGTTTCCTCAGGGATTGGACATGCAGAGTAGATGGGACAGGGATTGCAAGCCCCATATGAAAAATGAGAGAAATATGACAGAGCCAGGAGCACAACCCAGGGGTTCCCCAACTTCCAGGACTTTTCTGTCCCCTCTTCAATAGGACATATTCCTCCAAGATGGAAAGGGAGGGGGCCAGAAGGAAAGAGAACTGAATGATTGAGTCTAAGGAAAGTGGGCTTCCCCTCACACACACCTAGCTTTATTTCCGGAGTCCATTAGATCTTGGATGTCATTGTAGGAGGTGACAGCCAACTTGGAGAGGTCTTCCACATATGGGCCCATGAGGGGATGCTCCCTCACTCGAAGGTTGCCCTTGTTTTTGGGGTTCAGGAGATCCCGGACTCGTTCACAGTAAATCTCCATGTAGCTGACCTACAGGACAGGGAAGCAAAAAAGGGGCCATTGGTGAGAGGTGGGATACATCATCCCAGAAGGCACAGACCCACTGAGGTCCTGTTCTATAACTGGCCCCCACACCAGGATTACTGAAGACTGGCAAGGAAGTATACTTGTTATTATCATGACAAAGTGTTTGGGATCCCAACCCACCATGCTGAGACTATGATGTCCTGAGCCCCACCTGTGTGTAGGGAGCACTGGTTAGGTACCTTGGGTAGAGGGAGAAAAGGAGGTGATCTGGCTCCTCCCCAATTTTCTGGCCTCATCACCCACTGTTGCCATCCACATGTCCTGTTTCTCACCCAGATGGGCTCCTCCCCTCACCATCTGGCAAATGTCCCTTGGGCTTCCTCACCACACCTTTGTTCACTAGGCTCTTATTCCAGATCCAGCAGAGCACTACCTTCAGGAAGTCTTCCAGGATTCCCTCTACTTCCCCAGCTGGCAGCACTCCCAACAATGGATATGTGTCACCAGAGTGCTTCATGCTTCTCTCTGGGCACCTTATGTGTTCTGCTCCTGTCTAGTTATCTATGGGCTTGTCTGACCTCTCCTGCTAGCTTGGAAGCTGCTCAAGGGCACAGTGTCTTTTTCATCTTCCTGACACAGGACCTTGCCCATAGTGGAAACTCAATAAATGTTTTCTATATGAATGTATGAGTAAATGGATAAATAATAATAAATAGAGAATTAAATCAATGGCCTTTTCTTCAATCATATTCAGAGGTCAAACAAAAGCTATAACAAGATGAGGCAGCTGGAATTTTGCGCTAGGGCACCAACCTCCTGAGGGGTGTGCTGATATATTTCCTCCTCTCCATCCCAGAGATTCAGGCTCTCTGCCCAGAATCTTGTAGCACCACAAGGACTCTATCCCTCTTCTTTCTACATGCTCCACCCCGCTCCCTGCCCCCACCATTGCCCAGTGTGGTTCAATTAACTATCCTCTGTCAATGTGCCCTTCACTTCCTCTCTCTATGATATGGAACCATTACTATCCCATCCCTCTTTTGTGACTCACTTTCCCCCAGGGGGTGCCACACCTTCACCTGACTCTGCCTGCCTCCTCTCCATGCTGTTTCCCCTCCCTTCCCCCATCCCCACTCTTGGGTATTAGCCAGAATGACTGGACCTGACTGGGAGAAAAATTATCCTTTGTCCCATCCTCACTCTTCATCATCTCTCCCCTCTTTACTTCCTCTAGATGCTCCTAATCTGTCACCTCTTCCTCTCTGCCCCATTCAAGACATTGTTCTGGTCAGAGGAATGCACTCTATGATCTTTTGCTCTGGAGGACTGACTAACTTGCATGTTCTCTCATCAACCCTCCTCCCCCAAGCATTGCTCACACAATTCTTTGTCATGGCTCTAGGCAATTCTATGTTATTTTCAAGCCAAGCTCAGGTCTTTTTGAGCCCCTATATTCTGGCCACCCTAAGGGAAAAGGGAACCTTTACCTCTACTGAGTAGGACATGTTGTCATTTGTTGTGTCGTTGATTCGGGAGAAGAGGTCCTCACAGAGCTGGGGGGAGAGAGAGGGGGAGAGAGAGGGGGAGAGAGGGGAGAGAGAGAGAGAGAGAGAGAGAGAGAGAGAGAGAGAGAGAGAGAGAGAGAGATCAGTCTCATTCCTCCTGTTTCTTCAGTATTAGTACCCATAGATCTGCTTATCTGGGAGTGAGGTGATAAAGGGCTCTGGCATAGAACAAAGACCCCCTGAGGCTTTCTAGATCTTCAATCATTGCCAAAGTCAATGGAATCCTCACTCTGCAACCCACCTGGTGCTGAACCTCTCTGACTTGAGCTGGCTTGACCCTTCGTTAGCAGACCCACAGCCCATTTCTGAGTCCACACAAAGTCTTTCTGGCTTAGGAGAACCTTTCAGATCTAGTATTCTATTGGCCAAGACTTGGAGATGCAGGGGTCCTTCCCCATCAGGATGGAGCAGACCCTCTTGTTTTCAAGTGCCCAGCTGATATTCTAAGATGGGAAGCTGCTCACCACCTGGTGTTCTAGGCCTTTATTTGTCAGCGATGAGTTATTCTCTCATAGGACACTTGGAGGTAATCAGATCTCCATCTGCTCTTGGGTTAGAAGCTCAGATTTGGAGACATTTTTGTTAGGTGGTTGCATGTCGCCATGCCTATCCAATCTGGTACATCTATCTACATGATCCTTTAGTATCGATGACCCCATGAATATTCTGGGCACTGAGGCTGTACAGAATTGGCACCAAATATCCTGAGTTTCTGAAGCTCAATTCAAAGACCATCTCCCTCATGAGGCTTTTCCTGATCCCCCTAGTGCTAATGATGCCTCCTAAATTATATTTATTTGATACATGTTTTATGATTTTATATGCTTAATGTGTGTATATATGTGTATATGTCTTCTGCCCTTATACAATAGAAACTCCTTACAAGAAGTTTCTTTTTTATATTCTTTCTTTCTTCCTCTTCCTTCCTTCCTTTCTCCCTTCTTTTCTTTTCTTTCTTTCCCCATTGCCTAGCACAATGACTGGCCCATAGAAGGTGCTTAAAGGCTTATTGGCTTCCTGTCCCCGAGAATACAAATAAAAGACCAGTCCCTTATCCCGTCATTCAAAGCCATTCACAATCTACCTATCCAGTATTAGTTCTTATTTCCTTTACGAGCTGCATTCTAGCCAAACTAGACAAATGGTCGTATTATCATTTCATTCTTGGTTCTTCCATCTCTGTACCTTTGTGTATACTGTTTCTCATGCCTGGAATTGTCTCTCCCATTCTCCCAACCAGCTGAAATTCTTTCCTTCCTTTAAGGCTCATCTCAGATCCTACCCTTTCTGTGGAGCCTCTTCCAGTTCTGTCCCATCTCCAACTATAAATGATTTCTTCCTCCTCCTTGGATTTCTGCTGTGCAATTATTATATGACGTGTAGTATAGTTAATTTTGTATTTATCTTAAGCCCTTATTAGACTGGAAACTTATTGAGGATAGGGAATATACACTGATCCTTGAGTTCCCTTCAGTGTGGTCTTTCAGCTTCTAGTATTGGGACTTTTGATATTCTCTAGTTCTCTGGGATCCCCAAGTATTGTCTTCAGATCACTTAACTCACTTCCTTTCTCGTTACATTCCTAACCTCTTAAAACCCAAATTCAAGAGTCCCACACACAGAGATGGTGGATACAGCAGCTGGTTCTTTAACAGGGAATAGAATCATGGGGCCTTGTAGTTTAACCATAATCTGGAGAGAGTCAATTGTGATGGTAAAATACCTCTGAGGAAAAATACACAAAAATCCCAAATGACCCCTCAGTGAGGGGGATTAAGGATAACGACAACATCTCATGTCTAGCTTATATGGAGGCTGCTTCAGGAGGGGTATGCCTTAGGTAACAACATCTTCACCTTCTCTAACTGCTACTCGATAATTTCCTTATTAATTCTTTACCCAGGCTCTAAGGCAATCAAGGGGAACCTTCTGATATGGTTAGTTTTCTTTTCCTGCTTGAATTTAAGTTGATTTTATGATTTTGATTCTTATCACTTTTTTTAAATGGGGCATTTCTTTTTTTTTTTTTAAGCACTTGGGGTTAAGTAACTTGCTCAAGGTTACACGGCTAGTCATTATTTTATGTGTGGGTGCTCATTTTCTGAAGCCGGATTTGATCTCGGGTCATCCCAACTCCGAGGCCGGCGCTCTTACTCACTGCGCCACCTAGCCGCCCCTAAATGGGGCATTTCTTTAGTATACTACCCTGACCTCCTTGTCTTTATTCTCATCCTGGTCACACTTACCTGTGGAATAATGCCTTGCTGATCTTTCTCCTGCTTCCCCATCATGGTATAGGATTTTCCAGCACCAGTCTGCCCATAGGCAAAGATGCAGACATTGTAGCCTTCAAAGGCATGCTGTAGCATCTCTTCTCCAATGTCTTGGTATACTTGTTTCTGTGATGCATAGTTGATGTCTTCAGGCTGGGAAAGAAAAGGAAGATGCAAACACACATGAGAGGAAGAAAGGAGGAGGAAGGCATGAGAGAGATCATGGCTCATAGACAGAGCTGAGAGAGACATTGGAGGTCATGTGGTCCAATTCTCTCTTTTGATAGTTGAAGGAGTAGAGGGAGTCAGAGGCGTTATATGACCTGGCCAAAGTAACACAGGAAGCAGTAAGCAGTAAGTAGAGTCAGGATGAAGGAAAGTACTCTGGGAGATCTTTAGCTTTGTAGGTGCAGATTATCACTATGTTGACTACAGATCATGACCTCTTCATTCTTTTCTATCCTGGGTGATTTTCATCCATTTGTGAATTAATGAAGGATCTGTGATCTTATCATCACAGAGAGTTCATCACAGCCAATAGAAAAACACCAAATAGATCATAAAGCTGTGAGTCATGGGAATCCCCACAATCTGGGAAGGAGGAACATTCCTTACATTGGAGAGATTTGAGATGGGTGTTAGAGGATAGTAGCGTATTACCATGGGGAAGGATCAAGGCAATAATGGTGTGAATGACAGTATCTGGGAAACATGGGTATGATATCCCACCTCCATTGCTTGCTATTTCTGTGATCTTGGAAGAAGCATGCCACTTCCCTGGGTCACAGCTTCCTCCTCTATAAATATGAGGATGGTCTCGATGTCCCTACCAGCTCTAGATCTCTGGTTCTAGGTACTTAGAATGAACAATAACAGGTGGGCAGCCTTGAGAACTGCACTGAGACTCATGAGATGACAAAGATTTAGGAGGTCCTCAATCCCATTGGACAGATTCTCTATGGAGGACCTGGGGGAGGATATGGACAAGAAACATGCAGGATGGGAAGGCATGCATTGATTGTCATTGGTCCCACTGGAGGGAGAACCCATACTGAGGAGATCATTTTGATAGAAGTAAGTTCCTTGAGGCTAGGGATTGCTCCATTTTTGTCTTCCTATCTCTGGTCCCTGGCATAATGTTTGGCACATGGATTAATAAATGATTGTTAAGTCACACATCTGTTGATGGATTGAGGTATCCCAAGTAGCCTTCTTCAGTTCTATCTGCCTTTGATTTGAACTAAGGAATAAATAATAGTCTATCAAATCATAGAATAAATAAAAAAGAGCAGCCTGCCCTGGATCATCTTGTGATCAATTTTATGAAGAGGTCAATGGGTATTGGAAGTCATAGCTATTTGTACATAGCTGTTGAGCCATGGTCTATCATTTCTTATGTTCTGGCTCTCCCAGGCAAAAATTCCACCAAACCAACCCCTCCCCTGATGACTTAACTACAAAAACAAAAACAAAAAGCCCTTTCCTGGCTCACACCCAAAATGCAGGGCTTGTCAATAAATAGTTTTATTTTTGCATTCAGTCATTCACCTAAAGGCCCAATTCCCAAGTTTGTAGCCAACCCTCTTCCTGCCTAGGCGTGCTTGGCTTCTGTGTGTCCCCTGCTCTCTATCTGATAGCCAGACTTTCCGAGGACTCCTTCCAAAGAGCAGGCAATCAGAGGAGCTGCTCATTTCCCCTATCTTGCTAGCTCATATCTTTTCACAGTTGTTTGGGCTTACCGTGGTATGTGACCAGTAGGAGTAGTCAAAGCTGAAGCTTTTGGGTGTCTCCTTGGGCTGTTTTGGATTGACAATAGCTGGAAAGGAAAAAAGAATAAACAAAAGGTGAGGAAGCTATTGGGTGGTGGTGGGGTGAACGCACCATCCTTAGAGCAGCCCATAAGAGCTTTGCCCTGGCCTGGCAAAACTGGGTTTTAAAACCGGGTGCTTTAACACCAAATGCAGAATACTTCCACTGTCACACTGTTCCAGGTGCATGTCCTGCAAACTGTCCAAACAACATCATTCAAATAAAACTTATTTTCTCTCCCCCCCTCCCACCTCAAACATCCTTCTTCTGGCTTTCCTATTTCTGTCTCTGCTATCACCACTCACCTTATGACTATAAAAATGGAAAGTGGAGAGGGGCTTTCACACCTTGCTCTGGGAGGGGGTCATAAAGAAAGGAGAAAAAGGTTTGAACAAACGATTGTATGACCTTTTGATCCTTACTGGGGAAAATTTCACTTATTGGAGTGGACATTGTGATTCATAGATGTCTGAAGGAAAGATATGGATAGATAGATTGTTGTTGATTAGATTAGATAGGTAGATTAGTTAGTTGATAGGTAGATGAAAAAGAGACAGAGAGAGAGAAAGAGGGAGAGAGACAGAGACAAAGAGAGACAGAGACAGAGATGGCTTCTCTGGCAGATAGCCTCACTACTTCCCCAGTAAGAAGTTTGAGATTGATGGCAATTGTACCGTGACAGGAAGGCTGGACTAGCTGACCCGTTCATGGGTCAGACCACATTTGTAGTCTTGTGGTTAGTTCTGGACACTACATTTTAGGAAGTATATTGATGAGCTGGAGAAGGTCCAGAGGAGGGCCAACAAGATGATGAAGAGCCTTGAATTCATGCCATGTGAGAGGAGGTTGAAAGATCTGGGGAGGGTTGACCTGAAAAAAGGAAAATTTAGAGGGATGTGACAGCTGTGCTCAAGTATTTGAAAGGCTATCATGTGAAGAAGGGATTAGTTTGGTTCTGAATAGGCTCAGAAGGCAGAAGCAGGACCAATGGATGGAAGCTGTAGAGGCAGATTTCAACTTGGTGTAAGAAAGTTTCCTGATAACGAGAAGGGAATGGGCTGGGGGTGGTGGTGGTAGTGGACCTCCCTTGCCAGAGAGTTTCATTCAGAGGGGATGCTATTGAAGGCATTCTTCTGAGGGCACAGGTTGAACCAGCTGGCCTGTGAGGTCCCTCCCTGCTCTGATGTTCTGTGATTCTTTGGCCTCAAAGGGCCCTTCTATAATCCATGTTTCTTCTTTTGAACATAACTCATTATGTCTAGAATAAAGGGGGATACAAAGAATCCTCAAAATTCTTCCAGTGAGTTTCTTTCCTTCCCTGGCAGAGCGCCCTTTGATGCTCAACCTCATGCCAAGGCAATTTGTCTTCCTGTACCATGAGTTTGACTGTGTCTAATAATATCTGGCCTGACTGAGGTCAAGTGTACATTGTGCATGACCTAGAATGAGGCTAACAAAAGAAAAAGGGCAGGAGGGGCTTTAGAGAGGACACACCTTCCTGCTTTTTCTCTTGCTCTTTCCTCCATTGCTGCCCCACCTAGCCATGCTCTGATTGCTGCCAGCTGTTCATGTATATCTCCCACCAGTGGCTCAGCTGATTCTCTGGTCTGAGCCTCAGGTCTAAAGAAACTGTCAGCCCCCACACCATGCTGGGAGAAACTCAGAAACATGGCCAGCTTTCACACAGTCCTGTTCCTGACAACCATCAGAAAGCTTTTCCAAAAGCCTCTTCTCTCCACAAAACATAAAACCAGTTCCTTTTGCTCTTCTCCATTTGCATAGCATTATAGGATAATAGTTTAGAACTAGAAAGAATGACATTCACTCATTCTTGACTATTTACTGAGAGGCAATATGGCAGAGTAGATAGAATTCTGGACCTGCCACTTACGGGCTAGGGTAAACTCACTAAGCCTATCTGAGTTTCTATTTCCTCACCTGGGAATTGGAAGTGGTAAATAACTACACCTACTTTTTAAGATGGTTGGACAGATCAAGATACTATGCATAAAGAATTTTGCCAGCTTCCAAGTGTCACATAAATGTCAGTGATCGATATTTTTATTAGTGCTACCTTAAGTAAGTTACTAACCGTCTCTTGGCTTCAGTAGAGACAATAATCTCTGCCTACTTTGAGGATCAACTGAATTCTTAAACGTGAAAGCTGTTTGTAAACAACAAGCCACCTTGTAAATGTGAGACATGGTTGCCATTGTATTCCCAGTGCTTAGCACAGTGCCTGGTCCAGAGAAGGAACTTAATAAATACCTGTTGATTGATCAAAAACAATCCAGATCATTTATTCATAACTCCAAGAAAAATGTATTAAATTCCTACTCTGCCAAAGCCTTGTACTCACTGCTTAGGACATTTTTGTGTCTTTCTTCTGGATCTTCTCCAAGCCTCCATTTTGTTCTTCATTGCTTGAGATATAGCTCTTCAGAGCTATAATAAAGTCCAGAAAGATGCTAGAGAAAATGGCCTTAGAGTTCTCCTGGCTTATTCAGATTTAGTTGACTGACTGCTGTGTGTGACTATGGAAAGAGCCCTGGACCTAAAAACTCTGCATTCTAGTCCCAGATCTTCCATTTACTAGCAGTGTGCCCAAGAACAACTCATTTACTCTTCCTGAGCCTTAATCCTCCCATCTATAAAATGGGGATAATCATTCCTGCACTACAAGCCTCAAAGGAGTGCTGTTGGGAAGTCCATCGAGAATTGCAGTAGAAATTTACCATTATTTGGCTACTTGGTTTGCATCTCACCTTCACCTGCACCTGCACATCCAATTTCTTGCCAAATTTTCTCACTTCTATCCTCACAGCATCTCATACATTTCTACTGTACTCTACTCACATAGCCCTCACCCTAGTCTATGACCTCATCACCACTTCCCAGGACTTTTGAAATACTTTCCTATTGGGCTCTTTGCATCAGGTATCTCTCCACTCCTAATCTCTACAGAGATTTTTCCAGCTCTACAGAGCTGGAAAAGTGATTTTTAGAGATTTTCCTAAATTGTAGATCTGACCATATCATCTGCCTAAACTGCCATGGCTCCCTATTGAGGTCAGAATCACATACAGAAAAATACTTTATTTGGCACTTCAAGCCCTTCACCACCTGGACCTTTCTTACCTTTTCAGTCCTTTCACACCTTCTTGTAACAATAGCTCTATTACCTTTGGCATCTTGGACTGGTTGACTATTTCTGGGGGCATCTTGAAGTCATGCAAAGCAACTGAACATGATGGGAATCATTATGGTCATGATAGCCCCCTCCCCACTCTGTTGTCCTCTCCCTCCAATCTGTCTGGGACCACTGACAAAAAGTCCATCCGCTATTCCAGTTCAGATATCCAAAGGGACATTAACCTAGTGCTTTACATGATGATCCGTTATTCCTTAGAGTGTGAATGAAATCTCAATTAAATCACCACAAATTTTCATAGGAGGAGAGAAGACCCCCTCTCCTCTACCCATCCTGGGAGGCAGACCACTCTAGCTGGTAACAAAGAGCTCTTTAAGAAGAAAAGGGCAGAGGGAATGAGCTCTTTGCTTGTGATGTTGGTTCCATAGAGATACTAAATTAGTGATGAAGCCTTCCCAGAAAGAGTTCCAGTTGCTAGGGAACTGACCTGGGAAGAAAGATCAGGTTGACTATGTGTGTGTCCCTTTTCAGTTAAGCTAACAAGGAGACAAAAGTGTAGACCAGGTGGGGGCAGACAGAAGGTCTCCCATGAGCACAGGTTGTGAGTAAGCTCTTCTAGATTCAGGAGGAAGGGGTGGGAGGATGGAGTGAGACATACACTTGTATGAGTCACTGAAGATAACTCACCATATAAGAAGAAATCACAGAAAGCTTCTTTGTTTTGGATTTTCACCTTGATTAGTCAATGTATGTAAGTTTCCTTTTGTTAATTACCATGATGAATTTTTCTAAAAAGTGCTACAATGGAGTATAATTTGAGGACACCATCTGGTCTTCTGACCTCAAGCCTCTCTCTATTCCAAATCATCCACGTAGCTGTAAGAGTGATATATGTAAAGCACAGACCTTACCATGGCAGTCCCTGCTCATTAAACAGCAGTGGCTCCCTACTACCTCTAGTATCAAAAATATACTCTTCTACATGACATTCAAAGCCCTTCCTAATCTACCTCCAACCTACTTTCCTATATTTCCCCCACTTCATGCTCTAAGGTGCAGCCAAACTGGCCTGCTGTGCCTTGTTACTCCTCAAACCCAATAATCCATTTATGGTTCCATTTACTTTGTACTGGCTATCCTCTGGGCATGAATTGTATTCCCTCCTCACACCCACTTTTTAGGACCCCTGGTTTCCTTCATATTTCTTCTCAAGTGCCACTTCTTATGCAAAGCCCACCCTGATCTGCCCAGGCACTCATACCTTCATCCACACCTTGCCAAAAAAAGTTCTTAAATTGATTTTGTATATATTATGAATATATTTGTATGTCTACATGTTATCTCCTTCAATAGAACATAAGCTACTTGAAGGCAGGACTGTTTCATTTTTGTCTCTGCACTCCCATTGTGCCTAGCACAATGCCTGGCACATAGTAGAGGTTTAATAAATACCTGTTGCTTGGTTGATTGATTGACTGACATCTGTACACACATCATTAGAATGTCAGCTCCTTGAGGTCTGTTTTATTTTTGGTCTTAGTATAACACCCAGCATATTATATAGTAGGTGCTTAAGAGAAACTTCTGGTTCACTTCAATAAGTCTGATAAAGTTCCTGGTCAGTTGTAAACATAGGTGTTGCTTGGGCATAACTTGGGCTTTGCTCTCGGGCACCAAATCTAGAGGGGTCTCAATAGAAAGTGTTTTTCAGCAATAAAGATGCACAAGTTTTCCAGAGTGTCTGTCTCCCTCTGCGGACACTTCTCGGGCCCCCTGAACTAAGGATATACTGCATGTTGCTCAGTGTTCTAATTCCCACTGACACTTCTCACTGGAATAACTCTTCAGAAGGTTTGAAGCAATTTGTCAAACTTTGGTTTCCGTCTTAGTTTTTGATGCAGTAGTTGGTCCAATTTCCCAGATACTGATCTAGGAGATAGAGTTGCCCCAGGGCTGCAAAGGGTTCCTGCCCTATCCACCCTCTCTATCTCTAAGAAAATTCAATCAATTTTCAATTTCAAAAATTCAATCAATTGGGCTCCCAGGCTTGGGGTCCAAGGATTTGGCTTCAGAACAAACCTCTGAGGTTTCCTCATAGTAGGACCATGGGTAAATCTCTTCATTTCTCTGGGCCTCAGTTACCTCACCTGTAACATGAAAGAGTTGACTCTGAGAGCCTCTAAACTCCCTCTGAGGTCTACTCTATGACCTTCTGACTCATTTAGCAGATGCCTCATTGCCTTATGGGAAGATCTGACATAGGCTTGTATGAAATTTGTTAATCACACCCACAATGATCCTCTGCCCATCCAAATGGTGAGTGGGAAGATGGGAAAGGAAGTAAAAGAAGTCCTGTCTGTAAAAATAATAATAGCAAAATATCACATTTCCATAACCCCTAAAGGTTTGCAAAGGGTAAGCATTGTGATATTCGTGGCTGATGAAGTCCTTAAGCCTTAGCAAATCTCAGAAATAAAGGGCAATTTGATTCAGTAGGAAAATTTGTCCTTCAGGACTAAATCCAGCTTAGGAACATGCAGGGAGGGAGAGAGGGTCAAGAAGGCAAAAGGATGTACTGTAACAGATCTAATGCCAACCAGTGTGCCTGGCACATAGCAGGCACTTAATGTAGCCTGTTGATTGATTGCTAATAAGTCTTTTCACTTTTCACTTTCCTCCAATTAATGAAGATTGATGCTAAAGGCCAAGAACATGGCCATTGATTTCCTAGTTAGGAGCTTTTTTGAGCCCTGCTGGGTGATGCCATTAGTAAGTTGACCAGAATAGAGAACACACACACACACACACACACACACACACACACACACACACACACACACACTTTGGAACACAAGAGAATGTGCTCGAATGGAGCATCTTGGGCAAAGTCATCTACTTTGGAGCTTTGGCATGAAAAGCCCAGCCAGGTTTTTGAAAGGCATAAGAGCAGATCAGCATAGAGAGGGCACCAGATCTGGGGCCAAGATGACCCTGACTCATATTCCTGCCTCCAGTCCTTAGGTGTGAACTGAGAGACACTAAGCAAATCTCCTGACTTCTGAGGGTCACTCACCTCATCTGTACTACAGGCATGATATTGATTAGATTATACATGCTAATATACACATGCCTGTGTATGCAACATCACCTACTTCACAGCATTGTTGTGAGGACCAAGTGAGATAATGTCCACGAAGTGCTTTGCAAACCTTCAAGGGCAAAAGAAATGCCAGCTGGAGTTACTGTGGTGATCATCATTCATCTTCCTTTTTTTCAAAGGAGTTCAGATAAAAAAGGTCCTGGGCAAGTCAACTTTCTGATATCATTTCTTCATGTTTAATGTCTTGTACATTATTGCATAGAGGGATGAAATATTTGCTTTTGGCATTTAATCAAGGTATTAGCCTGAGGTAGTCGCCAAAGGCATTTATGCTACAACTCCAATTCCAGCCAGAATGACCGGGATGACATGCATTTCCCATATGGTTTTAACGTCTTTTGTTAGAGCTTTACATTTTGCAGACTCTTTTCTAGGTAGCTTTGGTTATGAGAATTTCTAATGGTGACTTCTATTAAAGGCACTGTTCTTAAATTTTAATGGAATGGTATTGTATCTGAGCAATTGTCAATGAAAGGAAGAATCTCTCTCTCTCTCTCTCTCTCTCTCTCTCTCTCTCTCTCTCTCTCTCTCTCTCTCTCTCTCCTTCTGTCTCTCTCCCTCTATCTCTGTCTTTCTTTTGCTGTCTCTCTCCTTCTGACTCTCTCTGTGTGTCTCTCTCTGTCTCTCTCTCCTTCTGTCTCTCTCTCTGTCTCTCTGTCTCTCTCTCCCTACCTCTCCAGTTGCCTTCCATTTACAAAACAATGAGGACCATATAATCTCCTTTTTCTTAGCTGCCACGAAGCTCAGCATTGAACTCAAAGCTCACTTCTAAGAATTTACTCCTCCCATGTCCTTGTGACATCGATTTCTCTGCTCCCTTTATCTTTATTTTTATTGTTATTATGTTTAATTGTCTTATTTTGTCTTCAAAGTCACAGTATGGTATATTGCAGAGTTCTGAGCTAGGAGCCAGGAGACCTAGTTTTCAGTATGTACTCAGGTCTTTCATAACTATGTGACCATCATTAACCTCTCTGACATGTGTTTCTTTGGATACTTGCATTTCTGCTTCACATAGTGTTGTGAGAAAAAGCATCTTGCTCTGCACATGACCTTGAATCCATTTAGGTGTCACATAAATGGATGTAAATAAAATGAAATACTAAAGAACCTAGGGGATGCTGCTCTGAGATGGTCTCTCTCCCCTACATCTTCTTAATTCCATAGGGATATTGTGACAAGGCAGACAAAAACTAATAGGGCCCTGGGCTGAGATAAAAGAGGCATCATTTCCAGGAAGTCCCTCTATCTTCTGCCCTTCAAATGATAGCTAGACTATTGAGTTCAAAATTTAAGATAGGACTTTGATAAACTGAAGTGTCCATGGGAGGGTGACCAGGATACTGAAGGACCTCAAATTAATTTTAATTTAATGAAAACCTTTTATTAGGCATTTACTCTGTGCTAAGCTGGGGATTTAAATACAAAGCACTGAAAGAGTTTACATTCTAACCAGGCAGAAGACAAGACATATCAGGGAGTGGCAACCAGGGAAGGAAGGAGGAGTGGCTTGGTCTAGAAAGTCACCAGATGAGAGAGTGGAGCCATAGGGCAATCGATCGACTTGTTCCTTCCAGGAATGGCCATGTTGTTTTGATTACTGTTCCCCGAACTAGAGAGAGAAGAGGTTGGGATGGGGGAAGGGCATGTGTGGATGTGAAATGGCGGCAACATGCTGCATCTGGGAATATAAGGGAGATAAAAGGATGGGTTGGAGAAACTGGGGAAATTTAGCCTGGAGATCCTGTTCAAATAATTGGAGGATTGTCTCATGGAAAAAGTATCAACCTCATGATTGCTTGACCCCAAAAGACAGAATCCAGAGTAATCAGTGGCAGATTTAGACCTTATGTAAAACAGAGATCTGTAACAGTGAGACCTAACCCAAAGTGGAATTGGCTGCCTTGGGAAAGTGGGAAGGAGGTCTTTAAGCAAAGGCTGAATTGACTACTTATTGACTACATTGTAGAGGGGATACTTTTCACATACAATTTAGATTAGAAGACCACTGATAGGCTTTTGGGCTCTGAGAATCTGAGCTCTGAAGAGGCTTCTACCACAGGCAGAAATCTGAGGAGGTAGTTTGCTGAGGTTGAGAACCGCTGTCCATGGTGCTCAGAGGGAGGCTCAGGTTAAGTCCTACTCCATTACTGTGGCCAGCCACACCTCAAGTTAGTAATCACTCACTTCCTCTTGGCTAAAGGGTTTCCCTTCCTAGGTTCTCTACTGGTATTAGAAATCATGATCCTAATAATACTGAGCAAGAGAAAGGTGGAAAAAGTGGAGAAATCGCTCATAACAAAGGGTTGGTCTAATCCCCTCAGAGGTAGCCTTCTTCAGTCCGTTTTTTTTCTATCCTATAACATCTACAGAACTTACCTTAATGAAGCACTGCTTTCATTGTGCCTTCCACATTGAGAGACCTACAATAATGATGTTGTCCACCACGTCTGTTTTCAGCAGCCAGCTTAATGTCTGACATATATTAGGTGCTTAATAAATGCTCATTGATTGATTACTTACACTTCCATCTAAGTAAGACTCTAGCCTCACCTTACCTTAGCAACCCTACTTCCTATCACTCCAAATAACACATGCTTAGCTCTAGTCAGATCAGTCTACTCATTTACAGTTTCATTCTTGTCTGTGCACACTTGTACATGCTATTCCCACTTTTATGCCCTCCTCACTCTCCAACTCAAGTCCCACTTCTTCCTTAAAACTTGTCTGATTACACCAGCCTTTGTTAATTTCTCTCTTTTGTTTTTTGGGAAAAAGTTTTACTAAACATATAGCATAGGATATCAATACAAACAACCCAAATTTCTTAGTGACAATTTGCATTTAAACTAATTTATGCATAAGGTGCATTTAAATACATGAATGTATCTCCTAATTTGAGACATGCTATAATGGATAGAAAATCAGACTTTAAGTCAAGAAGATCTGGTTTAAGTTTTGCCTCTGACATTGATCGTGTGATCCTGTGGAAGTTACTTAACCTCTCAGGGCCTAGCTGGTGCAGATCTGCACTGATAAACAGAGTTTCCTAGCAGAAGCTTCCCTACATGGATAACATCAGAAGTCAGAGCAAAAATTGCAAACCACAACCCTATTTACTTTCCTGAGGTCTCCATAAAACTTATTTGTCAATTAATTTCCATAGACTTCTCCTCAAATGATCATGGTTGGTGGGTACTCCATCTGTCTGGTTTTGCTTTTTTAAATTCAACATTATTTCATAGAGGTCTTTCTTTATTCCCTATATTCCTCATGCTTGGCAACCTTAATTTCATTGTACCTATAGTATTCCATTCCATTGATATACTACAATTTATTTAAACATTATCCCATTGTTGGACTTTTAAGTTAACTCAAGTTTTGAATATATATATATATATATGTGTGTATTACTGTTATTAAAATCTTTAAGAAGATAGGTCTGGGGCGACTAGGTAGCACAGTGAATAGAGCACCGGCCCTGGAGTCAGGAACCTGAGTTCAAATCCAGCCTCAAACACTTAACACTTACCAGCCATGTGACCTTGGGTAAGTCACTTAACCCCAACTGCGCCACCTAGCCGCCCCCTCTTTTGTGATTTTTGACAATTCCTAATAACTAAATCATTGCATCAAAGAGTAGGACTTATTTTGTCACATTTGCTGCATGCTTCCATCTTGCTCTCAAAAAGATCCTACAAGTTGACAGGAACACTAGTGGTGGGTGACTGTGCTGTTTCTCCACAGGCCTACCAGCATTGCATTTAATTGTTTTTAATTATTTTTTACACTTTGATGAGCATGCCACCATAAAGGTATTTTAACGTGTATCTCTTTGATCATTAATAATGTCCAGCATTTTTCAAAGGATTTTTAACATTTCCTGGTTATTTCTTTTGAAAATTGGCTGCTCGGGGTGGCTAGGTAAGTAAGTGAGTAAGAGCCCCGGGCCCCAGAGTTGGGATGACTCGGGATCGGATCTGGCCTCAGAAAATGAGCACCCACACATAAATAATGACTAGCCGCGTAACCTTGAGCAAGTTACTTAACCCCAATTGCTTAAAAAAAAAATTGTTTGCTCATATCCTTGATCTTCTGTGGACCAGGACTTACCATTAAAATTTCTTATATCTTTCACTTGTCACATTTGTTGTAAATAGTTTCCCAACCTTTTAAAAATTTTAATTAAAAATAAAAATGTTTGTTATATATTAACATTTAAAATTTAGTTTTAATGTAACCAAACTCATCTTAATGATCACAATCATCAAAATAATTTCTTCTATTAATTGAGTTTAAAAAATGATGCTCCACAATTGAGATAAATATTTCATTACATATTATTCTATTTTTTCTAGAGTTTGCCTTTTATGTTTAATTCTTTTATCATACTATAATTAATAATATATGTTATGTTAGGGGCAGCTAGGTGGCGAAGTGAGTAGAGCGTCGGCTCTGGAGTCAGAAGGACCTGAGTTTGGATCCAGCCTCAGACACTTAACGCACACACAAACAAAAACCTAGCCGTGTGACCTTGGGCAAGTTGCTTAACCCCAATTGCCCTCCAAAGAGCAAAAAAAAATAATATATGTCATAAGATTTGGTTCAAATCTCTTTCCTGCCAAATTGATAGCCAATTTCCCCAACTATATTAATTAAATAAAATTATTTCCCTTGTTTTAATTTTATATTTATCAAACATTAAATATTTGGCATACATTTGATATGCATACATACAAGACACTCATTTAAAATGTATACCAAATATTCGATGTTTGCTGAACAGAAAATAAAAGTAAGGGAAATAATTTTATTTAATATAGTTATGAAAAGTGGGTGTCAATTTGGTATGGCATATATGTATGTGCCATGTATGTATATGTGTGTGGGCATGAATACACACCAGACATTCAACCAAATAGTGTATATAAATGTATGTATGTGCATATCTATGTATAAACACATATAATTTGGGGTGTATGTGTGTATAACTACACACATCCTAAATTCAACCATATATGTGTGTATATTTGTGTGTATGTATATTCTATTGCATAGGTGTCTGTCTGTTTCTATTTTTGTGTCTCTGTCCTTCTTTCTCCCGTCTCTAGCTTTGTTTCAGACTCTTCTCATTGCTTCTGTATCTTTGTCTCTTTGTCTGTTTCTCTCTCCCTCTTTTTTTCCCTTCCTCCTTCCCTCTTTTCCTCTCCCCCATAGTGTCTGTCTGTCTCTCTCCTGTTCCCCCTATTTCTCTCTCTCTACCCGCCCCTTCTCAGTGTCACTAATTTTTTTTAATGATCAGTGCTTTGTAATATGTTTCAAAGGGAATTTGAGGTCCCTATTCATTAGCTGTTCTCTTTGGTGTGACCCTTAATATTCTTTCCTGTTTGTTTTTCCACATAAATCTCACTTACAGACTGCATACTCAGCACATAATTATAGTAATTTAGCATTAGCTAAAACTATTTATTAAATTTATCTCCTCAAGTGTGGCAAGTTCCTTGAGGGGAAGAATCCCTCCTTGTAGTTTTTCTACAGTCACCACTGTATCTAAGACAAAGTAGAAGGCACTGAAGCCCATAAAAAGGTCCAGTGCCTAGAAGAACACCACCATGTTGGGGAGAGGACACGTACAATAATTACATTGGAAGGAGAATGTAGGTTGGGATGGGGGAGGAGTCCCATATCAGTGGGACCATAAATCCAGCAAGATGCACAAAATGAAATCAAAATGTAAATGCAAATATTCTTGCTCAGTCTTCAGGGCACCCCCCAATACACAATGGAATTTGGGAAAGCTGTTTCCTTTGTATCATCACCAAGATTCATTTGTGGTCAGTAGAGTCTAGTGGAAGGAGCAGTGAGAACCAGGGTCCAGTCCTGGTTCTAATGTATTACTTCTGTGACACTTAACAAGTAAATGTTTCCCTAAGATAGCATACTTAAATTATGTGTGCCTTATACACATGATCTCAATTCATCTCCTTTGGATCCTACTGTAGTGTGTGTGTGTGTGTGTGTGTGTGTGTGTGTGTGTGTGTGTGTGGTGAGTGTGTGTGGTGAGTGTGTGTGCATACATACGCATGTACATGTGATCACACCAGAAGACCTCACTATACTCAGCATTAAATGCGGAGGGGAGGCCACATAGTAGCTAGAACCTTACCCTTGAACTCAGCAGAACTGGTTTTAAATCCCATCTCAGACACATACTTAGTTTGTGAACCTGGGTAGGTCACATCATTTCTTTCAGTCTCCATTTGCTCCTCTGTCAAATGGGACAACACTTTCATTGTATAACTCCTAGGACTGTGGGGAAGAAAGCTTTTTTAATGAAGATCATAATTATTTGGGGTTTTTTTGTTTTGTTTTGTTTTGTTTTTTGGAGGGCAATTGGGGTTAAGTAACTTACCCAAGGTCACACAGCTAGGTTTTTGTTTGTGTGGGTTAAGTATCTGAGGCCAGATCCAAACTCAGATCCTTCTGACTCCAGGACTCACTGTGCCACCTAGCCGACCCAGATCATAATTATTCAAATGTAGCTCATAGGGATTCAGGACCAGGCAGGTCCATCAGGGTCTGTCTTGGCCCCTTTCAAAAATGCAATGTAATTCTCAGCAGGGGCCTAGAACATAACTCTGAAGCCTTGTGACTTTCCAATGGTAGATAAGGGGACTGGGATCCCATATCTTGAAGCCCTCTTTATTCTCCTTCTGTACAAGAGTCTAAGGGTGAATAAAATATAGATGTAAAAATTATGTGAATGTCAAAACCTTGCACAATCCTGTCTGCCTACTCATTTTGGTGAGGAAAATGGAGATCTGTGCAGTAATCAGTTTTGCCCTTGAATAGCTCTTCAGGACCATTGATGGTGCAGACACAGACACATCAGCCTACATTTTATGTGTGATTTAGTTTGCTCATTAAATTAGCAGGCTTATTATATTCTCAAATTGAAAAATTTGGAAGTTTAGTCAATAATTTTAAGTTTATTTTGTTATCCCAGAAAATATGAGCTGGTAGGGACCTCACAGGTCTCTGATTCACCTTGTACTCAAATAGAAATTTCCTTTACAACATCCTTGAAGAATAACCATCCAATCTCCTGGATGGAGAGGAATCAGCCCAAACCTTTTTGGGCATCACCATTTGGACACCACTATCAAGTCTAACCCTAAATGCATTTTTCTTTATGTTGATCTGACATTGATTTCTCTCTCACCCTCCTCTCTGCTCCTAGTTCTTTCTGCTGAGGTCAACCAGAACAAGTCTATCTCTCTCCCACATGCCATTGGTTCAAATACTTAAATGTGTCTCTCAAATTCCCTTGAGAATTCTCTTCTCCAGAATAAAGACCTTCTCGTTCCTTCAAATGATCCCTCTATGGCATGAACTCAAGGATCTCCACCCTGCTGGCTGCCTTTCTCTTCATGTTTCCAAGCTTATCCACATCCTTCCTCCAATGTGGCACAGAGAATGGAACACAACTCCCAATGTGATTTGAGCAGGACAGAGGGCAGTCTGTACCTGGGAGATGCTTGGTTAGCCACAGTATGGAATGGGGTCTCTTACTATGGATGAGAACAATATTAATTTGGGCACATGGGAATGGAATCCATGTATTTGGCTTAGTAAACATGCCTTGACTGACTATAACGAGACAGCTGCCTATAGCCAGCTGGCAAATCCATGTCAGCAATCAGAGTCCTGAACAGCAAAGCCCAAATGAAGGGAAGACTCTATCCTGCCCCATACAGTATTAGGAGAATACTTTTCCTTAGTTTGAAGGACTTAAAAATGTTGACCCATGTAACAAAAAACCAGTGAAACAGAGGACCCATGATGGTGCATGGTACCTATAGCCTGACAGAGAGCAGATGAATTCAAAGTACAAAATGAGACATATATTTGTGGACATGCAAATGCAAGAACTTGTTTTGCTTGCCAATCTATATTGGTTACAAGGATATTTTTTTCTCTTCTTTTCAATGGGGGAGATAACATAGGAGAGAAAGCCATCTATCAAACCAATCAACAAATATTTACTGTACATTTAACACATGCCACAAACTGGACAAGGTATGGTGGCAGAAATAAACTTAAATACAACATAGCTACTCTATCCAAGGAGCTTACATTGACGTACAAATCAAATATTCTAGGAATCTGGAAGTCAAGGATTGGAGCATCAGAAAAGGCTTCATGGATAATGACAGTTGAACTTGATTTTTAAGGATGTCAACCAACTGACATGGGACGGGGGGGGCTTTTGTTAATGGAACAATCGACCTGCAAGGAAGTCTAGCTCACTACTGGCTAGCTAATTGATGGGAAGTTTTGCCCCACAGCAAGCCTGAATTGAATTTCTCCTGATAATGCCTTTTGGGCCAGACACATCAACTCAACTCTCTTTCCCATATGGCAGCCCTGCCAATTCTCAAAGACCACTTTTAGTACAACCCTTAAGTGTTCTCTTCTCCATCCTGAGCATCTCCCACTCTTTCTCTTGATCCACATTTGACATGGTTTTCAATCATCCATCTGGAGTTTCCAATCTTTAAAAAGTCAGAAACTTACCTCACCCACTTCCCAGCTATTTTCATGGGGGCCAGCCTGTACAAACACACAACGGGAGAGGGAATGTTCATGGGGTGAGGAGCAGCAAGGTATTCAATTTGGCCAGACTGAAGAGTGAGCAAAGGGGAGTGGTGCTTTAAAAGATGAATAGGAAGTTGGGAGCAAGTTAGAAGGGCTTTAAATGCCAACTGAGAAGCTTCAATTTAATCTTTGAGGTAATAGGGAGACACTGTAATTTATTGAGCAGAAGAGTAAATATATTTCCATAATAGTTTTAAGACTTGATTTATTTGATGCTTCTAGCTAAAAAGGCCTCCTATGTCAGTCAAATCATCTCAGTTTTGATCTGCCACACAATGGATGTGTAGGAATTTGCTGTCAGGGCAGGGACTTTAACACCAGATTCAAAGATAAACACAAATTCCAAACATCAGCACCAGAAGAAAAAAAAAAAAAGGACAGGCACACACCCCTATACCCCTCCCCACACCTCCCCCCAAACCCCGACAACAGCAGTGAAATGTTCAGAGACATAGTGCTGTAGTAAACCCACGCAAGCAGCTGTTTTAAAGAGATCCTCTCCCAGATGACAGGGCTTAGTAGTATCTTTATAGTTCCCCCTGAATTCTTTTCAAAAGTTGAAAATGCCCCTAATCTCTCTCCCCTTGCTTATGTATGAAGGCAGGGTTGCACAATGGATGGTTATCTCAACAAGAACCTGATTTGGATTCAGAAAGCCATTGGCCCAGCAGGGCATGTTGCCCTGGTCAGACCACATCTAAAGCATGTGCTCAACTTGGGGGGATACACTGTGAGAGGGATGGTGATAAACTGGAGAATGTCCAGAGGAAGGGGGCCAGACTGGTGAAATGAGTAGAGATTGGGCCATATGAAGACTGGCTCTTGAAAATCTTTTGTTTTAATTGGGAGTAGAGAAGACTTGGGAAGAGACCCATCTTTGCCTGTGAAGGGTTATCACCTGGGAGAGAGATTGGTCTCATTCTGCTTGCCCCTAGAGGACAAAACTAGGAGTGATAAGTGGAAGAGACAGATTCCAGCTGGATAGAAAGAAAAACTTCCTATCTAACCTTGGCCAGATAGTTTTATCTCCATGGGCCTCAGTTTCTTCCTGTGTAAAAAGAAGAGGGCCAGGACAGGGTTGGAGCTGTTCCAAAGGGGAATGGTTTTGCCTTGACAGGTCCCTTCTTTCTATGAGCCCTCATCCAGGATGTTGTAGGAGAGCTCTGCTCTGGAGTTCTCTGAGATCCTTTCTAACCCAGAGATGGTTCTGAGGTTTTATGAGCTTATTTCTTTGGCTTCCTTGAGTTCAGGGACCCCTTGTCTACTCAGCACATCAGGACTGTCTGGTTCAATGGTAGCTAAGGTTTGAGTCCAACACAAGCTGTTATGTTCTACAGCTGAAGAACCCACTGTCTTAAAGCCACAGAATGTCTTTCCCCCTGGCCCACCATTTTCCAAACCTGCTGTTCCACAGGAGGACAATGCTAATCAGTCCCTCCAGCTAGAGAGAAAGGCAAAGGATGAGTGTGAGTGATGGTGTGATGTCGGTAATGCCCTCCTTGCTTCCTGTAGTCCAGGGAACTCTAGGCATGTGGGTCAGAGAGTCACATATTGTTGGAGCTGCATGGGACCTTGGGCATCAGGGCATGAGTGCAGAAGAAGCTGGGCTCAAATCCTACCTCTGATATTGGCTGTCTTGTGAACTCTGAGAAGTCCCTTTGGCTCTCTGAGACTCAGTTTCTTCCTCTGTAAAGTTAAGGAGGAGGGTAGGACTAGACAGCCTTTGACATCCTTCCAGTTCAAGGTCTTTGATGCTAAATTCCTGTGACCCTACACAACTTTACCTCTCTGTTTCCCAGAGACTGAAAATGAGTTACCCAAGGTCACACAGCCAGTAAGTAGCAGATCATGAAAGAAGCTACCATTATACAGTACTTTAAGGTTTTCATAATGCTTTACATGTTATCGCATTTGCTCCTCGCCACAACCTTGTGAGGTATTAACATCTATTGCTTTATAGATGAGGAAACTGAGGCAAACTGAGGACAAGTGACTTGCCCAGGGTCATATAGTAAGTATTGAAGTGGGATTAAAACTCAGTTCTTCCTGACTCCAAAACGCCATCCATGTGCCAGCTAGCTTGCCCTAATGGAGCCAGGACTAGCACCCTGACCTTATGGCCATCAGCCTGGTGCTTCTGGTGTGTGTGTGGGGGAGTGTTTACAATGCCCTAACTTGTGACCCAAAGCCAGCCCTCTGTCTGGCTGCTAAAGAGCTCGAAGCTCACTGGCATGGGCTTACACAGCTTTGCTGATTCAGGGAGGAGACAATAATAAAAACAACCCAACAAAGGATGACAATCCCCATGGAAGTCATGAAAGCAGCAGCTGGGCCAGGAAGGGTATCGAAGGGGCCAAAGGTCAGAAGCTGGCCCCAGCCTGAAGCAAGGCATGAAGCCTCTGGGTCCCACCTTCCCTCTGTCACAGTAAAGCCCACCCAGAGCACTACAGGAAAGCTCCAGGGCCTCCTGTGGATGGTTGTGCCACCAATACAACAGGCAGCTGCCGAATTCACCAGGAGCAACAAAGTCCCACATCTCTTTTTTGGACAGCAATATAACTAAGTTTGTGAATGCAGATCAGATCATGGCAGCCAGGACTGGAGGAAATGCTAAACACCTTCTCAGGCCCTCTGGTGACCCACAGAGCCGGCTGGAGCGGGAGCACCCATCAGCATCAGGGGTACTTACAATAATCACCCCCTGATAGAGGTTCCTTTCCCCTGTAGCCAGGAACTTTGGAGACTCCAAGGGATCTAGGCCCATGCCACTCCCCCTCCTCACCACATATACACATGGAGGAGGAGAGACCACTGAAGCACAAATCTGCTCAGCCTGGATCAGAGGGTAAGTTCCTACCTCCATTCACATAACCTTTGATCCTCCTAATAAACTGCCAGGCCTTTGAGGTCCCCTCCTTAGGGCTGAGGCTAGGCCTCACCCTCCATCAATGGGAAGAGAGACAGATGGGCAATGGTGTTCCATGAGCAGATACAGATAGAGTGGTGTTGGGAGGGAAAGGCTGGAAGGGAGTATAGAGCAAGAGATTCTAGGGCTAACTCCCTCTACACCCATTACATATTCAAAAGCTGTCAGGCATATCCTAAACTGTCCTAAACAACAGCCAGTTATAAAGCAAAATTAATTAAATAGGGGACCTATCTCTATCCCACCCATCACAACCAAACTCCCAGAAAAAGCCCTCTCCATTGCCTGCCTTCACTTCCTCTTCTCCCACTCCTCACCTCCTTGCAATCTGGCTTCCCACCCCAATGCTCAAATATCAGTGTTCTCACCAATGTTGTCAACAATCCCTTAACTTCTAAAACCCAAAGACTTTTCTCAGGTCTCTTCCTTCTTGACCTCAGCTAGACTTGATAATGGTGATCACCTTCTCCTGATTTTTCTCCTACCAATTGGTTTCTCTCCTTTTTAAAAAATATTATTTATTTATAACATTCATTTTTAAAATTAAGTTCCTAATTTTCTCCCTCCTTCTAGCCTCTCTCCAAACCTTTGAGAAGGCAAGCAATATGTCAACCACACATGTAAATCACAGAAAACATATTTCCATTTTAGCCATTAGCCCAAAATAAAGAAAATTTAAAAATATGCTTCAATTTGCACTCAGAATTCGTCAACTCTCTCTTGAGGTGGAAGGCATTTTTCATCATGAGTCCTTTGAAATTGTCTTGGATTATTGTATTGATCAGAGTAGCCAAGTCTTTCACCATTGATCATCTACAACATTGCTGCTACTGTGTACATTTCTCCTGCTTCTGCTCACTTCACTTTGCATCAGTTCATGTAAGTCTTTCCAGGTTTTTCTGATATAATCCCCTTGGTCATTTCTTATAGCACAATACTATTCCATCACAATCATATACCCCAAATTGTTCAGTCATTCCCCAATTGATGAGCATCCTCTCAGTTTCCAACTTTTTGCCATCACAAAAAGAGTTGTTATAAATATTTTTATACATACATACCTTCTCCTTTCCAACCTCCTTTGCAGGACCATTATCCTTAACCCACTCAACCCCAAACCTAGGGGTCCTCCAAGGCTCTATCCTGGGTTCTCCCTTGTTCTCTCTCTACATGATAGGATCTTTGTGATCCTGAACTGATCCTAGATCAAGAACTTGAAGGGGTTTGAGAGATCATTTAATCTAACTATTTTTAAAGAGGGAGAAACTGAGGCCCAGAGAGGAAAAATTATTTGGCCATTGACCGTCAATCAACAAGCATTTATTAAGTGCTTACTAAATCCGAGGCATTTTGGATATAAAGGTTTAAAAAAGGACTGGGTCCTCCAAGTGCTCACATTCTGATGGGGGAGACAACATGAAGATAAGTATGGAAGATGTCATAAACATCGAGGCACAATTTGAACCAAGGGCTTCTGATTCCAGAGTTGGTGCTTTTCTCTCTGTCACACACTGCTGCCCCAATCACCAGTTCATCTGGCTTCCGTTATAGCCCCTTTGCAGGTCACTCCCAGGTCTACATCACATACCCAGCCCTTGCCTCTCTCTCTTTAGGCTTGAATCACCACATGCCAATGAGATATCTCCAAGTGAATATCCTCCAGTCATCTCAAAGTCAGTGTGACCAAAGCAGAACCCATTATGTCCAGCTCCAGTCTCCTAAACCTAAAATACTGGCTCATTCATTCTGTCTTTTTATCTCCAGTACCTAGCAGAGACAAGCACATAGACACATGCTTGTCGGATTAGATGGGAATTTCTCAGATGCTCTCCAGGGATGAGCTATTCTCGCCTTCAGACCACACCAGCATCTTGGGGTCCTTGTTTCCCCTAAACCCACAAGATGATGTGATCTTTCTTGTCTCTCACACCAGAGGCAAAATCCCTAACTTTACCTCTGACAACCACCATGAGAGGTATCAACAAAGTGCTCACAGAGTCGAGATATAAAAGGAATCACGTCCAGCTCCGACATTCAGAGCAGGCTCCCCAGAAGGGAAGGCACCTCAGCTGGGGTGGCCACCATTTTGACAGGTGGATATGAGGAACTGTATGAAGGAAGGCAGGAGGAGATATTCTGGGTGCAGTGGAGAGTGTAAACAAAGGCACAGTATTGTTGTGAGGATCAAATGAGATCATAATTGTGAAGAACAGTGTCTGGTACACAGTAGGTGCCACATAAATGCTTAGTCTTTCCCTTCCCTGTGTGACTATGAGCAAGTCCCTTCATTCTCCCCACTCCCAGCCCCAGCTTCTTCCTTCTTCCTCAGAGCTCTACAAAAGGAGGGAGCTGGACTCAGTGGCTTCTGAGGACCTTTCCAGTTCAAGGTCTCAGATCCTATGGTTCTGATTGTGCTTGGCCCGAGCTGGATCTATATTTGGAGAAGTCCTGAAGGAATGAGGCCATTTGGAGCGATGCCTGAGAGTCTGGCCAGATCCAAGGCAGGTTTTAAGCTCCAGGGAATGGGGAGGGGTGTACAAAATTATCTCTCACCCCCTGCCTTTATTCCTCTCTCCTGCAGAGATACAATTAGGACAATGCCATCGGGGCAATGCTGCAGGTGGCCACACTTTAGAGGACACTCACGACACTAAGAGTCCTTTAGAAGGGTGGGAACAACAGAGCTAAGTACCCAGCTAGTGAGGACAGTTGGATAAAATCGGAAGCTACTAGCCAGGTAAGGGCCAGGTAAGCCAGGTAAGCCAGGTAAGCCAGGTAAGCCAGGACCAGGTCAGCTCCTCCTACCACTTTGGCCTCCCTGGCAGCAGCAGCCTCTGCTGCTGGCCTTTGAAATGAACAAAGAGCATGTTCTGTGCCCCCTTGCTCCTATTACAAGAGTCCCTGGCTATGGCCCTGCTCCCCCACAGTCTGCCCCATGATACCCAGAAGCGGCCTCTTGCAGAGTACAGGTCCCTTCCCTACTCCAGATTCAGATGCTTTGCTTGACTTTGACTCTGCCATGCTGGCTTCCTCTGGCAGCCTCTTCCACCTCTTCCTCCCCTATTAGATTTAAGCTCCTTGGGGGCAGGGATTGTCTTTCTTCTTCTCATTTCTATCCCCAGTGCTTAGCACAGCATTTGGCACATCATAGATGTTTAATACATGTTTGTCATATTTTGTTATATTGTATTGTAAAGGCCACACACTATAGTCCCTTCTACTTACGTGTGGGGATGCTGAGGCCCAAAGAAGGGAACTGACTTTCCCAAGGTCAGTATGCTGAAGGAAGTAAAAAGATCCTGGAGGATAATGGCCATGATGGCTACAGTGATGCAGACAAAGGCAGTGTGGAAGCATCCAAGGCCAGTCATTGGAGTAACCCACTTAGATCTGGGAGAACCAGTGTTGAGCACTTTGTGAAACCTCTCCTTGGCCAGTCCCACCTGGTCAGTCAGAGCACCAGCTCCTTCTGGGGCAGAGGGCCAGACACACCCACCTGGGAAAGGGGCCTCCAGAGTACAAGCGCCTTTCTGCTGAGGGAAACGGGGTGGGGGGACGGGGGAGGGGCCCCGTTTGTCCTACAGAATAGCTATGTGATATTGGCCAATACATCGGGGGCTTCCCTTCTAAACATCTCCACTTCCCAATTCCTTGTAGTTCTATCATTGCGGAGCCTTGGAAAAATGTATAAAAGAGACCACATTCTTGATTATACACACATTCCTATCCACCTTCCCTACCCAATCAGCCAATGTGTGCCTAGGGATCCAAAGATAATGAATGTAGGAGGGATGGGACCTCAGAGGGATCCAGTCCATCCCCTTCATAGTACAAGTGAAACCTGGGTAAAGGGAGAGGTCAGAGATTTAGAGAGAGAGGGAATCTCAGAGCCCATTTAGGGCAACTTTCTCATTTTTACAGGTGGGGAAACTGAGGCCCAATTTAGGTGGATGAGAGAGTTGAAGTGATTTGGCCCAGAGTCACATAAATAGTAAGTGACAAAGTAGAATTCAAACCCAAGTCTTCTGGTTACAAATGCAGCACTCCCCCTCCCCCCTTCATACTGCTGAAGGCAAGCCCATTTTAACTGTTTACACTTAACCTCATTAGCTTCTTAACAAGTGATAGCACAGCAAGAAACCAGCTATCTAGGGAGGATGGGGGGGGGGGGGGCTTTCAGATCTGCCATCCCCTTCTCCCTTCTATCAGCACAGATAATGGGAAGTTCATTTGTCATCATTCAGCAAACATGTCCAGGCAATTCCATGGGCAGAGTGGTTGGGGAGGTTGTGATGGATATGTTGGGAGCAGAAGGAAAGGGGGACACAGCAGCCAGCCTCTGCTATCCAGGGGTGCACAGTCACTGGGGTCAGGAATGAAGCTGGCATCAAAGTGAGATGATGAAAGAAGCCTGAACTTGGGATCAAAAAGCCCTCTGGGGGCCCATCTTGCTACTCAATGTGTGACCCTGGATAAGTCTCAACTTTGGGGGGACTCAGTTTCTGGGATTAGACTAAATTACCTCAGAGGTTCCTTCTGGCTTGAATCCTCCCATCATCCTTCCACACCCCCCATTTCATCCTGGATATCACTAGCTGCCATCTACAGGAGAGACTGAGTGACCTCTCATTTCAGGGGAGGGCTCTTCTTTAGGCAGGGATTGGACTGGCTGACTTCTGAGATCGTTTTCTATCCTGATATTCTGCCAGTGGCCCTGTGAGCTTGACACAGGGCACATACATTATCTAATCTGATTCTCCTAACAAGTCTCTTCAGTTGGCACTGTTGGAATCATTATGCCCACTTATAGATATGGAAAATGAGGCTCAGAGAGGAGATATGAGGGAGAGCTTCCCAAGATTTCTCTAACCAGATGACTACTCCCACCTACTTCTGCTGCTTCATATGGGCACAAATGATCCTGCCAGAAGGAATCTAGGGTTCAGTGCCAAAGATTATGAAGTCTCAGGAGCCAAACTGAAGACCACAGGGGCACAGATGGTATTTTCATTGCTGCTTCCCATTGAAGGAAAGGGATAGAGGAGAAAAAAAAAATCTGATTTGGGAAAAGAGCAGCTGGCTAAGAAGGTGGTGTCTGAGAATGGAATTTGTATTTCTGAACCATGGCTCAAAATATAGAAATAACAGACCCAAATCTAGGGATGGAGAATACCTAACAAGGGCTGGTTAGAACAAACTTCTTTCAGTTCTCCACTCCACCTTCACCCGTCACCGTCGGCTCCCAGCCTGCACGGGAAGAGCACTGATGTTCTAGATCTCACAGGAACAGAGCCTCCCTCGTTAAAGCCGGGGGTCTGCATTCAGCTTTCATTCTGAGCCTGAAATGAGGATCTCAGAGCCCCACTTCTCCTGCCAGGACAGGTGTAGCCTCTCACAGAAAATCCCTAGTGCTGCTCTTTCCCAGATTTGGGCACAAGATGCCACAGTTCAACCATGCAAACAAAGCCAAGAAAATTCCTTGCAAGTCCTTCCATTCTTCTCAAAAACCAGATAAGCTCCAGTGTCCTTGGGGGTGTGCATGGATGTGCTAAAATGTAATTACTAAAGAACAAAAACATGTTCAGTTCAGGTCTGGGGGAATTAACTGGGTGTATTTAGATGTGTTTCAATTGCTTCTCTGTTTCGGTCAATGACTCTGTCTCTGTTTTCGTGTCTCTGTGTCTTTGCCTGCCCCACCTCCCTGTCTAATACCATTAGTTAGAGGTTAAGAATATACAAGACAGTGTGGGGGTGGCTAGGAAGTGCTGGGTGGCTAGGTGGTGCAGTGAATAGAGCACTGGCCCTGGAGTCAGGAGAATCTGAGTTCAAATCCGGCCTCACACACTAACACTTACTGGCTGTGTGACCTCGGGCAAGTCACTTAATCCAATTGTCCCACCTTCCTCCCTCCAAAAACAAAAGACAGTGTGGTGTTATGGAAAGAACCCCAGATTTGGAACCAGAGAACCTGGGTTTAAACCCTGATTCTACCTGTTACTGCCTGGCCTGGGACAAGTCACTTAATGTATCTGCATCTCCTTCTCTGCATCTGTGATCCAGCTGGACTAGAAAACTTCTCCCATCCTTCCCAGGCTTGACATTCTGGAGTTCTGGGGTGTAATGTTCCCATTCCTGGGGCTGTGTGGCCATCGAGAAGATCACCCACTCAACAGGATGAGAGAAAACACTCGCCAGGAGCCTGCTCTCCTATGGGTCACAAGGAATTACTGATGTTCCCTTTCCAAAGAAGCCAGAGTCTTCTTCCCATTATCCTAACCTTCTGGAATGTCCTCCCTACATCATTTATAGAATCAATCACATTGAACTTTAGGGAACTTTGAAAAAAGTGTCAGTCCTTTGGGCTTCCCATGGTGAGAGATCATGTTCCAATGCTACAGAAGAGGGGGTGGCTATCTGCACAGAGGTGAGAGCAAAGGATTGGGGGAATCATTAATTCTCCCACCTTCACTTCAACCCGTAGAAGGTTCTCTCCCAGCTTATGGTGGAGTTTCAGATTTCATCAAATACAGAATAATTGTCCCAAGTCTTTTACTTCATCTGAAGAAACCAATAAAGGGTTTGCAGAGATCCTTTCTCTGATCCTTGAGTCCACTGGTCCCTCCTGCCATCACTAGTGCCCAACATGCCAACTATCAGCCTTTCTTCTTCCCTCATAGCCTTCCTCTGTCTGCTCTCCCTGACTTTTCCCTGCTTTACTGTCGTGGGTCTGTGGCCAACAGCCAGACTGTAGACTATGGAGAGAAGGGCTTCTCTCTTCCTTACTGGTTAGGAGCATCATTACGAGTCACAGCCATGATTCTGTCTCATACTCTGTGGTTTGTGCTTCCCACCACCTGAATTCCATGCATTGGCAAGGCAATTACAACATCAGTTTGACAAGAATTTATTAAATGTCTACTCTGTGCTGGGAACTTCACTAGTTACTGGGGACAGAAAGTGGAAAGTGAAATGATTCCTGCCCCAGGGACCTGAGTCTAGTCACTAGCACTGGGCCCCATAGGCTGATTCAGTGAACTTGTGCCTCCCCTTTCTGCTCTACAGATCTGGGCATTACTTGACTCCCAATTGCAAGGGGTAGCTTATCCAGTCACAGGGCAGCATGCCTTTCTTCTGGACAGGATGAAGTGGGCCCCCTGCTAGGAAGATCTCAGTCATCAGGGAATAATAGGAGTGGCATACTTCATCGGTGGGGCCTTCAGGCATCCGTAAATAATATAGAAGAAGGGGGAAAGCATTTATTAATCACCTACTGTGTACCAGGCACTGGACTAAGCTCTTTAGAAACATTATCTCATTTAATGACTCCCTAATATGGCCCTGGGAGAGAAGCTGGAGTTGGAGAAGTCTGAAGGGGGAGCTAGTGAGACTGCGAGGAAAAGGCCAGCTCTTGCTGCTCTCTTGGGTTGGTCCCTATCTTTGTTTGAAGTTTGATGGCTTACAGATAAGTGAAAGGAAGTAGATGATGTGTTTAAGGATGTGAGTTTGTGAGTGTGTGTGTGTGTGTGTGTGTGTGTGTGTGTGTGTGTGTGTATGAATCTGTGTGTATGTGAATGAGCATAGCAAAATCAAGTCCTGTGATAAAGTTTGGGGGTTAACCATTGATTCCAATCATGTAATGGATTTCTGCTCTCTGTTAGGATGGCTAAGTGAGAACGAGCCGTGACTTCAGGCACTGGAGCTGGGGGCAGGGGGCAGGTGGGGAGAGTCACTAGCCAGGGACAGGAAACCCCTCCTTTTGAAAACTAAACTCTCAGTCACCTCTCCCACAACCAGTCATGAACCAGAGGAGTTTCTCCCAATGCCTGTGGAACACTTATCAGGGAAAGGAAAGGAGCCCAGTCCGGACAGTACTCACTTGTGGTACTTCCTGTCATCTGGATGATACATTTCGAGTCCCGGCTCATTTCTCGGGAGTTAAAGGGGCGTACTCGCACTGCCACCTTTACCGAGGCTCCTGCCATCTTGGTGGGCCTTCGGCGTGGCTTTGAGTTGCAGGATGGACCTCAAATGAATGGAGAAACCCTGGAAAGACGAGAAAGATGAATGAGAAGTGTTAGAAAAGCCCAGTGAATAGCTGCTCAGAGTCCAGCATCTGGAGAATATGTTGACGAGTTTGGTAGAATCACAAGATCATGCCTGAACCCAAGGTTCTGAAATACCTGCTGCCATCTGAGTCAATAAACATTTATTAAGCTCCTACTCTATACCAGGCCATGTGCTAAGTACTGGGATTACAGAATGGATTTCCTCCCATCTCCTGTCAACAGAGGCTTCAGCAGCAACTCAAAGCAAACAAGGCTCAGAAGAGACGATGAGATGATAGAGAGAGTAGAGAGAGAATAGTAGATAGAGATGGGGGAGAGAGAGAGAGAGAGAGAGAGAGAGAGAGAGAGAGAGAGAGAGAGAAGAGAGAAGAGAGAGAAGTGAGGAGGAGATATTTGGAGTTGGAGATAGAGAGCTGGAGTCAGGAAGATCTGAATTCAGATCCAGCCTGACATTTACTAGCTGTGTGACCATGGGAAAGTCACTTAAACTCTGTTTCCTCATCTGAAAAATGCCACCTACCTCCCACAGTTGTTGTGAGGAACAAATGAATTAATAAACACAGTGTCTGGCACACAGTAGGTTACATAAAAACTTATTCCTTTCTCTCTGGAGAAATACTTGCACAATTCTACTCAGGCACTGCATATACGTCAGCAAGTTTCTGCAGCTTTGCTTTTGAGTTGGGTGAAGTGACTTAGTGTCCACACCACCTGTCAATAACACTTTATCAAGTGTAATCAATTGACTCTAGGTTCAGGTGGCAGCTAAGTAGGATCAGCTGCTTTCAGGAAATAGCTGGAATGCCCCACAGGAGAAGCCAAAATGAAACAGACTGTGATACTCCAAGAAAGACTTTCTGGGTGAGAACAGATGAATCAAAGGCATTCAAAATTATTGAGAAGTCTTAGAAATGGAAATGTCTAGAGCTACCTTGTTACAGAAATACAAAATGTTAATGTTTTGAATCTCCTCCTTCTCTAACCACCTCCATTTTAGGGATGAGAAAATGAAGTCAAATCAGAGAATCTCAGAATTTGAGAATAGAAAGAGATCACAGCAGACATCGATTCCAAATGTACCTGTTTTCCCAAGCAGAGCAATGACAAATGCAGGGAGATTATGCCTCCATAAAACCAAATTCTTTGTCTTTTTTAAATGCAAAAAATTTACCTTCTATTTTCAACAGAGTGGACCCCTGGTTTGATGAAAATAGTTGATGCTGTGGAGACCCAGGCCCAAAGCATGCCTATGTCAAGTCCAGTGCTCTGTGCTTTGGAGTATTTCAGTAAATCTCACTACTTGACTCACTAGCGTTAATTGTTACGAAAATAAAATGTGGCTGCTTGTGACTACCAAAGACACTTTATTTAGACATAGAGGCAAAGCTTTTGCTATTTGTGGCAAATACAATTACAGACCCTCACAAATAGAAAAAGCTTCAGAGATCATTTAGTCCAACCCATCCACGAACAGGAGCCTCTTCTATGGGATTCCCAACAAATATTTACTTATGACCCCTACCTGAAGACTCCTAGTGAGGGGAAACCAGTGACCTACCAAGTCAAGCCTAATTCATTTTTGGCCAGCTCTAATTGGTAGGAAACTGTTCTTGATATCAAACCAAAATCTGGCCCTCTCTAGCCCTACTTCTGCCCTCTGAGACTAAGAAAGTAAATTCCATCTCCCTTCCACATATATTTTCACACACTTTAAGATAGCTCTCATGTTCCCCCCTATGTCTTTTCTTCTTCAGGCCACCAACAAATCTAAACACAAAAGCACATTCACCTGTAGATCCATCTAAAGGTAATATATACAAACTGGCTGAGTTTCAACTGTTACCTTAAAGGGAGGATGAAAAAATTTCACTGTTAGCAGGAATCATTGATTCAATTTCTATGAAAAAATCATACTATTTTCATGAAACAAGATGTTATGAATTCAGTTGAGTGTTCTTTGTCTAATGAAGAATTCTTTTCCCTCGCCATTCTGGCTGCTATCCTCTGAAGAAGTTCCAATTTCCTAAAATGTGGTCCCTAGTCTGGAGTCACTGTGGCCAAGGAGAGGACAAGGGGCGAAGGCTTCCCTTATTCTAGACACCGCATCTCTCTTAACGCAGTTTAGGCAAGATCACTTTTGTGAGCACCAGTTTACACTGCTGATGAATCTTCACTAACATAGATATCTAGCAAAGGTTTGCAAAGTACTTTACAAATAGGACTTTATTTAATCCTCACAACTCTGGTAGGCAGCTAAGTTGTTATCTCCAGCTCACCAATGAGGAAATTAAAGCAGACAGAGGTTAAGTACCTGGTGCAGGGTCACATGACTGGCAGGTGTCTGAGGCCAGTTGGGTGTTCCTGATTCAGGCCCACCACTCAATCCATTTTTCCATCATGCTACTTTGGGGCTAACTAAAGGGAGGGTAAATGAATAAGCATTTATGAATCCCCTACTGTGTGCAAGGCACTGTGCTGTGCTTTTTATAAATATTATCTTATTTGATCCCTATAACAACCCTGAGATCAGTGCTGAGGAAATCAGCTCAAAGGGAGAGAGGAAGTGAGTTGCCCACAGTCACATGGTGTCTGAGACCAGATTTAAGCTGAGGTCTTCCTGAATTTCCTGACCCCATCTAGTTGGCTCAATATTGACCCTGCAGCTCACTAAAAGCTCCAGATCTTTTTACAAATTTTATTCTGGTATTGGGAAATAAAACAAGTATTACCATATCCTAGTAGAATAGAAAAAAGACATGAAACTTCAAGTCTATTGTGCACAACTTGCTATTCCTTTTAAATATATAATAAAATTATCATGGAATTTTTTTTCATTTTTTCCTTCTCTCCCTCCCCTCACTCTAGAGATGGCTACCATTTGACACTACTATGTATATATAGATATATGTATACACACATATAATATTTTATGTATGTATCTATATAAATATATATAGATACACATGTGGGCATGTGTATGTAATATATATTATATATATATATATATATAAAACCATTTCACATATACTTCTATTTATTAGTTCTTTCTCTGGATGAAAATAGCATCAAATTGTGATCTGGTTATGCTTCCCCTAGCCTGCATTTGCACAGTTACTGTTTTGAATTCAGATAGAAGTCTTTACATTTATCATATTAAATTCACCCCTAAATGCTACAGTTTCTGGAAATAGTTTTTGGATCCTGATTCCATTTTCCAACATGGTGGACATGCCTTCCAGCTTTGTATTATTGACCCATTCTATATGTATGGATGTATATATGTACACACATATATGTATCTATACATAATGTTACATATAGGTGTCATCTTTTTTTTTTTTAAAGCAATTGGGATTAAGTAACTTGCTCAATGTGACACAGCCAGTCATTATTTGTGTGTGGGTGCTCATTTTCTGAGGCCAGAACCGATCCCGGGTCCTCCCGACTCCGAGGCCGGCGCTCTTACTCACTGCGCCACCTAGCTGCCCCATGCTTTCAGCATTTCTGTAGCACTTCAAGGTTCACAGAGGACTTTACATACATATATCACCTGACCTTCACCTGCCCGATAATATGGGTGCTATTATCCCTTCGTACTAGAGGATGAAAGTGAGGTAGCCTATGACATTTAGGTAACTTGACCAGGATCACACAGCTATAATACTTTATAAAGTCATTTTTATAAAGTAATTGATAAGAACATTCACGACAAACTAGACCAGGACAGCAGCAATCCCAGGGCATAAATTTTAAAGAGACTTTTAAATCATCATAGCCTTGAGCATTAGAGGGGGGTGTACCTTGATTTCTGATCATTCCTTGCCCTCCTTCAATGCTCTTCCTGTTCTACTTATAGACAAGAGAGAATAGAGACTGGAAGCTCCCTGAGAGGAGGTACTTTCTTTTGTCTTTCTTTGTATCCCCAGGCTTAGCACAGTGACTGGCATAAGTTTGGTGTTGTCAAGTCATTTCAGTCATGTCCCCTTTGGGATTTTCTTGGCAAAGATACTGGGGTGGTTTGCCATTTCCTTCTCCAGGTCATTTTACAGATGAGAAAACTAAGGCAAACAGGGTAAATTGACTTGCCCAGGGTCACACAGCTAGGAAGTGTCTGAGATTAGAACTCATGAGGATGTTTTCCTAATTCCAAGCTCAGTACTCTGGAGCTTAATAAATGTTTATTGACTGACTGGCTGAAATGGCCTCCTGCAGATTAATCTTCCTTTAGCACCTTCTGGAATCTGACTAGAACCAAGCACTTGGTAACTCCACTATTGCTCTTATCCCATCCTCATGTACGGTGGAGACACTGGTGCCCTGGTTTGAGTTAATAGGCTCAGCTGGGAGACTGAGTTCCTGGAGGGGAAAGGCCATTCCTGGAGGTGCTTCTCAGTTCCTGCTCTCCTTTGCACAGAGAATGTCGCAGACATGGCTGCTTTTCTAGGGATGTTTGTTGGGTTGAATTGCTTATCCCTCTACCAACAGTGAGAACCTTGACTCCAGTTTAAAATAAGATGTTAGGCAGCTTGGTAGAGCAGTGGACCTGGAACCAGGAAAAGGTGCGTTCAGATTCTATCAGACACTTAGCTTTGTGACCCCAGATAAGTCACTTAATCTTTGTTTCCTTATCGGTAAAATGAGATACTATTTTCTTCATCCTTTTCCTCATTATACATTAGATTTCTGATATAGGGGGACTTGACTTGAAATTCTAAGATCCTTTCCAGCTCTGGCATTCTATGACCCCGTGTTCCTCAGATGCACTGAGGCTCAAAGGATTTACAGCAAGCAACCAGGGACAGGCAGAGGGGTGGCTGACATGACATTGGGCAGGCAGCAAAGAGAGGAAGACAGTTGGCCTTGTGATAAGTCGTCATGGCATAGGGTGAATTCACTGCAACATGGCTCCAGAAGGTTTCCATTGGAAGGATGATGAAGCAGTCTGTGCTCACCTCAGCAAGGCCTCCAACATCTCCTTCTTAATTGTTTTCCACTAATGTCCCAGAAGCAGAACTGGGAAAAGAAGCTTGGTCTTTGGCCAAATGCAGGCTCTGCTGGGCAAGACTGTAGCAATTCTCTGCAAATGGCACTGAACTCTGGAAGTCCCCAGCTGCCCATCAATGCAGCCCCATCTCCTAGCTCCATGTCTATTCTGACTCCATCTCTTAAGTTCCTTTCCAGCACCATGCATGCCCATTTGCTCTCTCTGGTGCCACCTAAGATGTGGGGGGCAGATGGACTCAGAATCATGGAGTGCACATGTTAAATGATATCTTGGCGATTGGTAAGTGCACTCCCCTCCTCCCATTTTACAGATCTGGAATCTGAGAGGGGAAATGACTCATCTAAGGCTACCTAGAAATTTGATGATAGAGCCAGAAGGAGAACTCAATACTTTCTTCCAAATCCAAGGTTCTTTCTCCTCCACTGCCACTCTACACCTCTCCCCAGAATGCCTTCTCTGGGCCCTGAAAGTGAATCCTTAGCAATTCAGGAGATCACATACACACACACACACACACTCACACTGAATTTGGAGTCAGAAGACCTGGGTTCCAGTCTCCGAGTGACCTTTGGGTACCACGGCTCCTTTGGGGCCACAGTTTCTTCCCTTATGGAAAGTCAACCCTTCAGTTCTAAATCTGTGATCCTTCTCTTGCTCAATGCTACTTCACTCCCATGCCTTATCAAGTTCTCCCTTGCCACATCATCCTTTATCACTGATACGTCATCCAAACCACCTGTGAACTGACACCCCTTAAGGAAGAGAGCTTATGTGGAATTAATCTAGAGTAATGCGATCATAAGGGCCACACTTTGCCTTTAGCAGATCATCCTTGGAGTATTGTGTTTGGTTCTGAACGTCACGTTTGGGGAAAGACATTGGTAAATCGGAAGAGAGCAAACATAGTGTGTATCTGTGTGTGTGTGTGTGTGTGTGTGCGCACGCGCCTTATGTCCTACAAAGTCTGTTGGAAGAATTGGAGTTGTTTAGCCTAGAGAAAAAAATATTTAGAGGTAGCCATGATGACTGTTTGCAAGTCTATTTAAAGAGCCCTTGACTGGAGGAAGGATTGGTCTTGTTCTGTGCTGGAAGTTATGGAAAGGCATATTTTGGTTTTACATAATGGAAAATCCCCTAACTACACAAGCTGTAAAGGGGGCTGCTCTAGGAGGCAGTGGTCCCTCCTTCCTGGAGGTCTTCAGAATGAGTCACCACTTAGAGGGGAACAAGAGACTCCTCAGACATAGGTTGGCTAGATCATCGCTGATGTCATTTTCCACTCTAACTCCGAGATACTGTGATTGGTTTTGAGGCTCCACGATAGAAAATCTTTCTCTGTCTCTCCCTTTCTTCTTCTCTCCCTACCCACCCTCTCCCTCTTTACCCCTTCTCTTTTCCTTTATCTCTCTCTCTCTTTCTCTCCCTGTCTTCTCTCCTTTCCCTCTCTGCCTCTCCCCACCCCACACATCAAATCCACACAGAAGCATTTCTAGAAATACAACCAATCTTTTACTTTACTTTGTGAGCAGTGGTGTCCCTTAGAAGGCAGTTTCTTGGCTCTGGCTTGTAGAGAGGTAACCCTTGATAGCTTTACATTTACCTAAATGCTCCTGCCCAGCTTCCTTCCCTTCAGGTACAGGAAGTCTCCAATTTAGAAACACGCTGTTTGCTGTTGATTAGAAACATTATAACCAATGTTAACATTGCTTATCAATTGCTTGAAACATTATGAATTACCAGCAATGTAAACATTGCTTATGAATCTTTTGAAACATTATAAATTCTAAATAATATAAACATTATGAATTATCAGCAATGTAAGCATTGCTTATGATTCTTTTGAAACATTATAAGCTCTAAATAATGTAAACATTGCTTGCCAATTGTTTGAGTAAGCATAAATTATGTGAACGTTGCTAATCAATTGTTGGCTTAAACTTCTGAAAAGAAATGAGAGTATTGAAAGAGAATGATGAAAAAAGAGCCAACAACATAGGAAAAGATATACAAAAATTTGCCAAAGAAAATAACTCCATAAAAAATAGAATTGACCAAATAGGAATAGGAATAGGACTAAATACAAAAGCTCACTAAAGAAAGAATTGAACAAGTGGAAACAAATGACTCTATGGGACATCAAGATACAATAAAACAAAATTTAGAAAGTAAAGAAAAATAGAAGAAAATATGAAATTTCTTGTTGGACAAGCAACTGACCTAGAAAATTAATCTGGAAAATATAAGAATTATTGGACTACCTGAAAGCTATGATTTTTAAAAAGGTTGAACAACATTTTCAAGAAATTATCAGAGAAAACTATTCTGATATATTAGAACCAGAGGGCAAAATATAAATTGAAAGAATCCACTGATTGTGGTTTGAAAGTGATCCCAAAATGAAAACTACTGGAAACATCATAGCCAAATTCTAGAGCTCACAGATCAAGAAGAAAGTATTAGAATCAATCAAAAAGAAACAATTCAAATATCATGGAACTAAAGTCAGGATTATGTGGGATTCAGCAGCTTCCACATTAAATAACCACAAGGCTTGGAATATGATATACCATAAGGCAAAGGAGTTAAGATTACAACGAAGGATCACCTATCCAGCAAAAACTGAATATAATTTTTCAGGGTAAAGATGGACATTTAATGAAATAGAGGACTTCCAAAAATTTCTAATTAAAAGACCAGAGCTTAATAAAAAAAATGACCTCCAAATACAAGACTCAAGTAAAATATAAAAGGTAAAAAAAAGAAACAAGAAAGAGGGAAAAATTCAATAAGATTAAACTGTTTATATTTCTACATGGCAAGATAATATTTGTAACTCTTAACTTTATGATAATAAGAACAATTAAAAGAATTATATATAGACAGAGGTTGTGGAAATAAGGTGACTTTGATGGGATGGTACCCAAAGAAAACACAAACAAAATAAAGAGATGAAAAAGAAAATTACACTGACAAAAGGGAGGGTATATTGGGGAAGGTGGTGATCAGAAGAAAAATTCTCACGAGGAGAAAAAGATTGTGAATTGAGGGTGAGAGGTGGACAAAGAAGTCAAAAGTAGCATGGAGGTAAATAGTTATAGTGACTATAAATGTGAATGGTATTACCTCACTCACAAAACAGGAGCAGATAGCAGAATGAATTAAAAACCACTATAAATATGAATGGGATGAACTCACTCATAAAACAGGAGCAGATAGCAGAGTGGATTAAAAACCAGAATCCTTCAATATGTTGTTTAAGCAACAGAGAGCAGAGAGACACACATAGGGTAAAGGTAAATGGATGGAGCAGACTCTATTATGCTTCAACTGAAGCAAAGAAAACAGCGGTAGCAATCGTGGTCTCAGACAAAGCAAAAGCAAAAATAGATCTAATTAGGAGAGATAAAGCAGAAAACTATATCTTACTGAAAAGTACCATAAACATATCACTATAAACATATATGAAACAACTGTTATAGCATCTAACTTTTTGAAGGAGAAGTTGAATGAGTTATAGGAGGAAATAGATAATAAAACCATACTAGTGGGGGACCTCAACTTTTCTCTCCCAGAATTATATAAATCTAACCAAAAAATAAACAAGAAAGAAGTTAAGGAGGTGAATGAAATTCTGGGAAAGTTAGATATAATAGATCTCTGGAGGAAATTGGATGGGAATAGAAAGGAGTAAACCTTTTTCTCAGCAGTACATAACACCTACACAAAAAGTGACCATGTATTAGAACATTAAAACCTCACAACAAAATGCAGAAAAGCAGAAATAATAAACACATTTTTTCAGATCATAATACAATAAAATTATATTCAACAATGGACAATGGGAATAGAGATTAAAATTTTTTAGAAATTAAATAATCTAATCCCAAAAAACAAGTAGGCCAAAGAACAAGTCATAGAAACAATCAATAATTTCATTAAAGAAAATGAAAACAGTGGGACAACATACCAAAATTTATGAGATGCTGTCAAAGCAGTACTTAAGGGAAATTTTATATCTTGAATTGCTTGCCTCAATAAAATAGAGGCAAAACAGATCAATGAATTGGGAATCTAAGTAAAAAAAAAGAAACTAGGAAAATAATAAACTAAAAATCTCCAATTAAACACCAAATTAGAAATCCCAAAAATCAAAGGAGAGATTAATAAAATTGAAAGCATGAAAATAATTGAATCAATAAATAAAACTAGAAGCTGGTTTTATTGGGGGGGGGGGAGTGTGAAACAATAAGATAGATAAACCATTGGTTAATTTGATTTAAAAAAGGAAAGAAGAAAATCAAATTAATAGTATCAAAACTGAAAGGGGTGATTTTACCACCAATGAAGAGGAAATTAAGACAATTTTATGAGCTCCTTTGTCCAACTATACACCAATAAATTTGACAATCTTAATGAAATGAATGAATATCTACAAAAATATAAATTACCCAGATTAACAGAAGAAATAAAATATTTAAATAGCCCAATCTTAGAAAGAAAAATTGAATAAGCTGTCAATGATTTTCCTAAGAATATTCACAAGTGAATTCTACCAAACATTTATAGAACAATTAATTCTAATACTATATAAATTATTTGGAAAATAGACAGAGTCCCACCAAATTCCTTTTCTAACACAAATATGGTGCTGATACACAAACCAGGAAGAACTACAACAGAGAAAGAAAATTATAGACCAATTTCCCTAATGTATATTGATGCAAAACATTTAAATAAAATACTAGCAAAGAGACTGCAGCAATATATCACAAGGATCATACACTATAACCAGGTGGGATTTATACCAGGAATGCAGGGCTGGTTCACTATTAGAAAAACTATTGGCATAATTGACCATATTAATAACAAAACCAAGAGAAATGAATGATAATCTGAATAGATGCAGAAAAAGCCTTTGACAAAATACAGTACCCATTCCTTTTAAAAACACTAGAGAGCATTGGAATAAATGTTGCTTACCTTAAAATGACAAGTAATATTTATCTAAAACCATCAGGAAACATGATCTTTAATGGGAATAAACTAGAAGTTGTGAACTATTTTAACCTATAAATTGGGGCGAAGCAAAGATGCCCATTATCACTTCTAATATTTAATATTGTACTAGAAATGTTAGCCATAGCAATAAGAGAAGAAAAAGAAATTAAAAGAATTAGAATAGGCAACGAGGAAATAAAGCTATCACTTGTTGTAGATGATATGATGTTATACTTAGAAAATCAGCTAAAAAATTATCTGAAATTATTAACAACTTTAGCAAAGTTTCAGGATACAAAAAAACCCCACATAAATCATTATCCTTTTTGTATATTTCTGATAAAGTCCAGCAGCATGAGATATAAAGAGAAATTATATTTAAAATAATTGTAGATGATATAAAATACTTGGGAGTCTATCTGCCAAGACAAACCCAGGAACAATGTGAACACAACTATAAAACACTTTTCACACAAATAAAGTAAGATATAAACAACTTGGAGGAAAATAATTGCTCAAGCGTAGGCCAAGCCAATAAAGTAAAAAAGATAATTCTACATAAATTAATCTATTTATTCGGTGCCATATCACTCAAACTATCAAAAATTATTTTATAGAGCTAGAAAAAATAACAACATAATTCATCTGGAAGAACAAAGTTCAAGGATATCAAGGGGATTAGTGGGGGATAAAAGCTAAAGTAGTGGTCTAGCTGTACCAGATCTCAAATTGTATTATAAAATGGTAATTATCAAAATAATCTAGTACCAGCTAAGAAATAGAGTATTGGATCACTGGAATAGATTAGGTACAAACTACATTATTATAGTAAATGATAATAGTAATCTTGTATATAATAAACCCAAGGATTGAAGCTTTTGGAACAAAAACTCATTATTTGACAAAAATTGCTGGGAAAACTAGAAAACAGTATGGCAGAAACTAGGTGTAAATCAGTATCTCACACAGTATACCAAGATAAGGTTAAAATGGGTATATGATTTACACATAAAGAGTGATGCCATAAGCAAATTAAGAGAACATGGAATAGTTTATCTGTTAGATTTATGGATAAGAGAAGAATTTAGGACCAAATAAGGTATAGAGAACATTGCAAAATAAATAATTTTGATTATATAAAATTTTAAAGTTTTTGCCCAAACAAAACCAATGCCACCAAAATTATAAAGAAAGCAGAGAATTGAGTGGCGGGGGGGGGGTGTAACAAGTATCTCTGATGAAGCCTCACTTCTCAAATATATAGAAAACTAAGCCAATTTTTAAAAATCCAGGTCATTCCCCAATTAATAAAACATCAAAGAATGTAACAGGCAGTTTCTGACCAAGAAATCAAAGTTATCTATAGTCATATAAAAAGTGTTCTAAATCAACAGAGAAATGCAAATTACAACTCTGAGATACCATCTCATACCTATCAGCATGATTAATGTAGCAAAAAATGAAAATGCTGAATGTTGAAGGAGATGTAGGAAAACTGGGACACTGTTGGTGGAATTGTGAACTAATCTAACCGTTCTGGAAAGCAATTTGGAACTATGCCCAAAGGGCTATAAAACTGTGTAAACCCTTTGATCCAGACATACCACTGCTAGGTTTATATTCCAAAGATATCCAAAAAAGGAATGGGGAAGACCTATCTGTATAAAAAATATTTATGGCAGCTCTTTTTTGGTGGCTAAGAAGTGAAAATCGAAGGGATGCCCATCAACCGCTGAATGGCTAAATAAGCTGTGGTATATGATTGTAAAAGAATATTATTGTGATATAAGAAATGATAAATAGGATGATTTCAGAAAACATGAACTGAGGCATAGTGAAGTTAACAGAACCAGGAGAATGTTGTACACAGTCACAGCTGTATTGCTCGATGAAGAACTGTGAATAACTTCGCTATTCTCAGCAATACAATGATCCAAGACAATCCCAAAAGACAAATGATGATGCATACTATCTGCTCCAGAAAAAGAACTGATTTATTGAATACAGATTGAAAGATGCTATTTTTCACTTTCTTTCTTTCTTTTTTTCTTTTATTCAAATCTTCTTGTACAAAAATGATTAATGTGGAAATGTATAATCTATATCTGATTGCTTACCATTTCAAGAAGGGGAGGGGGAAGGGAGGGAAGAATAGAATTTGAAACTCAAAACTTTAAATAAAAATGTTTTAAAAATTGGAAAATAAAATAGATGATGCTCTACCTTTTAATCCAGCAATACCACTACTAGGTCTGTAACCCAAAGAGATCAATTAAAAAGGAAAAGGATCCACAAGTACAAAAATACTTATGGCAGCTCTTTTTGTGGTGGCAAAAAATTGGAAATTGAGGAGATGTCCATCAATTGGGGAATGGCTGAACAAGTTGTGGTATATGAATGTAATGGAATGCTATTTTTCTATAAGAAATAATGAGCAGGTGGATTTCATATAAACTTGGAAAGACTTACATGAACTGATGTTAAGTGAAGTGAGCAGAACCAGGAGAACATTGTACACAGTAAAAGCAACATTGTACAATGACCAGCTTTGATAGATTTAGCTCTTCTCAGCAATGCAAAGATCTAAGACAATTCCAAAAGATTCATGATGGAAAATGCAGAGAAAGAACTATGGAATATGAATGAACATTGAAACATACTATTTTCTCTTTTCTTTTTTGTTTTTTCTTTCTCAGTTTTTCCCTTTTGTTCCAATTCTTCTTTCACAACATGACTAATGTGGAAATAAATGTGTTTAACATGCTTGTACATATATAGCCTATATCAGATTGCTTGTTGTCTTGGAGAGGGGCAAGAGAAGGGAGAGAGAAAAATTGGAACTCAAAATCTTATTAAAGTAAATATTGAAAACTATCATTTCATATAATTGGGGAAAATACTATTAAATGGGAAAAAAGAAAATAGGTGATGCTCATATTTTCATCATGTGTGTCTTACTACCCTAATAGACCTAAATTTAAGCCTGCTCTTCCCTTAGACTGTGGGAAAGTGAACTGTAGGGCTTTCTTGGAGGGAGTTTTGTACTAAATGTTCTTACTAATATTAATACTTTTGCTAAAAAATCCTTTAAAATAGGCCTGGTTTTGGGATTCTCTCACCTCCTTTTCTGGACTCTTCTATCTGAGTTCCTCCCCTTCAAAATTGCTCAGCATCTTCATGGTGTATACCACATTTTATTAAAGTCTTGCACCCAGGCCTGCCCTCCTTCACCCACGTGCTCCAAGTTCCAAAATTACAGAACTCTCCATCATGCAATCACATCTCTTGTCAATTTGACATTTCTGTTGCAGTTCATCCTACTGTTCTCATGGAACTTTCTCAAACAGTACCTGGTTTGACCCTTTCCAATATTCCTGTAAGGTAGGAAGGTCAGATATGATTGTCCTAATAATATCACATGATGCCAGATAAATGAGCACTGCTTCTCTTATTTGCTGCCTGCAGTGAAGAATGGATAGAGAGAGAGAAAAAGGGCATGATGTACACTCTCCCTCTGATATGGACTGCTGTGTGCCTTAGCCTAAGAGACTGCTTTTTATTAAATGGAGATGAAAATCTGAAAAATTAATTAAGGAACTGGGCTAAGATCCAAGTATCAACCATGTTAAATTGGTGGGAAGAGGGAAGGATAAGGAGGATGGACCAGGAACTAGTAAGCTAAAGACATATTTATGTCGTGGATTCATAGATTTGAATTCAAAGGGACTTTAAATGTGAATAGACCAATATCCCCCTTTTTCAGATAAGAAATCTGAAGCCCTGAGCAATAATAGGACCATAGATTTTGAAACAGAAGGGACTTCAGAGGTCATTTAATCCAACCTCCTTACTTTCCAGATAAAATCACAATAAATAAAACCAGAGAAATCACAATACAGATTTAGAGCTGACAGGATGTTAGGAGTCAACCGGCCCAACACATTTATCTCATGGCTGAAGAAACAGATCCAGAGAATTTAAGTGACTTCCTCAAGGTCACACAGGTAGCAAGGAGCTGAACTAAGGTTTGTCCCCCGGACCATAGTAAGAACATAATAAATGCTTGTTGACTGACTGTCTATCATATGGAACAGGATCTGCCTTTTTCTGCTTGGCCCCAGAAGGCAGAATCAGAAATAACAGATAGAATTTGCAAGAGCCTAATTAAGGCTTTGTAAAAGAACACATTTCCTGACAGAACTCATTTAGTCAGTCACTAAGTATTTATTAAGCACCTACTATATAGCAGGCACTGTGCTAAGCACTAAGGCTACAAAATGAGGCAAAAGACAGCTCCTGCCCTCAAGGAGCTCCGTGGGGGAGACAAGTAACAGACACGTATGTAAAAACCATATGCAGGAAAAATAGAAACAAAAATAAATATTTAAGAGGGAAAAGGCACTAGAATTCAAAGGACTCCGAATGACTGCCTGTAGAAGTGAGGGAAGTCAGCAGGTTGAGATGAGGATGGAGGGATGGGAAGCCAGAGAAAACACCTAGAGCCAAGGGACAGAGGGTCTAGTTTGTGAAATAGCCAGGAGGCCAGCCTCGTTAGACCCAAGATACACACGGGGGTGGAAGGCAGAAGCAGATTGGAAAGGTAGGAAGGAACTAAGTTATGAAGGGCTTTGAATGTGAAACAAAGGATTTTGTATTTGCTCCTGAAAGCAGTGAATGCCACTGGGGTGTGTGTGTGTGTGTGTGTGTGTGTGTGTGTGTGTGTGTGCGTGCCCACATATGACTTGCTCAGACCAGCCAGAACTGTCTCAAGTGTGGAATTCACTTCAATTCAATTCATCAAATATCATTTCCCCTCCTTGGAGTATTTTAAACAGAGGTAGGATGGGTATGTCATAGTAGAGATTTCTGTCCAATTGGATCAGACCAGATGGCCCTCTAAACTCCCATAATCTGTGATTCTGGAATTTACTAAACATATACTATGTATAAGGCACTGTGGAAGTCAAGAAGTGATGGGTCTCCCTCCCCCCAGCCCCACCATATGTACAGGCATACAAACACCCTAGAGATCTCTAAGGTTGAATGATCACTTGTTAACAATTAAAGCCTTGGACAGGTGCTAGATGACTTGGCAAGTCTTGGATTTTTCATTCATTCATTCTTTCTTTCTTAAATATCACCCCCACTAGAAAAGCCTCTTTCAAAGTCTGTGGCTATTACTGAGTGGCCGAAAAGAGCTTGTGTAAGTTAAATAGCTGAGAAGATGCCATTGCATCCTTTTCTGAAGGTATCAGGTTCATCAGATTGTAAGCTACTTGTGGGCAGGGATAAGCCCTACTCTTGCCTAACATGAAGTTCCTGTATGAGCTTATAATAATTGCTAGTATTTATACAGTGTTTTGTGGTTTGCAAATACTGCATATATATCATTTTATGTTCAGATAAAATGAAATGATACTTCAACATTGTTTTATAATATATACAATTAAATATCATTTGACTTAGCTTTTCAATATTGTTCCCAGACTAAGAAGCCATTACTATTCTCTCAGGTAAATGATAAGGAAAGGGGCAGTGACATGCATGGACCTCGAAGAACAATAGAGCTAAGGGGATCATAATTAGAATGGAGCAATAGCTAGCACTTTTGTAGCTGTCTCTGTCCCCTGGGAGTATATTGATGAGAGTTACACAGGATGGAACTGCAACCTGCATCCTCAGAGAGAACATGCAATGGCCATGGATGAAATAAGAGAGAGAGGGAGAGAGAGATAGAGACAGAGACAGAGAGGAGAGAGAGAGACAGAGAGAGAGACAGAGAGAAACAGAGAGACACAGAGAGTAGAGAGAGAGAGACAGAGACAGAGACAGAGAGAGAAGGAGGGAGGGAGGGAGAGAAAGAGGAGGATGAGGACGAGGACAAGGAATAGAGGGTGGGCAGGCACCTTTCTAGCACTTTAAAATTAAGAAGTTTTCTAGATAGGAAAATGAGTCCAAGGAGGTCAGTTTAATGCAACAACCATTTCTGAACTATAAACTATGTGCCAAACACTATGGTGAGCATTGGAGGAGACAGAGCACAAATAATCCATATTCTCTGCTCTTGAGAAGCCAGCATTTTAGGGGTCAGTGAGGGATAGAAGGGGGAAAGATCTGCTGGGGCTGTCTCTAATTCTCTTAGCTATATCTCTGTCTCTCTTCTCACTGAAGGAGCAATGATGCGAACACTGGGGGCAAGTGAATCCCCCTCCCCCCAACACGGAGAATGAGAAGACCAAGTGTTCCAGTCTGTCGTAAACCCTCCATTTGGGAAAGCAGGAATCAAATTCAGGTCCTCTCTCAGATCCATGTATGTACATGCCTGTGTATATAGAGGTGCCTGTGGTCACTTCCATACCACACATCAAAGTGAAGAGTTCTTTGGTGTAGCAGAAAGGTCTTGGGCTTGGAGCAGGGAGACACTGTGGTCAGTTCCCAGCTCAGCCTCTTACTAGCGGGTTGCTGCTAGGCTTTCGGGGCCCCTCCCCAGCTCTGAGCCTCCGTTTCTTCATTTATAACATCAGGACAATAATACCTAGACTATCCCCCATTTATCGGAGAATCGAATGAAGAAAAGCATACAAAAACGCTGTATTAATCTTCAGGTGCACATGAATGTCAGCTGCTGCTGCTGCTGCTGCTGTGAATTATTCCAGGTTGGCTCTCATTGTGCCATCTCCCTCACACAAGGTGGGATTGCCTTCCTATTCCCAGAGCCTGGTATAGCTCTTGGTGCATAGTAGGCACTTGGGAAAGGCATATTGAAGTTGAAAATTAAAAAGGTTGGAATTTCTGAGCTGGCAGGACAATAGAAATCAGTATTCTCTCCCACCACTCTTTTCATAGATAAAAGGACTGAGGCCCAGAGAGGGAAAGTGGCTTACAAGGTCATACAATGAGCAGATGGCAGTAGCAGAATTTGAAACCCAGGTGCCCCGATTTCCATCCTAGTTTGCTTTCTCCTCTCTCAGGCTCTGTCTTTGTAGATTTTCTCCCAGTTTCTTTATCTCTCCCCTGAGTCCAGCGTCTAGAAATTTCTTGTGTTGTGCCAGCTTCCAGAGTCAGCTGCCAGCCAAGATGCCTTTCAGCAGCGATGGCATTTTCCCCTGGATCAGCACTAAAGCTTCTCACTAAATTCTCTGCTTTCATATGGAAATAAATGCTTACAAAGTTGAAAAAAGAAAAAAAAACCCATCTCCTAGTTTTAGCACATTTCTATTTTAGGTGACAAGTTACAAATCCCACCCCCACCAAGTTCTTTCTTTCCCCCTTTTGATAGTCTAATTGATGGCATACGAGCAAAACTGCTCCCTGGAAATGGAGAGTCAGGGTGAGCATTGGTCAGTTTCATGTCCCTTCCCTCTGACTTCGGACTTTGGACAAAGGAAGTGGGTGTCAGGTTCAAGACTCTTCCCTTGATGTGAACAGTAGCCATTGTAGGTTTGAGCCTGATAAGCACTTGGGTTAGTCAAAGAATGGAAAGGAAAATGCTTGCTTAAATTACTATGAGATATTTGTAAAGCGCTTTCAAACCATGTAAGTGCTTATATTGGTAGTGTTATAATTCCCAGGGACTTGTTGGTGCTAGCCTAATAAATGGGTTATATCATGAGCTGCCATCTTCTATGGAAAACAGGGGAATGCAGAATGGTGATTGTATTTAAAAATGGAAAAAACACAAGCCTTGACTTCCTGATTTGGGCCCATCTATGTCTTTAAGAGTCACAGGCTCAGCAGCAGTGAGAAAATAGGCAGTATAGAGCAGGGAGTATTAGGAGTCAGAGGACCTGAGTTCAAATCCTAGCTCAGTTCCATGACCTTGAAGGTGTTTTCTGACTCTAAATTGGTGAATAACTAAAACTATGAATAATTCAAGGTCATATTCCCTGTGTGATTCCAGGCAAGTCACTCCCCTTTCTGAGACTTGGTTTGTTCATCTGTCAGATGATGAAATCAGACTAGAGGAGCCCTAAGCCCCATCCTAGCCAGGTCTAAGTCTGTGATTCTAGTGCCTGCCAACATGTCCCAGAGCTGCCCTTCTGTCCTGTATCTGTAGGTTCCTCCCTTTATGGACAATGAAGGGAATGTTACAGATCCTGTGACAAGGGGGAGAGGAAGAGAGCAGGTCTAGGGAGTGGAGAGAATTCTTGTCATTTGCAGTCATCTTCTGTGTCACAGTTCCCTGCTTCTGCTGGCCTCAGTTATCCCTGGCCACTTTTGATTCTCAGAGGCTCTACATGTCAATGGATCTGTGAACTCACTGATTGGTATGTTTCCTCTACTGATATAGATTCCCATCCATCCATGCCTATCTAATGCTCATTCATTCAAAAGGAAATGTGGAGAACCCAGTGAAACACTATGTAAGCAAATTCAATAAGGAACAAGTTGGAACAGGAAGGTCTAGGCTTGGGACGTCATGGGTATAGGGAAGGTCCAAATGGGGAAACCCCTTCCACTAATGCACTTTAGCATTTTCCCTGCAATTGAGAGTCATTAGAACTTGCCCAAGGCACCAGGAGGTTAAGTGCCTTGCCCAGAGTCACAGAACCAGGATGTGTCAGAGATGAGATTTGAACCTAGGATTTCCTAACCAAAGGCCTACTACATCCACTACACCAAGCTACCATTCATTAATGAGTAGAATAAATCCAAGTTGCTATAGCATATTGCAAAAATCACTTGTTATCTCTATCAGCTTGTTGGTACTTGAGACAGTAATTCTTACCTTTAGAAAACCTCAAAAAATTTAATATTCATCCACTGGCCCATATGGCCATGCATGCATGCATCCCTCTGAGAGAAAATTATTATATTCTATTATATTAATAACCAATTATTAAACTAGAATCTATTTTTTTATCCTTTATTTTCTCATTTAGGGCCCAGCCCCTGTAAGTCAGCCAGTCACTAGAGGACATGACTGATAGAAGAAATTGTCCTAATACTTGGGAAACATGTTCCTTAATCTTGGTGGGACCCCACCCAACTAGGAGACCTTGCCTTTATTTAGAGTGTAACCAGAATCTAATCTAGATGAATTCCTGCCCTAAAGCAATAAGTCCATGTCCTTACACCCCCTCGTTGGAGTTTAAGGTGACCCAGCTCATAAAGAAGAAAACCAACCAGAGAGGTCTGAGTGGAGGTGGGTTCCTCTGTCCAGAGTGCTGGAGGTGGCTGAGTCTCATGAACAAGCCACATTCTCCACAGGTGGAGCTGAAGACTTTTAGCCTATCTCCTCATTAATTGTTCACCAATCAGGATTGGTTTTTTACTATTGGAACATCCCCTTTTCCAAAGGTATTTAAAGCATTTACAGTCTCAATGGTTTTATTTTTGGTTACCGAAAGAAACCACTGACCATCAGTTTGTTGATTATTAGCTAGTCTAATTAATAAATTGACCATTAGTCAGAAACTCTGTCTCTCAGGTTTTTCATTTGTTATGCAACCATCTATTCTACAAGTATTTAGTAAGCACCTACAATATACAAAGCATTATAAATCTATTTAGGATGGCCATGTAAACACCAGTGTCATAGACATAACATATAGACACTGAGCCATTAACCTGGGCATGAACCATCTTGGTTTTTTAAAATTCTCCAAAGAAGTTTCCCTGATGAATGACCAATGATAATTTTTCAGGTTTCTGACATCCAATACATTGACTTTAACATGTTAAGGCATGTGAGAAGAGCTAATGAAAATACTGACTGGATAAAATAGTCACACACACACACACACAAATCAAAGCATTGATATGCTTTATTTGTCTACACATTATTCTTGTCATTTCAAAATTCTTCGTCTCTCTAATATAATTTCCTCGACCAGAACAAGTTATTGTTTGCCAAAACAGAGGTCCAAATAGCATATTACTCCTGTTACCAGATGAAGGAATGGCCTTTAGAAGATAAAGGAGCATTTGGGATGTAAATAACCAGTTGCAAAGATGATATCTGGGAAGAGAATTAGTATTTTTGAACCATAGATCAAAATAAAAGAATGTAGAAATGTAGATGTAGAAATAGGGTGGTAATAGACTTGATGTCAATGGGGTGATAATAACAGAAGACAGAGAGAACATAATATTAAATTCTTATTTGGCTTTTCCCAAAGCAGAATTATCTTCAGAAAGGTAAGATCAGGGAGTTAAAAATCTCAAATAAGTAAGAATATGGCAAGAGAATACATAACTACTTTCTTTTTTTTTTTTAAAGCAATTGAGGTTAAGTAACTTGCTCAAGGTTACACGGCTAGTCATTATTTATGTGTGGGTGCTCACTTTCTGAGGCCGGATTCGATCTCAGGTTATCCCAACTCCAAGGCCGCTCTTACTCACTGCTCCACCTAGGTGCCCCATACATAACTACTTTCAATTCTTTCAAGTCACTGGACCCATATGAATTCTATCCTAATCTATTGAAAAGACTGGTGGATATGATCACAATCAGTGAAAAATTATGGCGAATGAGAATGTACGGGGCAAATAAATCTCCCTGCTCCTTCATTTCTCACCCCTCTGTATAAATCAGTGAGCCTGATTTCTTGAAAACCTGACAAAATGCTGGGTGACTCATGACCATTTAGAAAGAGAAGCAGGAATTGCTAAGAACCAAAATGGGTTTCAGACTAACCTCCTTGCCATTTTATGGGGTTATCAAACTGGCAGATTAGGAGAATGCTGTAGCTATAATTTACCTAGATATTATTTCATTGCATAATTTATAGACACATTTTGATGTTTCCAAGGAAACATACAAACTCCTTCTAAATAAGGGGGTTTGCCATACTCTACTGCTTCTTCCCACTAGGATCATTGGTCTTTCCAAATACCATATCCTTAATCCCTGGAGAAGTTAATCCATTTAATTTTGAAGCTACCACTCTGAAAATAAGCTGTCTTAATAGGGGAGTGAGTGTGTGTGTGAAGTCATCTAGACCACTATATCTAGCCATCTCCAGACCAGAACATCTGGCCTTGCACCTGTACTATATTGCTATGGGCTCTATTTCCATATGGATCTATTCACCATCAGATCCATGCTCCCTTCCTTGGCCACCACTTCCCAATGAGTCTGCACATTAGAGTGTAAGCTCCTGGAGGGCAGGGGCTATCTCACTTTTTTTGTATTTTTATCTTCAATGTCTACCACAGGTCATGGTTCATAGTAAGCACTTAGTGAATGCTTTCACATAAATTAATTAGCTTCATATAAAGAACATTCCATCTAAAGCAGTTTACAGATTGTTAACCTCAGAGAGAGACATGTCCTTTAAATCTGATAGACTGATACTACTTTTTTCCCCCTCTCTTTGGGCCTCAGTTTCCTTATGTGAGACAAGGATGACCCTTGAAGTACTTTCTAGTCCTAATGTTCTACATTTTATGACCTACAATTAAAATGAAAAGTCACAAAACTTGTAAGCATGTAAGGTGGTAGGAATATGTTTGATTATTAGAGTCTGGTGAGAAGGTTGTTGAAGCTATGGTGTTCCAAGAGGGGAGACACAATTGGCATATCACAGCCCAGGGAAGGTCAGACTTGACTCACCAATAAATAAAGTAAGAATTCCAATGTGAAGGCACAGCAGTCTAATGGAATTTAAAGCAGTGGTCCCTAACCTGTGGGCCATGGAGTCCTCGGGGACAGTGGGGTTATTGCAAGGGGTCTATAAATCTATGGATGAATCAATATCTTAGTCTGCAGACAATAAATATCCTGTATAGCTATGCAACACATGGTTGAGAATCCTAGTTCTGGATTTACACAGATTGGGTCCAATCTTAATGACCTGAACACAAATACATCCTTGGTTTCTGCCTTTGCTTGAGGATATGGGGGCCATCTCCAGTCATCCTGATGTCATCTGGCCACTGGACCCAGATGGCTCTGGAGGAGTAAGTGAGGCTGGTGACTTTGCATAGCCCTCCCTCACTTAAATCCAATTCATTTTCATGTCATGGCATCACCTCCATGTTATCATGGTCCTCTTTGAGAAAGAAGGACAAACAACAATTGTTTGGGAATATAACCTAGAAACCTCAGAATCTATCTCCTATTTAGTTCTCTACAGATGCAGTTAAAGGGCCTTCAGATACTGTTCAAGTCCACAGGCTAACAATGTAAATTAGATTTAGGAATTTCTTTTTCTCACATCTCAGAAAAAATATGAAAAAAAAGAGAAAGAGAAAACAAAAAAGAGAAAGGAAGGGAGGGAGGGAGGGAGGAAGGAAGAAAGGAAGAAAAAAAGAAAGAAAAGAAAGAAAGAAAGAAAGGAAGGAAGGAAGGAAGGAAGGAAGAGAGAGAGAGAGAGAGAGAGAGAGAGAGAGAGAGAGAGAGAGAGAGAGAGAGAGAAAGAAAATCCAATCCCAAGGACTCACAAATGCTAATATACAATCAAGACAACCCCCTTTCCTTTCCAATGAATCCCATCTTCCTCTAGGAAGCTATACAAGCCCCCAGAATTAAATTGGCATCCTATGGTTGAGATTACCCTGGAAGGGAAATACACCTAGAGTTGTGTGAGTCAATCCTTCATTGTCTGAGTGTCCCCATCTCTTCTAGGGGTTTTGCAGAGGCAGAGTGTGTAGAAGATAGGTGGTCCCCTAGACTCACACTTGGTTTACCCCAATGTTGCCAGCTCTTCTCACACCCCCATCCCCTTTCTCTCTCTCTCTATGTCTCTGTCTGTCTCTTTGTCTCTGTCTGTCTCTTTGTCTCTGTCTGTCTCTCTGTCCCTCTGTCTTTGTCTCTGTTTCTCTCTGTCTCTGTCTCTCTGTCTCTGTCTGTCTGTCTGTCTGTCTCTCTCTCTCTCTCACACACACACACACACACACACACACACACACACACACACACTCCCCAGTGGAAGTCCTACCCCTGGAGCTGCTGTCATTTCATTTACACATGCAGTCTTTTCACTTCTCTCCCTAAGCTACCTAGGCAGAGGTGATACTCCATCATGAACAAGATGACCCTGGTGCCTGAGGCAGGCTATGGGGACACAAGCAGGCACAGACAAAAGCACAGCAGGACATGAGACAGAGAATTTCATAATTATCATGGCATTTGCCTAGTGCCTTAAGGTTTGCAAACAGCCTTACAAATCATATTTTATTTTATCCTCACAACAGCCCTGGGAGGTGGGTGCTATCATCATTCCCATTTTATAGTTGAAAAAACTGAGGCAGACAGATAGAAATGGCTTGCCCAGAAGCACACAGCTAGGAGGTATGAGAAGGAGGATCCTAACCCCAATACGTCCCAGTTCTAGGTCCAATCCAGGCTATTTCTGTTGGTTTTATCATGACCCCGATGAGGTTAAAACAATCCCGGGGGGGCTGGTTAGCTTTGGTCTGTTTCATAGCCATGAACTGCACCCCTGAACCCAGTCAGACATCTCACCTGGTAACAGTCCTGCAGAATGTCAAAGCTGGAAGAAACCACCGAGATCATTTAGTGCAACCTCCTTGTGTTACAGACGAAGAGACCAAGGCCCAGGAAAGCCAGTGACTTGCCCAAGGTCACCTAGCTCCTGAGGGGCAGAGATGCAGCAGGTGCTGATTCCAAAATGGAATCTGCTCTCAGAGAATGAATGGCTCAGTGCAGACTTATCACCACCCTGGAAAAATCTCCTTGTCAATTAAGTCATTGCTATTACAGAATATCACTCCAAGGCACTGTGTGTGTGAATTGCAGATTTTCGCTGTCTTCCCCCACTGTTAACAGGTATTAAATGCAAACACTGCTTTTGTTGTGCCTTCCTCCTTTCACACCCTCCCTCACTTCTTAGTCCCCCCCTGGAATCTGAGGGGTTTCTCAGCCTAAATTCATAGGTCCATCCCTTCTTTTTTTTTTTTTAAAGCAGTTGGGGTTAAGTAACTTGCTCAAGGTTACACAGCTAGTCATTATTTGTGTGTGGCTGCTCACTTTCTGAGGCCGGATCCGATCCCGGGTCATCCCAACCCCAAGGCCGGCGCTCTTACTCACTGCGCCACCTAGCCGCCCCTGGGTCCATCCCTCCTAAAGGCAAAGGAGAGCTCTCTCCTCAGGAAGCTTGTGAAATGTCTCTGGCTGTGACATAGCATCATTATTTTTTAATAGAAAATGATTCTGGACAAATCAACGATTGCCATTGTTAGCGAAAGCCTGTTTGATAAGAAAAAATTGGCTAAAAGCAGTTAATGAGCTGTAATGGCTTGGCATCTCTCCAGGGACTTTTCTCTCACACCTGACAGGGGAGGCAGACTCAAAACCCAGGATGAGTGATGGCCAACCGAGGGCCAGAGCTGGGGAAGAACATGGGCTTTTCAGCATTAGACAGATTGTCCAAATGGTGAGAGGGAAGGGAGGTGGCTCACTCAAAGGAGAGAAGTAATGGCAGCATAAGGTAAATATCTGTCCATCCATCTATCCATCAAACATGAAGTTTAATGTGAAAATGACTGTGGGGGTAGGGGTAGAGAGAGAGAGAGAGAGAGAGAGAGAGAGAGAGAGAGAGAGATGGGGAGGGGGGAGGAGAAAGAAATAGAGACAGAAAGACAGAGACAGAGAAACAGAGAAATCGAGAGACATAAAAAGGCAGAGATGGACAGAAAACTAGAGAAAGATAGAAAAAGAGACACATAGAGAGATTGAGAGAGATGGAGAAGGTCGAGACATGTAGAGAGAAATATGAAATAGAGACAGAGAGAGGGAGGGGGAGAGAGATGAAAAGAGACACAGATATAAAGAGAGGGAGGGGAAGAGGGAGACAGAAATAGATAAATACAGGACAGAGAAATAGAAAGACAGAAAGAGAAAGGAGAGAGAATCAGAGGAAGAGAGAGACACAGATAGACACAGATAGAGGCAGAGGCAGATAGAGACAGAGACAGAGAGACAGACAAAGCAACAGATACACTGAGAGACAGACAAAGATGCAACATATAGTGACAGAATCAATGACAGATAAAGCATAACAGGGGCAGAAGAGGAAAAAGAAAGACTGAGATGGAAGAGAGAAGAGAGAAAAAGAGCCAGAAGAGCAAAGGGGAAGGGAAGATTGAGGACAAATGAGAGGAGATGGGGAGGAGAAAGTGAAGGAAGACAAGTGAAAGAAAGAAGAGAGAAAGGGAATGGGAGGAGGGGAGTCAGAGCCAGAAAAGGAGAAGGGAGGAAGGTAGTGTGGTGCTATTTGCAGCACCCCCAATGGTGCCCCAAGCTCTGGCCATGGGGCCAGTGGGGGCCAGTCCTGTGGGCACCTCCCCAGTGCCCTCAGATCAGTCACTGAACCCTGAGTGAGCCCCCATTTCCTTTACTGTAAAACAGGAATGGGTGAGGACAGAATGAGACTGCACATGCACAAAGGTGCTTTATTACATGTTTGTGACGGGTGATAGAAATTTGACCTTCTGGACTTTCCAGGTCATGAGGTGGCCTCACTGGGTGTGGTCCCTCTCTAGATGACTTAGCAGGAGTCTCTGAGAGTTGCTGTGGCCAAAAATTGTATCCTCTTGTAGACAACCCAGTGATGAGGTTCTGAACCTGGCTGGGCTAGCCCTCAGACAACGAGCATACAATCCCCTCCTGGGTCTGAATCTGGCTCTATTCTGCTTGCAAGGATATCCAAAGCCTTGGCTCCCAGGGGCTGCCTTCTGGAGTCTGAGTCCAGGGCCACCTCCAAACCACAAAGGGGACTTTGGTGTCATATAGCCAAAATCCGGGGTAGGGAGGAGGAAGGGAGAGAAATCACCCTTCTTCCAAGACTGTAACACTAATTAGAGAACCATCTGCTGCCAGATCAATGTCCCCTCTGCAGAGATCTGCAGTGTCACAGGGTTTGATGCTATCAGCACCATGTCACCCACAAAGAGAAGCCTCTGGAAGACCTTATTATCCACAGAGATTCCCCCCTCTGGCTGGGACTCTGCACTGGATCTCCTCCATGACCGTGGAGAACACCTTTGGCAAGCATAATTTCCTTGTTTTGTCCTTTGCCTTACATTAGTGATGAGAGTAGGATTGGACAAGGTCATCTGTTATACCCAGAGGAAGCTAAGTGGAACAACAGGTAAAAGCTGTGGATTTGGAGCCATATAAATCTTGACACAGACACTGGCTATGTGACCCTGGGTAAGTCATTTAGCCTCTCTCAGCCTCAGTTTCTCTATCTGAGACATGGGGATAAAAGCATCTCAGTCCAGGGTTATTGAGAGGCTCCAATGAGGTAAGACACATTTGTTTGTAAACCTTAGAGCACTATAGAAATGCTATTCCTATTATTTTGCTCCAGGACTCTTGCACGATTATAACCCATGCCTTATTGGAGCAGAGCCTTTGAGCTGTCATTTTGCCCCACTCAAATGAATGCTCTTCAGATCGATTTTACATGCAATAGGTTCTTGAATTCTCTGCATCTTTGAGCTAATGGTGTGATTCTAATGATGTGCTTTTCTATGGAAGATTGTTTGCAAAAAACGCTCTGGGTGGGCAGGGAGTTGGTGATTTCTTCCTTTGGAAGATTTTCTTTGACATTAATAAAGTTTGAGCTCCACCCCCCCACCCCACCTATGATGTTTTTTGTTTTTGTTTTTTCCCACTTATGATTTTAATATCCTCTTTTCTGACATCCTGAGAATTGATCCCTCATCAAACTCTGGGACGTTTCAGCCCCTTCTGGTTAAGATTCATAATTATCCAAGAGGTTGGCCTAACCATACACACCGAAAAAAGCAAGTGGATGAAAATTACCTGTTCCCCAGACTATGCCATTCAGTTAGATAAATAGTCTATAGAGCTTATGCTTTTAGCTAACGTTTCTGTAGCACATTAAGGTTCTATAGCATGTACTGAGCTCCCCATTTGCTCACTCGTTCCACGAGTGTAAGGTGTGTAAGGTGATGGTCTGGGCACTGGAGGAGGCCTCCCCAGAAGGGAAGATATAGCTGTGGTAAATGGGAGCTCAGAGGTCTCCAAGGTCACACAATGTCTCAGGGCAAACTTGGGACTCTGATCTCAGCCTCTTGTCTCTAAGCCCAGTGAACTTCTCACTTCCCCACACTGCCTTCTCAGGTAAAGGTGCAGTATATCAAGGGCTAAACTTGTAATTAGGAAGACTCATGTTCAAATCCTGAGTCAGGCACTAACTAGCTGTGTGACCCTGATAAAAAGGTTAGTGTCAGCCTCAGTTTCCTTGACTTTAAAAATGGGATAAGTACAGTTATCTCCCAGAGTGTTGTGAAGATCAAACGAGATAACATAGATAATGCAGCTTGTAAAAATTAATGTGCTGTAGAAATGCTATTGACACCATCTTTTTATTGGGCTGTGAAGGGATCAGGATGATCACCAACACGGCCTGAAAAGTGAAGTGAAGACAGTGAGATGAGAGAAGAGCCAAGAGCATCTCTCATCATCACCCACACCTGGGTGCCAAGACTCCGTGCACCTGGTGACAGCCGGCATTCCCATTGGCTGGTCAGGAGAAGACACCTCAGCCCTCAGGGAGGCTTCATCCAAGAGAGAGCTAGAGAGGAGGCAGAGGGGCATCATAGCACAGCCCAGTCAGCCACCAGCCCTTTACCACAAGCTGGGAGGTCAACCTCCAGCCCACACAGCCCTAATCCTCTCCTTGGTCTTCCCACACAGTGCAGTGCAGTGGAGGGAGTTTTGGCTCTGGGCTTGGTGGATCCAGCTCCCATCCCACCTCTGACATTTATACTTGCATGCCTGATTAGGCACGAAGTCTCACTGGACCTCAGTTTCCTGAACTGTAGAAGGAGGATATATGCAGTATGACCTCCGAGGCCCCCTCTAGCTCTGAAGGCATGAGCCCCAGGCCTCTTCTGTTTCACAATCATTTTCTAGCACCCTCTGAGGACAATAGCCACCCCAGAACCACAGAACCCCAGGACCCCAGTGAGAAAGGATCTCAGCACCCTGGACAGAGCCCAGCCTTTACTTTTCAAGTTTAAAGCTGAGTCAACTTATTGTCCAGTGGTAGTATATGTCCAAGATTTGCATTCTGATGGATAAATAAGGTGGCTCACTGGATAGAATTCTGCATTCAAATCCTGCCTCAGAAAAATGAGTTGTAGGACCCTGGACAAGTCATTTCACTTCACTCAAACTCAGTTTTCTCTTCTATAAAATAGAAATAATAATATAAAAATGTCTTTACTTTTCAAGCCTTTTGCTTTTACTTTTACATTTCAAACTCCCCTTAATAACATGACCTCAAACCAGTGGTCATACTTCCCATGCTTGACGACTCCAGTGAGAGCAAAGCCACTCCATCCCGGGGCAGTTAATTCTCCTCTGCCGTGGCTCTAATCATTAAGAAATTCTTCCTGAAATTGAACCTGTTGCAGCTTCTACCCACACTTCCTAGCTCAGCTCTCTGATATCAAGCAGAATGAAGCTCATCTCTCTCCACACAGCCTGTCCAATACTTGTAAGCACCTCCTCTATTTCCCCCAGAGCCTTCTTTGCTTCAGGAAATAAAAGCACCCAAAGTCCCATCAAGGGATTTTCTGCTGAGGGGTTGTTCTCAGCCCAGCAGCAGGGGCCTCTCATTGTGACTGGGGCCTCTCCAAGAAGGCACAACATTCATGCTTACTTACTGATCATGATCAGGTACACACACACACACACACACACACACACACACACTGGGAGGGCATCAATTCCCAGGGAGCATGATGCAATGACTTCTTGTTTGGCAGTGCACAAGACAGGCACTGGTACACACACATACACTCCCAGCTGTAAGCATCTAACAACGGAGGGAAGAAAGTCGGCTCACTGCCTTCATCTGACTGCCTCTTCCTGAAGGCTCTGAATCTTGGCCATGTGACCCAGGCAATACTGCAGGTATGGAGACCTGCACCATTATGGATTTTTGCCTTCCAAATCAATCGTTTGATGCATTAAGTGGGATGAAAGCAGCAAACAGATCCCCCATGGCCCGGATGTCCGGGAGGGGAAGTTGGGGAGTGTGAGGAGACGTGGGGAGGGTGGCGAGCTGCTGATGAAGGGGAGGGCTGTGTGGAAAGGGCACTGGCTTCAAAGTCAGCAGAACAGCATTTGCCAGCTGTGGGATCCTAGGCCAGTTACTCACCCTCTCTGGGCCTTGGTTTCCTTGTGTGTTTGATGAGATTAGCTGATATCTAAAGTCTCTTCCAGCTCCATCGTCCAATGATTGCCAAGGATAGAACCAGTTGGCAAGGCCTTTCACCTAAACTCAATGACCATACACACTTCCCCAGGATGAGCCCAAACCAGCCTCTGTATTAAGCCCAGAGCCTAGACACACCAGCTACATGCAGCATTATTAGGAGGTCTGACAACCCACTCTTCAAGAACATTTGTGAGTATAGCTCTGACTCCTGGGATGGGATTAAAAACTAGGACAGATATTAGGAGTCATTCAGCCCAATGCCCTCATCCGCAGAGGAGGAAAAGAGGGACCTTGGAGGGAGCAACCTGCTGTGACTCAAACCAAAGTTTTCTGCCCCCAGGTCTAGTACTCTCTTACTACTGTGTGATGAACAAAGCTGTTCTGGGGATTAGAAAGAAGCAGAAAGAGCCATCTCTGCCTCCTTCCAGCTGGCATTCAAGGCCCTTCATGACTGCACTCAGCACCTACCTTTGTCGTCCCATAGAACCCTCCTCAACATCATGTAATCCACCCTCTGACTAACTGACACCAGTCTCTCTTCCCTTAGCCCATGCTGCATTCCCCTGCTTTTGTGTCTTCTTCTTCCTTGGGAATTCTATTCAACCTTCAAGGCTTAGCTCTAACAGGTCCCTCCAAATGGAAATGATCTTAACTTCCTTTGGACCCTGCTAATGTTTTCTTTCTAATGTTAAATCTGAAATCAAGAAAGTCCCTTCATCTCTATGCTTAACTACTAGTATCTAACTCCCAGAGCAAATGAGATAACCTATGTGAAGGAAGTCCTTTCTCCACTGTCTGGCTCAGTTTCCTCATCTGTGAAATGGGGATGATAGGAGCACCTATGTCACAGAATTACTGAGGCCAAATGAAGATAACTGTCGTAAAGATTGACGCACACCCTGGAATAGCAATGACTTAATTGAGAGGGAGACTTTTCCAGGGCGGTGATCCGTTTGCACTGAACCACTCACTCACTCAGAGCAGATTCCATTTTAGAATCAGCATCTGCTGATTCCAATCAGGGGCAGCAATCCCTGCCCCTCAGGATCTGGGTGACCTTGAGCAAGTCACTTTCTTTCCCTGGACCTTGGTCTCTCCATCTACACTAAATGATCTCAGCTGTGTCTTTCAGCGTTGACATTCTGTAGGTCTGTTACCAGGTGAGATGTCTGCCTGGGGCCAGAGCAATAAAATGTCGTTCATTTTGCCAGTCTTATAGTGCTACGTAAATATTAGTTGTGGTTGAATTGCCTCAACCAAAGAGTGTGTAAAGGGGGAGTCATGTGCATTAAGTCTGGAAAGGAAGACTTGAACCAGATTTTGAAGGGTTTTCAAAGGCCTAACAGAGGGGCAGGAAGTCAGTTCTAAAGGCAATAGGGGCCCTTAGAGCTTGAATGAACAAATGAATGAATGAAATACCTGGTGAATAAAAGAAGGAGAGAGAATCACATAGTATGATCTGAATACAAGATACCGAGGGGATGTAAAATAGGGACACGATCACTGGGGAATAGGATGAGTCAGGGAAAATTTTGGGAAAAGGTGAATCTTAAAGCTTATTTGTTCATTCGTTTGAAAAATATCTGGGTTGTGTGGGTTTAGAGATCTAAATCTCTACGGAAAAATCCTCTGCTGCCTTAGACTCTGAGTCCCTAGTGGGCTAATTCAGGGTCTATGTAATGTTCTGAACCTGGTACAGCCAGGAGAAAGAAGCATTGGGTGCAGGTTCTTTCTCAGTGATATTTCCTGCAGAAACTAGCCTTGGAGGAAGGGAGAGATCTGTTCTGGGAGAGACTGAGACCTATTGACACTCCCTTCCCCAGGAATGGAGGTGCTAACAGGAGTGATGTCCAACCTGGAATGACATTACAGTGTCCCTCTGATGACTGAGGGCATGTACTCAAATACACAGAATGGAAGGGAGTCAGTGCCAGGCAGCCCAGCACGTCCTATGCTTCATCCCTTCATCAGTAAATCCTTAAAGGTCAGAGGATTTTCTCCAATCATGTCTGAACCCAGAAGTGCATCTTACAGCACTGGGCACTGAACCTTCAGCCTGGTTATTCACTGTGTGACCCTCTAAAGCTCTGGAATTTCACACTGGCCACAAAATCAGACCAGGTCAGTGGGAGAGCAAGAATATCAGAGAAAGGCTCTCCTTCCTTGTAGCATCCCCGGGCATCCTAAAGCCTCTGGAAGCATCTTTCTGGGCCTCACTTTACTTATATATAAAATGAGTTTTCTTCCAGTTTGAAATCTGATCATGAAGGATTTTCTGAGCTCCCCCAATGCTAATATCCATCTTCCCCCTCCCCAATTTGCTCTATACTTGTGTAATACATATTTTGCGTACATTTTTACGTGTAGATGGTATCTTCCTGGAGAGACTGTGAACTCCTTGAGGGCAAGGACTGTATAATTTTTGTTCTCATACCACCAAGGCTTAAGAAATGTTTGTGAATTGATTGATCTAATGATTGCCATCGGATGCCTGGCTTGTCTCTTCTCCCATGGAAAACCCAGAGGAAGATGGTTCTGTAGGTACTCAAAAGAAGGTAGTGACTAGTCTTGGAACACAGGAAGGGAGGATGGCAAGTAGTGGATGGATGGCCAGGTTTAGCAGAATTTGTGCCATGAGAATTCAGGCCTCTGGAAAGCAGTAAGCTTCATAAGGAGACAGATTTAGAGTTAGAAGGAACCTTGCCACCATCTTGGCCAGCTCTTTCATTTTACAGAGGAAGCTTGGGAGGCCCAAGGTTCTACAGTAAATGACAACCTCAGGAATGCATCCAGCTCCTCCAGCTCCAAATGCATTGTACTCTTACCTCCTCTGGGTTTAACAACAATGACTACAACAACCAAAAGAGTAAAGCTGGAGTAAGAGGAAGAGTAAATAAAAGAGTAAGCTAGCTGAAATCTCAATAGACCTGAAAGGTCTGAAAGAGGCTTTGTGTCTATTACACTATTTGATCTTGAAAGGACTCTTATAAAATGGATTCTACAGATATTATTTGGCCAGTTTTATAGATGAAGAAACTGAGACTCAGAGAGGTTAAGGGATTTGCCCACAGTCCTATAATTTGTAAGTGTCAGGGGCAGGGCATAAATCTATGCCTTGTATCCATGAAATACAGCCTAACACATTTTCTGAAGGGAAGGGATGGGGGAGTATAATGAGTCTCTCGATTGAGTTCAGCATCCTGGGTGGTAGCAGTGTGGGTACTAAAGTGTCCTACACATTCCCACTTAAAGTCTTAGATGCTTATTAGATTAGAGATCTAGGGAGTGGAAGGTACCTCAAGAAATATCTAGTCTATACCATCTCCCTCATATTTAAAAGGGAAGTAACAAAGAAGTGACTTGTCCAAGGTCCCACAGGTAAAAACTGTCATAAGCAGGTTCTGAACCCATACCCTTGGATTATAAATCCCCCACATCAGCCTGCCCCTACTCTTCTCTTTTTATCTGATCAGGTGTGAAACCACTGTCGTGAAGGGAGAAATGGAAGGAAGGACAGCCACTAGGCTGAGGGGTCAATCAGCTGCTAGTGGGTCCATGGATATTGGGAACTGAACTTTCCCTGGCTAGTCACAGCCTTGTGTTAGAGCTGTTTCTCTGCTTCAAGGCTCTCTCTTCACCCCCACTCCAAATGGGCTAATTCTGCAGTCCATCTCTACACAGTCAGCTGACTGAAGGGAGGAAGATCAAGAGAAATCCTTCAGCTCAGAGAAAGATGTCCACTTTTCTCTACCCCCTCCCCAAGCCATCCATGGTAGGGAGTTCCCTGTTTTAGCCAAGGGTTATGCATGTAGATTCTCCTTTCTCTAATGAAGCTCAGGTGGCACAAGGCTGAAGGTAGAAGGATGGATCCAGACAACCTCTCAAAGTCCTTTCCAATGTCTAAGAGATCTAGGAGTTGAGGCAAGTGGGGTTTTGTCACTGTCAGGAATAGGAAGTTGGTCATATTTGTCACTGGGTAAGAGATACCAACTACCCCATCACCAACCATCCAGACCATATTCTCTCACCCATGCTTTCTAGTCCCATGGCTTGTCACAATCATCAGAAGAGGGGGCAACCACAGTCATTCAGGGATGTTTTCATTTGTCTGGAAGGTCAAAGGAGAGAGCTTGGGATGGGGCACCAGGAAGACCAGTGGGGTTCAACCATGACATTCCTCACTCAGCTCAAGCTCTCAGGAGGATTAGAGCTGATCCTTAGGCAGCTCACATGTCATCATTTACTCTATGTCCCACAGAAAAACACAGGCAAGCATTCCTAATGGAAATATGGACAGAGATAGAAATATGGGGGGAAGGAGGGAGAGAACGAGAGAGAGAGAGAGAGAGAGAGAGAGAGAGAGAGAGAGAGAGAGAGAATACAGCAGAAACACCAACCTGGATAACATGTCCCTTAATACAAGAAATGACATTATGAAGCCTCCAGCAAAATGGCCGACCCTCAAGCACAATTTTAAGACCCAAACCAAGATTCTCCTTTTTCCCCCGTTCCAATCCCTACTTCCTATTTTTTAAGCAAATTGCTTCCTTTAAATCTGTTAAAATACCTCATTTTGCAATCACCATCCTCAGTCTTGTCTCCTTTGAAGCACCATCCCTTTCTGTTTCTGAAAATGGATCAGTCTGTTGCTTAGAGAGATTCTGAATCCCCCCGCCCTCCCTCCACAAGGTGCTCCTTTAATATGTTTGCTAAATCCTCTAGTTAAATCCCCCCCTGCAAAATCCATGATCACATCTGCCCCCTCCTTCTTTAATCCTAGGCAAACCACCTGGAGAATACAGAGATTTAGGGGGGATACAGCCTGGTCCAACCAGCTGGATATTCTGAATTCATCTTCTATATTCTATTTCATTTTCTGAAATTTTGTTTTCAGAAGAAGTTGACTTTAGGAGTCCCATTAGGCTGGAACTGGGATGCTGGATGCTTGGTAGGTGAGCAGGGAGCCTTTCAGCCCTGAGTCAAGTAGCACCTCTCCTAGGCCCTATGACTCGGCATTCTCCTCACTGTCTCTCTTGCACATAGTGCAGAGAACATGAGGGTGGGGTAGTGACTAGAGCCAGGGCTGCCTTTCCATTTTCTCTGTCTAGATTTCCTAGCCCACTATCTGGACAGAGGCCCTATCTCTGACTGCAAAGAAGCCCAGCTCCTCTTACCAAGGATGTATGCCAATGGCTAGCCTCTGGGGGAGGGGGGTGGGACTGGTGTGGGGGTTGGGGAGGCAGGACAGAAAGGATGAGACATACTGAGAAAGCAAGGAAAAGGATGAAGTGAAGGGAGAGAGGGCTTAAATGGCGGGGGAAGCAGCATTTAGAGTTATTTGGAAATAAAGCCAAAGTCCACTCCATTGCTAGAGTGGCCCTAAAGATCCTCATCATTTTAAAAACGTTTTGTGGACAGGATGCAAAGCTCAGCTACCCAGAGCAGGGGTAGGAGCCAGGAAGGCCAATCGATTTCATCTTGGTTAATGAGCAAGGAGCAAAATTCATCATTTACCGGGGAAGCGGTTTTGCCTCTCCTCCTGCCCCCTCCAACTTTCAGTCCATGGGCAGCCCACCCCCACCCACCCACCCCCCGCAGCTCCAGCCTCCTCCTGGCTGTTTTTATTCCACTTCAGCTCCTGTATCTTCATCCCCAGAGAGCCCTTTTTCTCATCCTTCTCCCTCCCTCCTTGATCTCCATCACTACCAGCAACACCCACATCTCCATCTCCATCCCCATCGCCAACTCCCCACTTTCCAGGCCCCTCCTGCCTGCTGCAAAGGTTAACCAGAGACCTGTCAGACTAGGCGTGGTGACGCCCATCGCCAACCGTCCTGGACCCATCTGCCCCCTCCCCCATAACCACTCCCTGCCACAGCCCTATATCCTCAGGGATGTTTTTCTGCTGGTTGTGGGGTGGGGATATTTGGGTGCTGCCCTGCCTCCCTCTCTTGCCCACATGATGCGGCATGGTGGCGGCCGTGGGGATGGGTAGGCAGGCAGTGATGTTAATAGAAAAAGCGTGTTTTTCCCTTCCCCCACCAACCCCATTCAGGACTTGGGCACAAAGGCCCCGATCCCCGTGAATCTGCCTCATTGTTCTGCCCTGAAACAGAGCCAAGTGCAGGCTGGGGGCGGGGAGAGAGGCACAGAGGGCCCGAGGGACTGGGAGGCAAATGCATAGTGTCTGTTGGGCGAGCTTCTCTCCAAGGGATGCCCAGGGGATGAGTGCTCAGCCCTCTGCAGAAGCCCCACTGCCTTGACGTGTCAAAGGGCGATGCCTCTCCCCACCACCCCCACCCCAGGTTGTCCCAAGCAGTTCCCCGGAGCTAGGGGGAGGGGATGGCAAAAAAAGGCAAAGAGGAAGGGCGAGGGCCCCCACCCCGGACCCTTCAGAGATGGGGGGAGAAACACACCCATACACACAACGCACACATTCTCTCTCTCTCTCTCTCTCTCTCTCTCTCTCTCTCTCTCTCTCTCTCTCTCTCTCTCTCACACACACACACACACACACACACACACACACACACGCACGCACACGCAAACATCCACCGCAATCTACCAAGGCGGGCTGCATCTGCGCTTACCGCCGGCTGCGGGTCACTGGGTTCTGGCGCTCACGCCTGGATCCTCTGAGGCTGGCATCGGGGACAGCTCCCGACGATGGCGCTAGGGCCGGACTGCGTTTTCTTCTGCTCTTCCGAGACGCCTGCCTCCTTCTCGTGACTGTCTCTCTGCAGGTTCACTGCTCACCGCTCCCCCTCCCGCTCTGCCTGCCAGCCAGCCCCCCTCCCGCCTGCCCGCCGGCCCCCCTCCCTGCCTGCCTGTCTGCTGGTTGGCTAAGCCGAGCAGGCGAGCCCGACCGTCGTCAGCTTGCAGGGATGGATGGGAGGAGGCTTTTCTGGGCTCGAGCTCACAGCTGCCCTTGCTGGTGCTGATGATGGAGCTGTGACATCATTGCTCCCAGGAGTTGGTCCACCACTGCGGAATTGCCTCAAGCCACCTGGGAGAGCGAGAAAGAGCGAGGAGAGGAGCGGAAGGAGGAGAGGAGACGAAATATGACCACCGCCGCCCTGGCCATCCGCCCATGCAATTAGCCTCTCTCTCCTCCCGCCCAGGAACAGAGCCTAGCTAGCCGGCCAGCCTCCCAGGTCGGAGATAATAGGACCCTTATCTAAGTTTGGATTCTTGAATGCAACCAGCCTGTGAATGCTCCCTGAGGGAGTTTGAGGTGGGGGAAGGATCCTGTCTCCTTCCTCACCTCACTAATAGACAGCTGCTTCATCTAGGTTTGAATCAATTGAGTAAATTATACTCACATGTACATGTACACATACCGTGTCTGTGCATATACATATACCTAGAGCAAGACGGCCTCTGACTTCCCTACCATCTCAAGATCAATGAGCATCATTCCTTAATTATAATCTCTGTCTCTCTGTCCTGTCTTTCTCTGTCTGTCTCTCTTCTCTCCCATATTTAACTACATACATGTACTGCCTCTTTACTGCACATGTTTTCCCATAAATCGGGGCACTTTTTTTCCTAAAGCCTGTCAGAGGTCCTTACTTCTAAAACCTCCTTCCCTGGCAGGTGGAGTGCAAGGACAAAGAAAATGTTGAAGGATGGAAATGATGGACTTACCCTAAGGAAATGACTCCTCTTCTTAAATGGGAATGTGTTGAATTTTTCTACATTTTCAAAACAAGCTGTTGGGTTTTCCTTGATGAGCACCAGGTAACTGATCGATACATCCAGACCCTCAATCATGCTCACATAGGAGTAAGGCCCAAATTTTAGCTATGTGTGTGCTTATGGCCACTGAACATGAATGTCTGTGGCCCAGAATATGATCTGTAGTTCATTGGAAAGCCTGTCGGTTTTGTCCATTATTACACATATTTTACACCATTTTCAGAGAGGAATAGAGAGAAGAGTCTATAGTCCTTGTGTACAAAGGAGGCAAGGTTGAAGGTCATTGGCATTTCTAAGCTACACATGGATAAAGACTTTGGTCCAAAATTGAACAAGAGGTGGGGTGATGATTGAATTGCCTTGGGAAAATTCCATTTTCTTTTAAAGTTCCTAAACTTCTTCAAACAGAGGCCCATTTTTAACACCAATATACTTCTGCTTTAAAGCTAGGCTCATAGAACATGACAGTCACCAAAGAATTGAAATGATGATCACATAAAGCACAATGGAGAGGAACATGGTGGGCCTGAATATACATCCCCATATAAACATAGGGAATTACTGAGGAGAGGCAGAGTAAAGGATCTTATTGGAGAAATACGTAAAGAAAAAATGGGCTAGTCAAATGGCAGGAATGGACAATACATGTTTTCTCATTATCTTTATAGAAGCACTTCAGAATAGTGGATTGTGTTGCTATAGGGAATTTATGAAAGGATCTAGGAAGGAGTTACCTGGGATATGCACATATTGCTTCCCTTCACAGACTGTAATGAAGGCAGAGACTACTTCATTTTGGGTTTTGTATATAGTAGCTAGGCTCTGTTGATAGATTGATCAGGTCAGGCAAACATGGATGAATTGTGGTCTGCATCAAAGGAGGGAATGTTTACAGCTAATGAGACCACCTAACTGAAGATGTTGGGGGTCTACAACAGCACTTCAGTGGGGTCTTAATCTCTTCATGTGGGTACTTTCTCCATCAGAGCAGATCTGAATTTATCCAGCATTCTCACTCTTTGTGATTCTTGTCTAGGGGAGTTCATACCAACACATTGATTACCCGATGAGGTGTCAACATAAAAAATGCGAAATCACCTTATTAGTATGAAGAGCAGTATAGCACAGAGAAATGGCAATGAGATAAGGGGCAGAGTTAACAAACTGGCTACAAACCACTGTGACTTTGGGCACATCACTTAGCATTCCTGTGCCTCAGTTTCCTCATCTGTATAAGGAGAAAGTTGGAATAGATGTTCTTTCGGGTCCTTTTCAAATTCTAAATGTATATTAGTAATAAAAACCACAGAATCACAAAAACTCAGAGTTTGAAAGAACTTAGAGGACATTTGTTCCAAGAGGTACTTGAAAAAGAATCCACCCTGAAACATAGTTGACAAGGTATGTCATGTATCTTGTGGAGCCTTGTCTGACAACAACCTTACATTTATAAGCACTTAATGCTTTTCAAAATTTCTGCACATTCATTATCTGGTCCTACCTCAGCAACAGCAATCCCACGAGGCAAGTAAAACAATTATTACAGATGAGGAAACAAATTAAAAGATATCCAATGATGTGTCCAAGGTCAAACAGTTACTTCAGAATGGAAACTAAAACTCAACTAAATTCCATTTGCTAAATATCAATTATATATCTACTGTATGCCAGGCACTATGCTAAGTTCCAGGGACACTAAAAAAATGTAAAACTATCTTTACACTGAAGCAACATACATTTGGCTGGGGCAGATGATCATGTCAATAGGTAAATGAATGGGGGATAATTTTAGGGAGGAAAGTATTTTAACAACTGCAGAATTTGAGAAAGGCTCCCTGAAGGAGCCGGAAACTGAACTGAGCATTGAAAAGTGAGGACAGAAAGCATTATATGCATGGCCTGTGCAGAAGCATGGAATTGGATGGCAGCATGACAAAACTAACAGAAAGACAATTGGTCTGGAAAACAGAATGCAAAAAGAAGATTAGCAGGAAATAAGACTGAAAAATTCAGATAGGAATCAGACTGTGGGAGGCCTTAAATGTCAAACTAGTGCTCATATTTTATCCTGGAAGCAATAGGGATTTTCTTTAGCTATATAGTTTTCTATTTAATCTTTTTCTCTCTGATTCCAAAAGTTTCTTATTCTATGATTTTTGGACTAATTTGTTTAATTTTCTAACTTAAAAAATTATGTGTTTATTTTATCAATCCTCTCTTTTCCTTTTTTATTGATGTATTTTTTTCAGAGCATTTCCAGAGTATTTTTTTTTCAGTCCTCTAAGTACTGAGGACTACTGTAGCACTACAGCCCTAAAATTTTACACATAGTCTCACCACATTGTCTCTTTGTTTTTAATTCATGTTAGCTGTTTGTAATTTGTTCTTTTGCTCTCTCATTAGTTTGAATTTCATTGCTTAAGTCCTCATATAGCTTTTGATTGTTTTGTTTGCATAAATTACTATTTTGATTATATTAGGGTCTGTGAAGATCTTTGGTTGTAGTGGGCTCTGTTCAACATTTCAGTCCTTTTACATTAAAAAAAAAATGTATCAGTTCCATGGAAGGCACAGATAGGGGAATTTCCTCACCCAGGAATTACCCATAACAGCACAATTACAATTACAGTCCCTATCCCTACCATATTGTGGAGTTGTTGCTGTTTTTTTTTTTCTTAAAGATACTGTGTGATTCTGAGAAATATGTTTACAATTTAGTGTTTCCAATCAAAAGATGCTATAAATCTTTTAAATTTAACTTCTTCAATATTCTATTCAGTTCTAGAAATTTACCTTTTGGTTATTTTTTCTAGATTTATCTGGTTCTAAGAGAAGAACATTAAAGTCTCCTAAAATTCACATGTTGCTATCTATAACTTTTTCTCTAAAAAGTTAACTTCTAGGTGGCACAGTGAGTAGAGTGCTGGCCCTGGAGTCAGAAACACCTGAGTTCAGATCCGGCCTCAGACACTTAACACACACAAACAAAAACCTAGCCGTATGACCTTGGGCAAGTTACTTAACCCCAATTGCTCTCCAAAAAGCAAAAAAAAAAAAAAAGTTAACTTTTAATTCATAAATTTAGGCACTACATCACTTTTTGCACATGCTTAATAATCATATTGTTTCACTGTATAAGGTGACTCCACGCATAATGTGATTTCCCATTTATCTCTCTCTCTTTGAATTCTGAATTTTTATTTTTTCCTTTAGAGTATATTGCAACTCCTGGTTTTTTGGAAAGGGAAGAAATATTCTGACACTTTTTAAAATTTCAGCTTCTTGTTTTCATTCTATATGTGTCTTTAATTTTAAATTTTTCCCAACTGAAGCAAATTTAGGTTCTGTTTTTTATCCATTCTGTTATTTTTTATTCTACTGGGTTGATTAATTCCCACTTAAGTTTATAATGGTTAGGTTTTCATTTTTCTCCATCTATTTTTCTCTGTATTGACTTTTATTCTATTCCAGCATTTTGTCCCTGAAATTAGTTCTGCTTACATTAATTTGATTTGAATCTCTTCCCACTAGCTTTCCTTCCCAATTGTATTTACCTTTTCTCTTTTTCAAGTTACTCACATTTGCTTAAATTGTTCATTACTCTTCATTCTTGCTTATGTGTGGCATATCTCACTTTGTCTTCTCCCTGTTTGTTGCACAGTGTCAAAGATTTGCCTTGGGGGAACAGAGGCAGGAAATGATAGAAGATTGTAAAAGAAGCAATGAGAAGAAAAAAGAACATTAGTTTATAAAAGAGAAGGACATTGTGTAGGTGATTTGGAAGGGTCTTGGAATTTGTGAGATAAAGGACAAGGATAGGGGATGATGTGTTTAAGGTCAGAGAGAGGAGTGCCAGAGTGGCTGCTGACTTCATGTATCCTGTTTCAATGATAGACTAGCTGAGGCAAGGTGTCTTCAATCAAATGGATAGCCAAGAATGGGGAAAGCATTAACCCTCATAATTTCTACTTTGCACTGGATCCTAAGCACTGAGAGGAGATTCCCCAGCCCAGAGTTCTGACATTTCCATGATTACTAGCCTTGCCAGGGATGGGAGCTAAATGGGAGCTTAAAAGGTGGGGGTCACAATCCTTTACTTGCTCAAGCTGAGCCCAAACTGCATTTCCTAGAATTCCTGGATCAGAAGAATAACAAGGTTAAGCTCTTCACTGGTAGACTTTTAGTACACAGTATTGCTTATTTACTTATGATTCTATGTTGAATCAATATAATTGTATGTAGTATAAAACGATAATTATTTGCTTTTGTGGAGAGCCAACTACATTATACTAAGTTCATATGATTAAGGATCTCTGAAACACAGTAAGTTCAATAAAGAAGTTGAGTTTGGCCAGCAGATGGGAGCTGCTCAGAACTGATTTCTAACCGAGTAAAGCCCACAGAATTCTCATGTGGATAATTAATGCTATGCCATAGAAAGAGTTGGAGCTAAGGGATGGAAGGCCATATACCCTATAAGAACCACAGTAATCTTAGCACTTAGAGTTTTTGTTCAATGAGTAATGGATGAACCACTCTGATGATCATGGCATTTCCACAGACCCAAATCCTTTAACAGGATCAAGCATATGGTTATAGTCATCCTTAAATCTTGATTTACTTGCTTGTTTGTTTCCCGCTACTTGCAACTATTCACTTTCCTTGCTCAGATAAGAGTCTCATTCAAAATCCTCCCTACACCCATCTCTCCATCCATCATCTTAACTTAAGCATTGCTTTTCTATGGTACCCAAGAATGAGTACTATGCACGGTAGCCTATAAGGTGCTTATACGGCATCCAAGAAGTGTTACTTTTCTGTGTCCTAATTTCTAAGCTATTCTTAATCTCATATTCTAATTAATAGGTTATATAGTTAACATGGTTCTTATTTTACTTATTTCCTCTAAGTCCATTATGAAAGGTAGGATTCCTGGAATAGAAAAGTTGGATTCTCTCCTCTTCCTTTTTCTGCAAATGCATTTCAGGTATAACCTCATTCTTTCTTCCCTTTAAATTTCTTTATTTTGTTGTTACTAATAGGACTTTCTTCTTCAATGGTCTCACTCCTAGAAATATCAGTTCACAAAGGAAGAATAATAGTATGGTAGGAGTAATTCTCTACCTTGTTGTGAGGTCCTTCCCTTACAATGTCCACTCACATGGAATAAATACAGTATATTTTACCTCTAGATCTAAGTCCACAAACCCATGGCAGGGGCTCCTCTTCTGGGCTGGCCCCTGGGAAGCACAATGCTTTTTTTCACAGACAGTGGTCTCCTCAGATGCCAATTTCTCCTGTACTTATCATCATAAGGTCAATATCTCTTCCACAATGATCACTATGGAAACATCCTTCAATAGTATAGCTTTCTTTTCTTGTAGTCTCTCTCCTTCATGTCTGTTGACCTACTCTCCCATAACCACCAGGCTTTTCTGGAGGCTGGAGAAATAGCTCTTCCTGATCTCATTTCTGTGCTAGGTAGAAGTGTATTTCCAGATCCCCTCTGTATTTTGCCTTTCTATTCCTCCTTCAATCAGAATCTCATTGTGTTATACCCAATATAATACAATAAACATTTTTAAACACCTGCTATGTGCCAAGCACTGTGCTAAATGCTGGGGTTACACATAAGAAAAAGAAAGACAGTCTTAGGGCAGTTAGGCCGCACAGTGAATAGGGAACCAGTCCTGAAGTCAGGAGGACCTGAGTTAAAATCTGACCTCAGACACTTGACATATTTACTAGCTGTGTGACTTTAGGCAAGTTAACCCCAATTATCGTGCCTTCCCCACTCCAAAAAAAAAAAAAAAAGACAAGGAGATTACAATCTAATGGGGGAAGATAACACACAAAAAGAAGCTGAAAGGGGCTTGGGTATCCCCGCCCCCCCAGGGGCATGATGATGGTAGAGTTGAAGCCAAGCAGAGAATCTGAGAGGAAATGAAAATCTAAGCTCTTGTGCCCTTAAAAGGGAGACTTTGAGATGAGATTTTTGTTCTGCCCTCTAACCAGAGGGACAGAGCCAGCTGAGGGGACTGAGGAGGACTGAGCACCAAAGCTGAAGCCATCTCCTTGATGATGAGCTTCTTGGTGATGAACTTATTCCGGGCCGGGGGAGGATGGGAGGAGAGGAGGATGGATGTTGTTGCTGAAGCTGGAGCTAAGCAGATTAGCTGGTGGGAAATGAAGAATTGGCTGTGCTTCTTCGCCCTCTTTAAGGCAGGCTTTGGGAGACACTTTCTTTTTACTCCACATCCCCTCCTCCTCCACTGAAGGATATTGATTCAGTTCTAGAGGAGTATTCATTTTTGACCATGAAATATTAAATTCTTTTCTTTACTTATTGTGTTCACATTATGTTTTCAGATTCTTAGATCTCTTTGCACTTTGGTCCCTCCTTAATTTTTTTAAAGGTAAACCCTCTATAGGTTTCTTTTTTTTTTCTTTTTTAAAACAATAACCCTGTTTTTCTCTAGAGAAAGGGTTCTAAATCTGGAGTTTGGGGGAGGCCCATGAACAAAGATGGGAAAATTTTCATCTTTATATTTAACAATATCTAACAGAAATTTAACATTTCTTTCAATGACAAATTATTCTGAGAAGAGATCAGTAGGTTTCACTAGATGGCCCAAAGGGTCCATGATATACCAAAAAGTTCTGTACCTCTGGCCTCCAGAATTGCAGTAAAGCTGAACTGGGTTGGAGAATAAATTTGTAGGAGTAGAGAAGGTAGCAGAATTGTGTGGTTCTGTTGTCTAAAAGAATATTGAAAGATATTGGCAATGAATGAAATGGAGAAGAAAGTCATAAGCCAGGTACTAAAGTAATTGACAAAGTTAAGAGGATATTTATAGACTGGTAGATATACCTAGAATGGGTATACAGTGGCATAAGCAGATTGCCTCTAATGATATATCTAGTCAAGGGATGGGAAATGGAGTGGCCAAGAGAGAAGGTTTGCAAGTACAGAGGAGGAGTCTACTTGGGGCTAGTGGATTAGTGTTTCTATATGGATGTCCACTTAGGGCAAAATCCAGTTTATTCCATTGCCAACATGACCTGAATTAGATGGATAGCAAATATGAAATTAAACAAAGGAGCAGGAACAGGAAACTTGGTGGTGAATTGAGTCTCAGATTATCTTTGATTCTATAGAATGGGCTTGAGGAGTTTCTAGAAGGGAAGCAGAAGGGACCCAAACTCTAGTACAGATTATGATCAAGAAATGTGGTCCAGTGGAGATGAAAATAGAGAGTTTATGTCCAGTCCTCCAGTTAATAGAACCTCTATTTATGGGAGAGCACATGCTGAGTCTATGGGGAAAATGTTTTGTAGCTATCATTTTTATGATCCCCTCTTGAATAAATGCCTTTACTAAGAATTAATTATGATTATTAGCTGATTGCTAGTAGAAAGAATTCCAGTGGAGGCTCATGAGCTATAGTGTTAGAATGGTGGTCCCAAGGAGATACCCTTGAACTCTGAGACTATCAGCCCAGTTCAGTGACTCAACCCATGAGTTTGAGTACAATTTGGAGAGGTATACAAGATGAGATACTATATTATGATCTTAGATGATTAAATTTAAAAGAATTTTAATAGCTGTTTCTCTTTCAATATTGCTTTAGGGAAAATGTTCCTTAGGCAGACTAGGAAATAGCTTTTCCATTTTGGCAGATGGAACTTTCAAACCTGTCTTCCTTTTCTATATCCAACACTTTTAGGAATTTTTCACACATAGGAAATGCTAGCTTTGTTCTGCCTTTAGAGTATTGTTCATAGGGAATATAACTGCCTGGCCATGCTATAGATATCTCAGAAATCTTCACTGTGACTGAAAGGATGAATTACAAAACTGCATGTAGAAAGAGTCATTCTTCCATGGGATCACCCCTGTGACATGTGTATTCCAGTTCCCAAATGAGTAATTCAAAGCAGCCGAGGGAAGCCATACCGGATCAGGGAGGAGGCAGGGAAGGAGAGGACAGACAAATGGGGCCAGAGTTGTTATAGCAACTGGACTGATTTAACTGGCTGGAGGAGGGAATGCAGAGGGCTGTAATCACAAAATACTAGAACCCTTGTATTCATCAGTTCCTCCCTCCCACTTGCATGCCACAGCCTGGGAGTTGATGGGAATGGCCAATATTTCCCTGATTGTAAACACTTTGTCTCAGGCTGGGTCCTTGTCATCTTTTGAGCCTTGGTGTTTGCTTTTCCCTATGCCAGCCTCTGACCAGAAGCAGGAGAGCAAGTGGGTGAGTGCAAGGACCATGGACTCTGTGGCACTGTAGCCTCCTGATATCTCCTTCTAAATCCTGGGTCCATGGGAAATTCTTGTCACTGCAACCAGAAATGCACCTTCCAGATGAAATCTCAGATATTGGCATTTGAGAATGTCATCCAGCTGAGCTCCTGAGCAGATCCATCAGACATCCTCAGCCTCAGGGCTCCAAAGGAACGTCCCCTTCCTATGACTGGCAACTGGCAAACTCCCATAATCTGCCCCCTGTCCTCTCCCATCCTGGTCAGTCAGTCAGAGGCAGCATCCACTGAGGCAAAAGTCCCCCTCCTCTCACTTGTCACCTCCACTCATCTCCCTCGATTACTCCACAGCCCAAATCCTTCTCCGTTATGCCATTCTATCATGCCCCCTGGCATCTCTTTCTAGTACTGTTATCAAATGCACCTTCACCTGAGATCATGTGGCCTCACAGTTTTTTGTTTGTAAATGACATTATGGCATAGGGGAGAGAGCAATAGACTTGGAGTCAGAGGATCTTGGGTTCAAGTCCCACCTTAGTTACTTAAATAACTCTGTAAACTTTGGCAGTTTCTCTGAACTCCACTTTCCTCATTTGCAAAATGGGGATGATAATGGGGTTGTTGTTAGGTTCAGATGAGAAAATGTATAGAAATCACCAAGATATCAGCTATTAATGGAATTATGGCTCTCCATGGAGTACCTGTCTCTAGCCACCTTCTTTGGTATTGGGCGCTCTACCTCCCATGACTCTCAACCCTCTTGGGCAGGTGGAGGAACAGGCATTCTTGGGGCTGCTGGCTTGCCATGCTTTTGACACTATCTCTTAGCAACCTTCTTCTTCTCCATTTGACTGTGTCAGCTGGTCCATATTCTTGAGTTAGTTATCTACCATTGCCCACATCATTCTCTCTTCTTTCTCAAGGATTTCAATCCTTGACTCATCGTCTTTTTCTTCATTCTTTTAACACCTTTCCCAGTGTTTTATAACTAGAAGGTGCTCAATAGATGTTTGTTGATGGAGACTAGACTGATCTCTTCCATTATTCTAATTTTTCCAGCTGCTATTTTATACTAGATGAAGAAGCATCTATTCAGAACTTCAAGTGCCAGGCCCAAGGTTTCAGCATCTATTTTTTGAAAAGGGGACCTATTGGAATCAGGATCCAAATATCAGATGTTAGACCAATACATTGTCCACTTTGTTTGTCCACTCTAAGGAAGACTTGAACTGAGCATTTCCTGGGGTTCTTGAGTTTGAAGCAGCTTCTGTACTTGTTGGTTTTACTTGTATACCATTCCTTACACCTTCCCTTCTTTCCATGCACTCATTTACCCTTGTAGTTCATATTCTCATATTCTCCTCTGGAGAACTGAAATAGTCTCTTCATTGGTCTCCCTGACTTGGCTCTCCTCTCTTCAGCCTACCCCCTGCACAGTTGTCAGTGCCTATCACAAGTGTAGACCAGCCCATTGCTCCTCTCCTCAATAAACTGTAGTGATTCTATTTGTTCTAGAGCAGTTAGAAATGTCTGTTTGGCCTGAAAAGTCCTCCCAACCTGGCTCTAGCTTACCTCTCAGGCTGCCTTGTTCACACACTCTGCTCCAGCAAAACTGGCCTCCTTGCTAGCCATCCATTTCTGTCTTTGCATGAACTGTCCCCAGTGCTAGAATGCTCTCCCTATCTACCTCCACCTCTTAGACCTCTAGTGCCTCACAAGTTATGTTCAAATGTCTCTCTGAGACATTTCCTGATTCTCTCAGCTGTTAATACCCTCCCCTCAATGCCTTCTGTTTATTTTATATACTTGGTATTTATATGTGAATGTGTTGTGCATGTTGTCTTGCACAGGAGGTCTTACACTTGGGTCCAAAAAATCAACTTTGGAAACATAGGGCATGACAAAGCATCATTCGACAGCAGCTTGTCTGAAAAAAGAAATCTTGGAATTTTTGTGGAATACAAATGCAACATGAGTCAGCAGTGTGATGTGGTAGCCAAGACAGTTAATGCAACCTTGGACTGGCTAGGAGAGGCATAGCTTCCTTGATCAAGAGAGTGATGGCTCCTCCATACCCAGCCCTACTCAGATTATATTGTTAGCATCGGGCTTTTTTATTATTCAGTTAGCAAACATGTACTAAATGCCTGCTGGGTACCAGGTATTGCATTAGGTGCTAGAGATACAATGACAAAAGTGAAACAGTTTCTGCCCTCAAAAAGATTACATTTTAATAGGAAAGAAAATATGTATGTATTTGGGTATATCCAAAAGACATGCAAAATAGGTGCAAGGTATCTTGGGTGGGAACAGGCAGAAGCAGCAGCTGGGGTGGGGGAAACAGGAAAGCCCTCATGACATTTGAGCTGCCTCTTGATGGAAACTAGGAAATTCAAGAGGAGAGGAGAAAAAGGCATTCAAGGAATGGTGAAGAGCCAGTGAAAAGGATTATTGTTTATTTTTTCTAATATGTTTTGAATTATTTCATTAAATATTTCCCCATTAAAAATGTTAACATTCATTTTTAAACATTTTGATTTCCAAATTCTCTTCCTCTCTCCCACCCCTCCTCTACCCCTTGAAGGCAAACAAGATAAGAAGGACTTCATAACCTGGAGAGAGCCCAGAGGAAGGCAGCCAGGGTGGTCAAGAATCTTGAGTCTATGTCCTAGATGGGGATGGTCAGTCTGGAGAAGAGAAGATTCATGGGGCAAATGATAGCTATGTATCAGTATTCAAAGAACTATCTTGTGGAAGAGGGATTGGATCTATTATGGTTAACTCTCAAGAGTAGAAACAAGGTGGAAGGTACAGAGGCAAATTTAGTCACAGTATCAGGAAAACCTTCCTAGCCATTAGAACTGTCCCAAAGGAGAATGGGCCACCTGGGGAATGGGTGGCCTCCATCTCCTTCTACATTTTCAAGTAGAGGCTGGATAACCATCTGTTGGGTCTGTTATAGTGGTGATTACTGTGTGAATGAGTTGGACTAGCCCACCACAGAGATGCCTTTGAACTCTCAGTTCTGATTCTGAGCATCTAACTTCCTTTACCATATTCCCTGACACATAGTAGGCACTTGTCTGTGTTTACTGACTGACTTATTAATGTTACCATCTCAGGATTTCTGGGGTCTGAGACATTGGTGGATATGTGTCCACCTCGTAGATATTTGATTAGGTGCTACTTTCTTCTTGCTGTTTTGTTCATGATTCCATGCCACTGGTAAAAGCACTATTTCTAGCTGTCTATGCATATTTGTCGACATCTCAGGAAATTGACTTCACAGTGTGCTCCCATCACTTTCAGAGTGGAAGCTGGGTTTTCTAGTAGATGGGGGCTCAGAGCTATTCTATTTGAGTAATATCATGCATGTCTAGAAAATAAGTTGGTGTAAAGTTAAAGAGAGAGAGAGAGAAGGTATTAGGGGAAAGAAGATCACTGACTTTCCAAGAAGTATGGAGTCATTTCTCCTCCTCTAATACTGTATTACTAGCCTCTCAGACACAGTTTCTACATCTGTAAAACTGAGGTAATTATAACTGTACTACCCAGCTCAAGTCAATTAAAAAGCAGGCCTCAGGTTCTATGGTTCAGTTATATACTGACTTAGACAGGAAGGTCAAGTGCAACAGTTATTGAGGCCTCTGCCTTGGCTTATGTTAAATGTGTGTATGAGTGTTTTGGAGGAAGGTGCCCCCACCTTAATGAATGTGATCACATGAGATTCAGACTGAATCAAAACTGAATCAGATAATTAATTAATTAATGGACTCAGAATATAATCACAAAGTGTTAAGGATAAAATTGATCACACATGATTAGGGTTTTTTTTTGGAGATGTTAAATAAATATTTATTGAATCAAAAATAAACTATAAATGTCAACACATCAGAAATAAACAGCTGTCCTATCTGAACAAAGATCTAGAGATGATGTAAGTTTATATTATATATATAAATGCTTAGTAAATATATTTTTGTTTGGTCAAAATTCAGTGTGTGACTGATATATACTTTTCTATACAGATATCGAGGTTGTAACCTATACTTGATACATAGGGAAAGCTTTATTCTTCTTCCGCTGATTAGGTTTTAATGTTAAAATATTATCTATATTTTATTTTTATCCCCTTATAAAGGAAGGATTCCAATAACACAGTAATAGATGTTAATAATGTGTGAATAAGGCCTTAACTCCAGAGGATTAAAGTGTTTTGGTTCTTAGATGAAAGGGAGTTAAAACCATATTCAAAGCACCTTGTGATTGGCTGAGACACTCATATATATCCCTGGGCACAGGAATGAAAAAAGCAGCTCAATTTGGCAATTCACCAGTGGAGGATTTCCAATTTGGAGTCCTGCAGTTTGAGAACTGGGGTGAGAAGTAGAGGGGATACCAGACCCCTCAAAAGTAACCACTCTTGTGAAGAGAAAGCAAGGAGTTAGATCCATAGACACACACACTTCCACTTATCATATTATCTGTAATATTGGGGGGAGACAAATCATCAAATCATCTTGTAGGGAGCACACAAAAAACAGAGAGAGACAGAGACAGAGACAGAGAGAGAGAGAGAGAGAGAGAGAGAGAGAGAGAGAGAGAGAGGGAGGGAGGGAGGGAGAAAGTGTCAATGGAGGGAGACAGCTTTAGGCAGGGCAACCCCTTGTGGTGAAGACAAGTGCCAGATAAAGAATCAAGAAAGACATTTGGGAACCCAAATGAGCAGCCAACACAACTGAGAACTACCTCTGAGGGGAGCTACATGAGGAGTTACACCATGTATTCTCTAACCATGACCCTCACTACCATTGTACTCTAAATTTGAGCCTGATTTTTCCATGTACCTATATTTGTGTATTTGTGGGAGAATGTTTTATAGCAGTTGTTCTTGTACTGCTGACTTAAATTCCTTAGCTAAAAGTTTATTAAATCTACTGCATGATGGTTAATGAAGAATACGGTAATTGGGAATCCATAAGCTATAATGTTAAAAATAGCCTCCTAGAATATTATCCCTGGAATTTTTAAAAATTCTTTTAAATCATTATTTATTTATTTTAATATTCTTTTCTTTTTAAATTTTTTAAATTCAATTTTATATTTATTTTTAGTTTACATTATTCATTTCCACAATATTTTGAGTTACAAATTTTCTCCCTGTCTTACCCCTATCTGCCATCCCAAAACAGAGATCCCATTGTATACCCCCTCCCCAAATCTGCTCTCTCCCGTATCCTACCCTATCTCCCCTCCAACTTTCCAGTAGTACAGAATGGATCTCCAAACCCCAGTGCCTGTATATCTTATTTCCCAGTCGCATGTAAAAATAATAGTAATAATAATAATTTAAAAAAACATTTGATTTTACAACTTTGAATTCCAGATTCTTTCCCTTCCTCCCTCATCACCCACCCTTATTGGGAAGATAGGCAATTCAATATAGGTTGTGCATGTGCAGTTATGCAAAACATTTCCATAGTGGATATATTGTGAAAGACTGGCTATATTTCCCTCCATCCTATCCCACCCCCCACTTGTTCTATTCTCTACTTTGACCCTGTCCCTTTTCAATAGTGTGTGCTTCTAACTACCCTCCCCCCCCAGTCTGCCCTCCCTTTTTATCATCTCCTTTCTTATCCCCTTCCCCCCTACTTTCCTGTACAGTAAGATAACCAATTTAGTGTGTATGTTATTACCTCCTCAAGACAAATTTAATGAGAGTAAGGTTGACCCATTCCCTTTTGACTTCTTATCCCATCCAGTATTTGTAATTTCTAATAAAAATGAGGTGGTACCTCAGAGTTGTTTTAGCTTGCATTTCTCTAGTCAGTAATGATTTAGAGCATTTGTCGTGTAACTATAGATAGATTCTATTTCTTCTTCTGAAAACTGCGTATTCATATGACCATTTATTAATTGGGAATGATTCTTGCTTTTTACAAACTTGGCTCAGTTCCCTATACATTTGAGAAATGACAGCTTTATCAGAGACATTTGCAATTTCCAAGATCTCCTAGGTCCATTTGTCCATGGTACCTTTTAGCAAAATGTACTGGAGAATTGTTTAAAGTCATATTTTACAGGTATTTGAGATGGTTATGGGGGGAGCTCAAGGAGTTTTTAAAAAGTTTAACTTTTTAAAAAGCTTAGTTTTTATATTCTGCTTAGTCTTTTAATTAGGTTCAGTTTTGTTTTTGTTTTATCTGAAATGATGTTTCAAGCATTTCTCTTGTAAATAACATACTGCTGGATTCTGGTTTCTAATCCATTCTGCTATGTTTCTGTTTTATAAAAGTATGAGTTCATCCAATTTACATTTACAGTTATGTTTACTAGTTGTATATTTCTCTCCATTCCGTTTTCTTCTATTTCTTTTTTACTTGTCCCTACTCAAAAGTCTATTGTGCTTCTAACCACCATGTCCCTTAATCTGCCCTCCCTTTTATCATGCCTCTTTTTTTTTTTAACACTTTCCCATCCTAGTTCACTACTAGGTAAGATATATTTCTATACATAACTGACTGTATGCATGTGTATATTATTTCCTCTCTGAACCAATTCTGATGAGTGCATTCAAGCATTATCCTCTCCTCTTTTCCCTCTCCCTGTAAAATTACTTCCTTTTTTATGTGACAAAAATTTTCTCCATTCTACCTCTCCCTTCCCCCTTCTTCTAGTGCATCCATCTTTCTCACCTCTTCATTTTTGGGAACATTATTCCAACATAATCAACTCACACCCATGTTCTCTGTCTTATGTAGACTGCTTTTTAACTAATAATGATAAATTTCTTAAGAGTTACAAGCATTATGTTCCCATATAGGATCATAAACAGTTTAACTTTATTGATTCCTTATGATTACTCTTTCACGTTTACCTTTTTTATGCTTCTCTTGAGTCTTACATTTGAGATTCACACACACACACACACACACACACACACACACACACACACACACACACATTTCTCAGTTCTTATCTTTTCATCAGGAATGCTTGAAATTTAGTCCTCTATTACATTACGTGTTAATTTTTCCCCTGAAGGATTATACTCAGTTTTGCTGGGTAGGTTATTCCTGGTTGTAATCCTAGCATCCTTGCCTTCTGGAATATCATATTGCAAGCCCTCCACTCCTTTAACATGGAAGCTGCTAAATCTTATGTGATCTTAACTGTGGCTTCATGATATTTGAACTTTTTTTTCTGGCTCCCTTGAATATTTTCTCCTTGACCTAAGAGACCTGGAAATTGGCTACAATATTCCTTATGAATTTTCATTTTGCAATCTCTTTCAAAAGGCAATTGGTGGATTCTTTCAATTTCTATTTTACCCTCTCATTCTAGGATATCAGGGAAGTTTTCCTTTATAATCTCTTGAAATATGATGTTTATGCTCTTTTTTTGATCATGGCTTTCAGGTAATAACAGTTATTCTTGTGTTATCTATCCTTGATCTATCTTCTAGGTCAGCTGTTTTTCCAATGAGATATTTCACATATTCTTCTTTTTTCATTCTTTTGATTTTATTTTATTATTTCTTAATGTCTTATAGAATTGTTAGCTTCCATTTGTCCAATTCTAATCTTTAAAGAATTATTTTCTTAGTACAAAAAATTATTTTGTAGGGGCGGCTAGGTGGTGCAGTGAGTAGAGTGTTGGCCCCAGAGTCAGAAGGACCTGAGTCCGGCCTCAGACACTTAATGCACACACAAACAAAAACCTAGCCATGGGACCTTGGGCAAGTTACTTAACCCCAATTGCCCTCTAAAAAGCAAAAAAAAAAAAAAATTGTACCTCTTTTTCCATTTGGCCAGTTCTGGTTTTTTCCTTCAGTGAATTTATGTACCTCCTTTTCCATTTGGCCTATTTTGCTTCTTAAAGAGTTCCTTTCTTCAATATTTGTTGAGTTTCTTTTGTGAAGCTGTTAATTCTCTTTTAATAATTTTCTTGAATCACCCTCATTTCTTTTTTTTTTTTTTTGCTTTTTTTTTTTTGGAGGGTAATTGGGGTTAAGTAACTTGCTCAAGGTCACACAGCTAGTTTTTGTGTGCATGGGTGTGTTGTGTCTGAGGCCAGATCTGAACTCAGGTCCTTCTGACTCTCAGGCTGGCACTCTACTCACTGTGCCACCTAGCCACCCCGATCACGCTCATTTCTTTTCCCAATTTTCTTCTATCATTCTTATCTTTTTCATTAACTACAGGAATTCTTCTTAAGCTTGTATCCATTCAACTTGCGTTGTTCTTTGAGGTTTTGTTTGTAGCTGTTTTCACATTAGTCTCTTCTTCTGTTTGTGTCTTGAGCTTCCCTACCACCATAATAGCTTTTTATCGTTAAGTTCTTTTTATTGCTTGCTCATTTTTCAGGATATTTCTTGACTTTGAACTTTATTTTAAGGTTGGACTCTGTTGTCCTGGGGATGGGTAGGCACTGTCCCAAGCATCAGGCTTTTTTGTGTGCTGTGAATTTTGTTTGTTTGTTTGTTTGTTTGTTTTTAACTTTTGCACGGGGCTGGCAGGGCAATTGGGGTTAAGTGACTTACCCAAGGTCACACTACTAGTAAGTGTTAAGTTCTGAGGCTGGATTTGAACTCAGGTCCTCCAGATTCCAGGGCCAGTGCTCTATTCACTGAGCCACCTAGCCACCCCTGTGTTGTAGATTTTAGAGCTAGTTCTGGGGGTCTGTAAGATTTTGGTGCCTCCAAGGTTGTGTGACCCAGGTAGAGATGTGGTCATGGCTCTACTGGTCTGCACTCTGTTCTTTACCCAGGAAGGGCTCTTGTTCCCCTGTAGCTGCAAGTGCTAGCATTTTTTTGGCCCTGGAACTATGCCCAGGTCCCCTATGCCCTCTCCTCTCTACCCTGAAACTGTGACCAAGAATGTCTCTGGCATGAGAGCTCCCAAAGTTGCTGTTGTTGCCACTGTTGCTAACCTCACATAGGTGTGCTCTGGATAGGCTTCTGCCCCAGTGTTATAGACCTTCCCCGCCAACCTCCTAAGTCTTCTGCAGCCAAAAAATGCCTCACCCTGACCTTTTTTTGCCTATGCCTCTCCAAATATCATTGAGGTCTTACTTTAAAGTTGTTTGGAGTAGAATATTGAGAGATTTCAGCTGGGTTGTTTCTTCTATTCTACCATCTTGGCTCCACCTCCTTGTCCCCAGATTATTTGGGAATCCAATTTATGAGTACAATCTGGGGGAGTAGCCCCAGAAAGAGAGAGTTACATTTGGTTTGAATTGTTTTTTCAAAACAAAGTCTATGTTTGCTCTTTGACTTATGGGAAGAATGCTTTTCACAGCCAAGAACAAAATGCTGCAAGTGAAGGTTGGTGTGGAAGGTTCATTTTAACAAATCAATTGGTTTAAAAAAACAGAGTTAGCATCAATAAGATCTGACCTGCGGTTTTGATGCTGAATTCTTTAAATTCTGGAAAGATTAAATGCAGTTTGGTGACAGACAAACAAAAAAACTGGGGTCTGGTGAAATAACAGTAGAATAATCCTCCTTCTCCCCCTCGTATTACTGACTCCAATCTCTGGGGTCACATTTACAAGGCATTTCTCCCCTCCCCACCACCCCAAACCTTCATGTCAGGTAGAATGCAGCTCTCAGATGAGATTCAAGCTGCATCATCACCATCAACAAACATTGACTCAGCATTTGCATTGCACTATTCTAGGCACCTAGTGCCAGGGAACTAGGAACATTTAAAGCCAATGACCTGGCAACAAAGAAATAAACATGAGATGAAGCCAAAGAAAGATCAAACAAAACAAGCTTAATAGTAAGATAGGCAAAAAAAAATCTTGAAAATAATAAAATGTCTGCCATGCCTACCTTGTCATGACAGAGGGTGCTTGACAATGGATAAGAAATATTGGGAAAGGAGATATAAAAGAAAACTATGTAAAATGTCTGGAGTATTATTGGGGGAAAAGAGAAGGAGGAGGAGGAGGAGGAGGAGGAGGAGGAGGAGGACGTAGCTAGCATAGTGGAAAGAGAACAGAACTTAGGGTGAAGATGTGTTCAAATCCCAGACCTGATGCTTTCTAGCTGTGTGACCTTGGGCAAATCACTTGACTTCTCTGAGACTCACTTTTCTCATCTGTAAAATAAGGAACATAATATTTATAGTTACTAACTCATGGGGCTACTGTGAAGATCAAATGAAGTAATCAATAACCTCCAGTTATTATTTCCAGGATCAAATATAAAATTTTCTGTTTGGTTTTCAAAGTTTTTTGTAACCCTGCCCCCTTCCTATCTTTCCAATCCTCTTATGCTTTACTCTCATGTACATTTGCTGATCCAGAGACATTGGCTTTCTTACTGTTCCTTCCATAAAATTCCTCATCTGCTGACCCTAGGCATTTTCAATGACTGTCTCCCATGTGTGGAACTCTCTCCTCCCTCATCCCTGGCTCCTGGCTTCCCTGACTTCAAGAAGCCTCCCCTGTCATTCTATGCCTCCTTTCTGTGGCTGATCTCCAATGTATCTGGTTTGTAGCTTGTTTGTACATAGTTGTTTGTGCATCTATCCCATTGGACGCTGAACTTCCTGAGAGCAGTGACTAGTTTTGCCTTTCTTCGGATTCCCAACACAGCACAGTGCCTGGTATATGGTAGGTGCTTAATAAATGCTTTGCTGACATGTGCAAAATGCTTTTCAAGCCTTTCAGTGCTGTGCAAATGATTAAGATGATGAATACAAACATTTATTAAGTATTTAGTGTGATCCAGGCACTGGGGGAAGCACTAGGAATACAAATAGAAGCAACAAAGGGAGTACCTGCCCTCCAGGATCTCACCTCATGGGGAGAAGACAGCACACAATGCCTTTTAGGAGCTCACATTCTAATAGTGCAATGGTGAGTGAGGAAGGTAAAAAGAGAACGAGAAGGGACTGACACAGAGCAGAGGGCCACCAACTACATCCATAATCTTTGCCGTAATTCTCACTTTAGGAGACAATCTTCCCCATATCATCCTGAGAGAACAAGAACCACGTTCCTTAGGACCATCTGCTTGGGCATAAAACCTTATCGGCTGTTTGAAAGAACTTGCTAAATGTTATAAAATTCCAAAGTAATGAACTGGATTACTGAGAAAATGGAACCCTCTCTTTCATTACCAACACTCCCGTTATTTAAAGAGAAATTTTAAAAGGTTGTCTTCTTTTTTTCCTTTCCCCACAAAGTAATTATATTTTCCCTTTGAAAATATACCTAATTAAATATTTGATAGGCTTTAACATAATGACAATAACCTCTGATAACTTAATAATTTAACAGCATCCAGAAAAAAGAGCCAAATTTTCTAGTGATACAATTACATTAACTTCTTAGCAATATTTCTTATACAATGGTCTCCCAAATTTTACATTACAATTTAGAACCACAATATCAAACACAATAACACACAATATCATGAAACAAAAGTTATTACCAGCCAGATGACATCAATTCAGTTTAATGCATTTCCAAATTATTTTACATTAGAAAGTCATTAATCTTATCACCTTTAGTGTTTTGTATTAAACACATTTAAAACATAACTTAGAGTTACTCAGTATGGAGTAACTGATTATATTCAATTAAAGAAATAATAAGGGAGTCAGACTGGCTAAGATGACAAAACAGGAAAATGACAAATGCTGGAGAGGATGTGGACAAATTGGAACACTAATGCATTGCTGGTGGAGTTGTGAAACGATCCAACCATTCTGGAGAGCAATCTGGAATTACGCCCAAAGGGCTATAAATAATTTCATACCCTTTGACCCAGCAATACCACTTCTAGGGTTGTATCCCAAAGAAATCATAAAAGTGGGAGGAAGACCCACATGTACAAAAATATTTGTAACAGTTCTTCCTGTGGTGGCAAAGAATTGGAAATTAAGGGGGTGCCCATCAATTGGGGAATGGCTGAACAAGATGTTGTATATGAATGTAATGGAATACTTTTGTGCTATAAGAAACAAAGAGCAGATGGACTTCATACTTACCTGGAGAGGCTTATATGAACTGATGCTGAGTGAGCAGAGTACAACCAGGAGAAATTTATACACAATTACAGATACAACGTGTGTTTGACGACCAACTTTGATAGACTGGGCTCTTCTCAGCAATGCAGTGATATAAGTCAATCCCAAAAGACTCATGTTGGAGAGAGATGTCTACATCCAGAGAAAGAACTAGAAAGAACTGAGTTTGAATCCAGATTGAAGCAAACTACTTGATCTTTTTCTTTTTCTTGTTTGGTTTTGTTTCTTCTTTCCCATTGTTCATTCCACCTGATACAATCCTTCTTTATAACCTGACTAATGTCTAATGTGAAAGTATTTGCAGATCCTATACTTGATTGCATGCCACCATGAGGGAATGGGGCGGGGGGGAAGAAAATTTGAAGCTCAAGTAATTGTGTAACTGAATCTTGTAAACTAAAAGTAAACAAACGAATTAATAAAGACCAAAAATTTTTAAAAAGAAATAATAAGGGGCAGATAGGTGGCTGAGTGGAGAGAGCACTTGCCCAGTAGTCAGGAGGACCTGAGTTCAAATCCAGCCTCTGACATTTACTAGTTGTGTGATCTTGGGAAAGCCACTTAACTTTGATTGTCTCCTGAAAAAGAGGAAATAGTAATAATAACAACAGTTAATATATATAGTACTTACTCTGTCCCAGGTCTTGTGTTAAGCATTTCACAATCTTCATATTATTTTGATCCTTACAACAACTCTGGGAAGCAGGTCACTTATCACTGTGTAATAGTAATTTTACATTCCATCCTCCTAACAATATTATATCAAATGAATAAAATAATTCAAGGTTTTCAGCTATAATTTCTAATTTTAGTATAAAAGTCAGGTTTTAAGAGCTACATGTCATTCCCCTTACAGATCAGGGAACTGCAGTAAACAAAGCAAAGTAAGTTGCTTCAGTTCATATAATTAACAAATTTCTGAGACCAAATTTTAACTTGGGTTTTTCTGAGCCATAATCATCTTAATGCCAAGTAGTAAACATAGTGTTTGCATTAGGTACTAATTACTACAATTATCCTATTTAGTTTCAGGACAAAATTTTGTCTTCATTGAGTCTGAAATTTTAATCACTACTGATAGCATTTGAAACTTTTTTAAAAATTTCCCCAAGGGCCATTGGTTGGCAGCACTTCAAAATTTAGTTATCCATTGTTATCAATTTCAAAGATTTGTGATAACATCCCCAGGTCCCCATAACTTTCTCTTTATTTATTTCCTTTTAAATCACCTAAAAAGCCAAATCAATTATTTCTGTTTCCTCCACCTAAACCTACTCAAATACTTAGAGAGGGTGGCCTCACCTTTTCTGAAAGTATCTGCTATTTTCTTTATTTTTTTAATGGGAGGAATTTTACTTGACTGCCTCGAATTCCCACCCTCTGTTCTTAGGGTCCGTGAGGATTTTATATTCCCCATATAACAGCTAAGATATACCTTTCTAATGGTCCTTCAAGGACAGAATTTTAGCCTACTATCTTCAAATAATTTCACACTGCAAATATATTACTATAGTTTCCATATCCTAAAGAATAACCCTATAACATTTCTCTTGTCCTTCTTATCTTAAAAGGTCAAAAACCTCCCTCAAACCTCTCTTTATGAAGTCCCAAACCCCTCTTACTTTCAAGCCCTACTTGCTTGAACTTTCTCTTTTTCTTATGACAATCCTTCAACACTGCACTTATCTTGTTTCTTTCATATTCTCATTCAACACTTCCTTTACTTCCCTCTATACACTCAGTTTCTTTAAATCTTTATTTCCTAATCATATCCCAGACTATCTATAGAGCCAATCTCTACTCCACTGAATTTTTCCTTTACAGATTTCTTTATGCATCAATTAATTGCTAAACTTTTTCTTCTTGAGTTGCATAATCTATTTCCACTCAGGCAATTTAGCTACTAATTTACTCAAACAATTATTTCAAACTAGTTTCAATTTAGTTTATTCTCTAGTTGGTAAATATCACCTCCTTAATTAAAACAAAATATCCATTACCTCCAATAAGGGGATATAAACTTGTGCTCTTTGCTCTTAATCTTAATCCTAACTGCAAACCTCCAAAAATCCATTAAGATATTTTAGCAGTTATAAAAACTTTTAAACCACAACATGGAATTCGCAGTAAAGATATTACATAGTCAGAAGCAGTGGAAGAGAAGGTTGCACTTTATAATAGGTCTAATAAATCTGTAAAGTTTAATAGTCTAATAGGTCTGTAAAATTGAAATTCCTTGTCTGTGATGCACTCAAAAGGCACTGAGCACATTTCAACAGACTGAACACAAAACATGAGGCAGGCAGCCTCCAGTGCTTTAATCCTTCCATTGAGGGATGGGAGGGGGGGGGGCAGTATAACTTCTCTCATTCTTACTTGACAGCTTATAAATGTCTGGTCTATTCAAATAACAATTAAGTTCTGTTATATCATTCACAGAAGCAACACAAAGCAGCTTTCCAAATTATATTTTACTTACATTCAATTTCCTAACTTAAGTGATCTTTTCTTTCCATGAGCAAGAAGCAAGACAGTTCTTAAAATTCAGACTGTAAGCTGGCTTTCAAATATATCCCAAACTGATTTCCCTTCTCTAACCTGTGGTTTTGTGATAGAAAGTGGGCAGGGGAGGTAGGATTTTAGTTGGGGCTTGCAGAGAAGTCATCAGGACTGGGCATGAGTCACCAGGAACAGGAAGACCTTTTTAGGGATATAATCTCCCTGTGGAGTGAGGGATGTTGGTTCATATTTTCCCCTTCCTTTGCTCTTTCCCTCATATACATATATGGCATTGCTCTTAAATGCATCTGTATCCTTCTCATGCTCACGGCAGAAACATGGACAGATTACTTAATTCCTGCCAGGGACTGATAAACAAAAGCAGTATTAATAATTTCTGCATCATGTTGTTTGAATGGATATAATGTTAAATCCCACCTAACACTTCTATATAGTCTATTATAAAAATGGATAGAAGTCTCATCTTCTCCTTGCCAAGTCATTCAAACACTACTCCAATTAACATCCATACTTGAATTCGAGAGTTTGATATCATTTACAGCCAAATCTGTAACGTCAGATACGTCAGTTCAAAAATTTATTTCTAACTTGATTTATACTTAACCTTAATTTGTAAAATTCCTAATATCTAATTAGATATTCTGAAAAAACTTCTTAACTTTTTAGTTTTTCCCTGATTTACACAAATTTTTCTCATTTCATGAACCAGGAAAGAGTTGTTATGCACCGGATAAATTTAGACTGCAAACCTGTTCCCAATCCCCCCTTTGGAATTTCACTCATACTACTTTCAAACCAGCTTCAGCTCCTTTTGTTTTTTCTAATCAGTGAAATTACCTTCCCCTGACCTGAAACGATAAATCTGTCGCTTTCCAGGGATAGAGAGAAAAAAGAGCCATGTTGTTTCCCTGTAAGTTTCACAGTTTTGTTTTCATTTTTCCTTCAAAATAAATTGTACAGAGAGTTACCTCAAAACTCAGCAAGACACTTCAGCACTTAGAAAACACTCAAGCCACATTTCATTTTGGAAATCCACGGTAGAGGAGTCACATATCAGTCACAAGTTTAGTCTCGAAATAGTTTGTGATGTCATAAATCTTTGCAGACAAGGAAACAAAAATTCCCTCTTATCTGTGTCTCTTGTCTATCTTCTAACTTGACCAGTTAAAAGTCAGAGAGACTTACTGGAAAAAAAAAGTTTTCTCTCTCTCCTTCAACTGACTGGGCGCCAGGAAAAACTTGACTTATAAAACACAAATAATGCAAGATAGACACGAGAATACCTAAAAATCAGTGTGTACAAGTAGAAATCCCCTTTCACACCAGATTTGAGACTTTTCTTATATCTTAGGCCAATATTCCTCTATTTTTAATTACCATCTTTTTGACTGGAAACATCTCCCTGTTTCCAAACTTTCCTACCTACTTCTTGAATGGAAACTATCCCTATTTCCAGGCTCAATAAGATCCCTCCTAGTTTGTATCAGGAGCCTCACTTGGGGAAAAAATTCTCCAAGGGCTTAAATCCCTCAAGGAGATTGACCAGATGGATTTTTGGCCAATTAATAATTAATGAATAATTCACAAAACACAGACAACACCAAAACAGATAAGCAAAGTGGCAACTTTCCCAACAGTATGGGGGTCTTACATTGTCTCAAAACGATTGCAGCCAAGGGGCCAATAAAACTTCTCATGCAGTCCTCTGTGGAGAAATCTTACCTAGCAAAAATTCTACCTGAGCACTCTAAAGGGTGTTCCAAATAGGTTGCTTCAAGGATTAGGCTCCCTCCCCCAGTCTCTTAGTGGCTGCCTATTGTCACAATTGAAACTAAGGTAAACAGAGGCACAAAGCTCCAAGCATGATCACATTATTGGTAAACCTAGCAGTTACCAATACAAAGAATCTTTGGCTCCTCAGCAAAGCCAAAATATCCTGAATGAGGGGAGATAGATAATTTTTTTCAGTTTTGAGTCTGCTTTATTAATCAAACGTCTCAAGCATATCTATTCAGTGTCTAAAAATGGCAAAAAACAGAGTAAAGGAGGCTCACCCTTAAAACTAATCTGAAATCCTGGGTATGCAGAGCAAAGATATTTCTTTTGCAGCCAGAGACAGATCATTTTTATAGACAAAAGGAGAAGCATCCAAAAAGTAGAAGACAGTGCCATAGATGGAGAAAGCTGTATGATTTGTTACAAAGTCAGAAGCATGATAGATGGGGAAACAATCTGATTGCCTTGAATCAGGATTGTGCAGCTAGCTACCAACCCTCCTTGAATCTGACTGATTGCTGACTGGTCATATCCACCTGCATGTTAGTGAGATCTGGATAGCAAACCAGGCTTCCTTGAAGGACAGCTAATGGGATAGAGAGAGCAGATTTCTTTTAATTAAAGTGACATATAGGGAAGCTGAACTTTTAAACATAACTCAGGAAGGAAGACTGAACATCTGGTCCTCTGAGCTTCTGAACTTGACTCAGAGACAAAGAAATGTGACTTTAGCAGTTATGCAGAATACCAGTGGTTGGTACGGAATAGAATCAATTACAAAATAAAATCAGTTTTATTTTCTCATACCCCTAAAGCCAAGGAGTTTTACCCTAGAACCTGTGACTGCTTTGTACAACCACCATAACTGGATCATAATAGGACCCATTTCAGACATTGGCTACAATGACTACATCCCCTTTTTGACTGTGAGCACACTGTTCTTAGATAATTAGAGATTCAATCCCTGGTTATTCTCAGCTATAAAACATTGAACCATAGTCCCAGCAGTAAGGGGATATTTGTGGGGGGGGGGGAGAGACTTAAAACTACCATTTTCATTTGCCCTAGAGGTTGCCAAGCCATCATACAAGTGAGTATTGAGTCACCCCAAGGGAGCTTCTGCATGTTGGAGACCAGTTCTGATTACCTACCCCAAATCTCCAACCTACCTGGCCCTGCAAGAATATACCAGATTATGTTATTGTACTGTCCTCCAATAGCCATTTGTTCATTACTGTTTTCCCTAAGAAACTGGAAGTTTCTCCCTAAGGATCTGCCCATCAGCTTCCCGGACTAATCTGCTAGTTCCTGATCTTAACCCCAGTACTCATGGAGGGACAGGAGATGTTCATAGTCCATGGCCTCCAAAGGACAACAAAGATGATGATTTTAGTACATGGCCAATTGGAAGAGCTACAGGCCAGACAATAGGAGCCCCTTGCAATGCCCATTGGTCAGAGTCCATAGTTAAAACCCCCATAAACTTCTGCTCCACAACCATGGGGAAGCTACTAAGAAAAAGCAATAATTCTACATTACTTGCTATTGCGACCCCCTCCTCTAGCTGCCAGAGGGGTAAAGCTTGTTGATTCACAGGATATAGAGCTCTTGAGTGGTGAGCAGCATAAATGATCTATTCAGATACCCTAACATTATGTCCCTGGCAAAGTTGCCTAACTTTGTTTGACCTTTGTACTCTGCCCACTCCATTCCCCCAACTGGCTGGTTCTCCTACTACCACAATTCAGCTTCTTCGCTTTGATCTTACTTACCCCTGCTTTGAATCTCATATTACAGATTAGAATTTGTTTCTTCCAGCTCCTCTGGACACCCCTGCATCCTTCATGCCTGGTCTATGCTTCCCAGGAATTGCTTTGAGAAAGAGTTCGAGCTTGCTGCCATTTTGCCTGCATAAAACACATCTTGCCAGCATGTGTGCTCAGAGGTCATCTTTATCCCGTAATCAGAACAGTTTACATAACTCACCACTAAAAATTGTTGTCTGGAGAATATGTCAAAGTTCAAAGTAAAGTTGTTCATTGGTTTCTAGGATTTCTCAAGTTTTATATTGATTGATGATGCTTTCATCCCCATGAGACCTTTGACTCATGGTCCTAGCTCACACAACATTCTTCAAATATCTAATTTGCCACCTTCCAGAAAAGAGGAAAACAAGTCCTCCCTAGCTTCTACCCTGCCCCCACAAAGTTCAAGATCCCACTGATAATGTGATTAGTAGGTCATATGATGATAGGACATGTAAATATATTTTTTTATTTTGTGCTCTGTGTTCATCAAAAAGTATCTACATCCCCACCTCCTCTCACTTCCCCCTTGAATTCCTTTAATTCCAATTGAGCAAGAGTAATGTAAATCTTGTGATTCCTCTTCTGTCCCATTTCAGCCTTTTGACTGGATCCAGGCAATTCATGTACCACCGAATCTATCTCAATGTGAGGGCTAAGAACTGAATCGGCTCTGCCTTGGAGATTTTCTCCTGTATCTCCACATGTGGCCCTGAGTGTGATGTTTGTTTTACAATGCTGCACCAGAAGTAAGAAAAGGCAGTTGCTCATAGAAGTGGTTAGAGGACTGTTGTAGGCTTCCACCTGACCTATCACATTCCTCCCCTCTGGCAGCCTGAAATTATTGTAATGAGAATTGTTTCACTAATAAAATGATAAAAGTAGGTTCCTAGATATACATACCTTCCCTCTGTTATTGTCCTCTTCTCATCCCTCATGGGAGCCTGGAGAAAACCTGTGATTTTCCAATGTTATTCTAATAGAACACAGTTCTGACACATCCTACCAAGTTAGATAGATGGGCTTTGAGATGGCCTACTGACTGAACAGCATGACCACCAGCCAAGATCAGTAAAGAGAAACTCATCATTTGCCTGGCTGCAGATTTACTTCAGCCATGGAGAGGAATAAAGCAGAAAAGTTGTCATTTGTATCAGTGATAGGTGGGTCCACTATTGGGGGGAGGGGCTAATCATCAGAGTAATATCCATAGGTCTTAGAGATATCTGAGAAGAGTTTCTACCATCATTGCTTGTCATTGTTGTTGTTATTCAGTCATTTCCAAAATGCCCAACTCTTCATGGCCTCATTTGGGGCTTTCTTGGCAAAGATACTAGACTGGTCTGCCATTTCCTTTTCCAGGGTGAAGTGACTTGCCCAGGGTCACACAGCTAGTAAATGTCAAAGGCCAGATTTGAACTTGGGAAGATGAGTCTTCCTGACTCCAAGTCCAGCACACTGTGCATGGTGATGCCACTTAGCTGCCCATCGAAGCTTATTACCTATTGCACATCATTATGGGTGAATTTGGAAAGGCAGGGCAGTTCAAAGCACAGGATTCAGAGCCATGAGACCTAGGTTCATGCTCTGGCTTTACTATTTACTGCCTGTGAGACCTCAAGCAAATCATGTTCCTTCTCTGGGCCTCTGATTCCTCATCTACAAAATGAAGGGGTCGAATAAATCAATCAGTCAACAAGCACTGGCTATGTATTAGGCACTGTGGTCAGTGCTAGGCACACAAAGAAAGGAAAACACAATTCCTGCCCACAGGAAACACCGTCTAATGGGAAAGAACAGATAAAAATGTTGTATAGGGAAGATACAGACAGAGTGGATGAAAGGTAACCTTAGCGGAGGTATGCTAGCAGCTGGAGAGGAAGGGCAGGGGGACTGGGAAAGACCTCTTAAAAGAAATGGAATTGGAGGAATTCAGCCTCCACATTCATATATGTCTAAGGGCTCCTTCAGCTCCAGATCCTAATAGTCTGTAGAAATGGAGGCTAAGAGAAAAAAGCGAGATGAGGTTAGGATCGAATTCCTTCTCACAACTTCTCATTGGCCATTCACAAGAAACTCTCTGATAGCTGTAGGTAGGGTCCCTGAACTCAGGATTCTTATCCCATTCTGAAGCAACCTTTCCCTGTCCACCATCCCCTAGGTGTGTAGTGCTGGCAGCCCACGTGTAATGAAAGGGCCGGGTGTGAGCCACTTTGTAACCAATAAAGGACCTGCTCTTACGCTGTAAGAAAATCAGCATCAGCATCTTCTTTACCTCATCATTGTTATCCCCATCACCCATCACTTTATTGCCATCTTCTTTATCATCAACCATCACTTTCTTAATCACTTATCATCTTATCCGTCATGATAATTACAATACTTCATTCCAAATTTGCACGGTCTCCTCCCTACTTTCTTCATTATTTTTGCCTCCTCTTTTTCCTCTTTATCTTTCTCCTCCTCCTCTTTCTTCTTTGTTCTCCCCCTCTTCCTCTTCCTCCTTCTCCTCCCCCTTCTCCTACTTCCCCACTATGAGAATCTTTTTAGAATCTATTGAACCATGGACTGACTTGGAAAATATCTAAAATTAGTACCAAGCAAGAGGACAGAGTCCAAACAAGAAGATAAGAAGGCCCTGGATATAACTGCAGCAACTCCAACGTATCATAAAGACAAGCTATTGGACCTGAAAAATGGGAAATGGATAGAAGATGCTATTGACCCCGATTGTTACCACATGTTACTGAAATTTAGCTCACATAAAACAATTGCCACAATGAGTAGACCAAAAGAACTTTGAAAATGTGTCAGGCAACAAATGCTTGATCCCCTTCCCAACCAAAAAGCTCTTACAACCAAGGGCAAAGCTAATCTGTAGTCCGAACTCATTCATAAAACATTAGGAAAAGTGGAAATTAAGATGTAATTTTAGTATCCTATTATAGAACAGGGGGGAGATAGTTGAGGAAAAATATAAGCTTTGGAGAGCACAGTAGAAACTCCAGTGTATCAAGATCAGCATGAGAACATTTGTAAATCAAATTGTGAGGATGACAAGTGGATATGAAGGAGAACAGAAATTGTGATGCCAGTGGACCAGCTGTAACATCTGGACTCTAATGTTTCAGTGGGTTTGGGGAAAGGACTCCTTAATAATCAGTGACCTATGCATTTAAAGAGTCTGAGAGAGTGCCAAACATCTATTAAACTGGAAAAGCTAGTTCATGTGTTAAAACTCACTGTGAGACTGTGAAGAAGTAGGTAGGCTAATACACTACCATTGGAACTGTGAATTTATGCAATCATTTTGGAAACCATGTGGAATCTTGCAATAATAGCTACAGACTGTCATACACTTTGACCCTGTGATACCACTGCTTGGACAACACCCAAAGGATTTTATTGACAGGAAAAAATGAGTACCTGTAAAAAACATCCCTGTCTGCACTAGTATTTGTACTAGAAGAAAACTGAAAACAAGCAAGAAATTGTGGAATATGGATGTGATGCAATATTAATATGGTTAAAGAAATAATAAATATGAAGAAGATAAATATAAAAATACATAGGCAGAAATGCAGAGGCAATAATGTAGAAGCAAATGTATGTACTGACCCCATGAAAAACTATGTAAAAAAATAAAATCTGAAGGGCACAGAGAATGATAGCTTTCTTATAAAACTTACATAGGGCTTGGAATGTTGCATGGTACTTAATGGACAACTCACTGGGGCCTCTGACAACCCATGAGGCAGGTACTACTGGTACCTGCCAGCACTTTATAAATGAGGAAATGGAGATGCAGAGAAGGAAGATAAGCCACTTGAGATCACTCATCTGGGAAAGGGCAGAGTCAGGATTTAAATGCAGGAGGAATCCAAATCAACACCATTACATCCATCACACCACATGAGCAGGTTGGAGCTATTTTTCTTTTGTCAAAGTCGATATGTACATTTTAAAATAAACTGTAAATAATTTGAACTTACAACTTTAGCAATACTTTTAAAATTTCATTTATTTGAATGTGCTTGTTGGTGGTTACTTAGTTTAGAAATTTTAATTAAGAACCAAGAAAAGAATCCTAGGATTTAAAGATGGAAGAGACCTTTGAAACCAGACATTCAGTCATCTATTCAACAAGCATGTATTAAGTGAACTAGAATGTACCAGGTGCTGTCCCAGGTGCTGGTGATACAAATACAAAATAGAAATAGTCCCTTCCCTCAAAGAGTTTATATTCTCTTCCAGTCCAATCCCCTCATTTCTCTTAGCCTCAGTTTTTACAACTGTAAAAAAAAGAGAGATAATAAGACTAGGTGGCCTCTGAAGCTCTAAATCCATGATCATACGACCATTTAAAGAATCTAAGGACAAAAATGTTGAAGTGATTTGCCCAAAGTCGCACAGAGATAAAAGCCCAGATCTTTGAATTCTCATCAAAACACATCCAAGATCCATTCTGCTTGTGTGTTTTTACTTAGGGAGATGGAATTTTTGTCTGTGGTAGAAAAGCTGACTGTGGAGATACCAGAAAAAAGAAGACCAACTAGTTCCCATTGTCTACTGAGACAGACAGAACTTCAAGACCCATTTCCTGGGTTCTCTCTCAGAGCTGAGGTTTCAGGTCTCTGGAGGACTGAGCCCGGCTATCTGCCCATGTGTGAATTCAGGTGTTTGCCCAGCTGTGTTTGCAAGAAGGCCCTCCAATGACAATTCCCCATTGCAGGTGTTCCTCCATTTCCAAAAAAATTTGCAGAGAAGAAAAATATTTTGAGTCATTTTGTTAAATGTACTAGGGAACCAAAGCTATCTAATAGTAAGTATGGAAGAAACCTCAATAGTGAGATTAAATCACTTCCAAGCATAGAGTTTCTTAAGCTTTTTTGGGTCATGGACCCCTTTGACAATCTGGTGAAACCTGTTAATCTCTTCTCAGAAGAATGTTATTAAATGATTTAAGGAAATGCTAAATTTTATTTAAACATTAGATGTAATTTTTCCCACCCAAGTTTTCAGACCCCCAAATATCTAGCCACATATGGATCTAAGGTTAAGAACCACTCTGTTCTTGTTACGTTCTTCAGAAGGATTAGATTTTTGCCTGCTTTTCTGAGAGTGGTCCAGTTGCCCAAGAACTATGCATCATGGGTGTTGTAGCACACCTCCTTGGGAATGGTGTTGACAATGAGGTAGGTATTTCAGGACAACTGCTCCTTTGAGGATGATGCACAAAACCTGAGACTTCCCAGGCCCCCAGAGAGTTTTCCAGAAGCTATCAGCCATAATATTCAGGGACCTTAAGCAAGAAAGAGTCCACCACCCCCCCAAGGGTAGCCCCTTAGACTTTTGGCTGGCTCACATTGTTGGGAAGTTTCTCCATATATTAAGTCTAAATCTACCTCCTTGCCAGGTGCAGCCATTGTTCCTAGTTCTAACCCAGGGGTTCTTAATGTTTTCTGTGTCATGGAACCAACCCTTTGACAATCTGATAAAATCTCAGAATAATGTTTTAATTTCATGACATAAAATACATAGTAAAATACATAGTATTATAAAGGGAAAAATTATATTGAAATATAGTTATTATCAAAATGTTTTTAAAAATCCCAGAACCCAGATTAAGACTTCCAGAGTGTAGACTCTTGGGCCAAGCAGAACAAGCCTATTTCCTGCTCCATGTGACAGCCCTTCAAATACTTGAAGAGGGTTCTTGTGTCATTCTGTCCCCCCAAAGTCTTCTCAAGTAAATCCATTCTCCATTGCTCTCCAGTCCTTTGACCATCCTGGTTGCCTTCTTCTGGACATTTTCCAGTTTAGCAAAGCCATTTCTACTTAAACTGTGGAGCCCAGAAATGAACACAGTCCTCCAAATGTGGCCTGGCCAGGGCAGAGATGTTTTCTGATCCAATGCATCCAGACAGACTATAATGCACATGGAGTTTATTGAGAGTCAGAAGAAAGAAAATGTCACTGAACATCTAAATTGGCAGCAAATGTGCTTAGACTCAAATGCTGGCTTAATTCTCACCAGACAAGTGGATTGACCTTGAAGAAAGATGGGCTTGGGGATCAATTTCCATTTGTTTTTTGTTGTTTTTTTTTCCTGCAGGAGAAATGCCTCATTAAGCCAAGGCAGAAGTCAAAACTGCACTGACCGTGTAGTTGAAGCTTGTACCAAGGGCTGTCTGTTGAGATGTCTGGTAGGGCCTCAGCAGCTGGGGCATCCCACAGCTGCCCTTAGCCCTTCCCTAAGACTCACTTTCTTCATGGAAGGGATGGTGGCAGGCACTGCCAGTTCCGGAAATGACTTCCAAAGATTCATTAATTCCAAAGCTGTGCTCAGAGGATGAGGAGATAATGCTGATTTCCAGGCAAACTCTGCAGCAGCAGAAATGCATTTCTAATTATAGGGACCACAGAAAAGGCTTTTTCTTTGGCAGAATTTGTTTTGCTGACACAGGAGCTGACTATGGACCTAGGGCCACATCCTCACTCTTTCATATATGAGCTGACTTTGGACATGTGTGACCTTGGACAAGAGTTTGATCCCTTCTGAGACTGAATTTTCTCACTAGCAAAGTAGATGGGAAAATCCTTGCCCTTCCTTCCTCCTAGAATTTAGGAATTAAATGTGATGCTACATACAACCCTCCTTTTCAGCAATAAATTCAAGATCAGATGCCTACTGTGTGCCATGCCTTGTTCAAGGCTCTGATGACATAAAATTAAAAATGAAAACAGTTGCTGCACTGGAGGAGTTTATGTCCTACTGGAATGTAATCTGTATATGTACAATGTATACAGGCATGTGATTATTCACTTAAAATTCTATTTGTAGTTCAGAAAAGGGGAAAGGCATAAGCATTTGGAGAACACATACTATGTGCTAAGCACTTTTTTGACAATTATCTCATTTGATCATCATAACAACGACTGAGGGAGGTGCTGGCCCCATTTTATAGTTGAGAAAACTAAGATGAGTAGGGTAAGTGACTTGCCCAGAGCCATTTAACTACTGTCTGAGGACAGTTTTGAACTTGGGACTTCCTGACTCTAAGCCTAGGGCTTTATCCACAGTACTAGTTGACTCTAAGAAGATTCCATATGTAAGTTTGGGGGTAGATCCCACCCCAATTAATTATAGAAATGCCAGATATTTAATCAAAAGTATTAGTTGTGAACAAATAGGTGAGAAAAGTCCTTAACCAATCTGAAAGAATCCTACAGGCTTTGGGTCATTGGTTAAAAACAGATGGTACCACATAGGAAACAGCTCATGGTTTATTGAAGAGAATTAGTTACATTCCTTGGGGCTATGGGTATAAAGCAAGAAGACAATCTGGGACTTTGATCAGATCAGTGTAGATGCAGAGAATTTCAACCAAGCCCCTGCAAGGAAATTGAAATCCATTGGGGGGGAAATAGAGTTTCCCACTTTCTCTCTCCCCTAGATCTAGGTGACCATGTGGATTGGGGAGATTCTGAGGTTCCATCAGGCATCCACCTGGTACCTGGTGGTACCTGGTGAAATTGTTAGCAGAGTCTACTTCAATTGGCTGTTGTAGCCACAGGACTCTGAAGATGATGGAACAGTGACCCTGATATCCTCAAAGTTCAGCAAACAGCTATACCTAAGCATGGAATAAAGGGACTTTGAGCAGCTTCTCTCTTTAACCACAATTATTCTCTACACATATACCACTATCTTTGAACTGTAAGTATGAGCTTCATCTCCCCAGAGACCTGTGTGAAGGGTAAAATTTGGTCTGCTTTTGTCACAACTGCCTTTGTTCTCTCTACTTAGGAAATATCTTTTCCAAACTTCAATTAAGCCTGTTGGATCAACAGGAAGTACATTGGTGGGGGCCTATGTCTGATTGTAGGAAAAAAGCACCATTACCCCTAAAACCCTGAAATAGGTAGCAGCTGCTCTCCAGAGACAGAATTTGCTCCTGCAAGTGGGAGCTGGAGACATAGTCCAGGTGAAAGTACTACAAAGGCAAATTTAGACTTAATATAAGTTTAGTCTCTGGAGGTCCTCATCCCAAATAGCACTCACTGAAAAACTGGAGATTTGGCCAATAGATATTTATGATTAGGAAAAAAAAGAGGAAAGCCGGGGGGGGGGGGGGCGGGTCTTGTGGCAAAGTCAATGTTTGGAAAGCACATTTCAAAGAGTCTAGAGAAAGGATAGGTGGGAGCTCATAAACTCCAATTCTACAGATGAAGTCATTCCAGAAGAAATGGTATTCAGAATGGTATTCAGAAGATATGACTTTCTGAAGTCATCAAGATAAATATTAGCGGCAGCTAAAGAGATATAGCTTCATTCCGTGTTCTAGGGATAACTCTAAGTGTTTCATGGTTTTCGATTTCTAAAACTCATGAGCCTCTGTTGGTGTGCTCCCCAACACAATTGAGTAAGCTAGGTAGCCCACCAGATAGAAAGCTGGATCTGGAGTCGGGAAGAGCTGAGTTCAAATGTGACTCAAATACTTACTAGTTGTGTCACTCTAGGAAAATCAGTTAACATGACTGTCTCAGTTTCCTCACCTGAAAAATGTATTATAATAGCACCTACCTATCAGGGTTATTGTGAGGCTCAAATTAAACAATATTTGTAAAGTGCTTTGAAAACCTTAAAGTGGTATACACATGCTACTGCTGCAGCTGCTGCTACTATAGTAGGAGGAGGAGGAGGAGGAGGAGGAGTGGTTGTAGTAATGGTGGCAGTGGTAGTAGCAGTAATAGTAGTGAGGGTGTTAGTAGTAATAGTTAATCATCAATTAGTTGGCCAGATCTAATTAGCTTTTAGAAAGGGGTATAAGGTGATATAGTAAAATAGTTGGTATAAAAACACCTCCCCCAAAGTCTGTGACCCATTCTCCCATGAGTACATACCAAGTCCAAGGCAAGTGGTCTCAAGCTTAAAGACCACATGTGGCAAAGAGGCAGTTCACCATTCCTGAAAATCCTGTTGCTGGATGTTCCCCTTAGGCATAGTCTAGATTTTCTGCTGGTTTTTGGTAAAGCCTTAAATCTGTGTCCAGTCTGTCCCTGACTTTTGAAGCTTTTTCAGAGAAACTGCATGAACATCAATGGGAAGGCAGAAAGTTTCCTAGGTTACCAAAATTCATATGTACGTACATACACACATATATGTTGCACATACATTCCCATTTTCTTTAGTGCTTTCATTCTCTTTACCATCTAACACATTCAGTCAAACATATAATCCTTGAGCCACCTCCATGCCTCTGGTGTTTTTCCAGCACCTGTGGTCACGTGTTCAAAACAAGGTTAATTAAAGTAGGTAACATCTGGCATCAGTGGATCAAGGGGAGTGGACCCCACTCTAGTAAAATAATAAATGACTCTCATCCATGGCTCTAGTTCTGAGTCTCCCCAATGTACAAGTCCATCTGTGGCTATTTGTTCATTCTCTTTCCTGGAAAGCAATTTCCACGGTAGCTGGGAAGTAATTTCTTCTGCTGCTGCATTTCAGGATGAGTGATTTCCCAACCCAATGAGCACCAATGGAGCTTCCTTTGGGAAATGGTTCTCCTTTGACTTTGGGTGTCATTGATTTCGTAGTTTTATCATCCCCAAAGTGGTCCTTTCTCTGCAGACACAGAAAATAACCTCATGCCCCATGCTATGCATGGGGCCCTCTGATGAGAAAGAGAGAGACACAGACAAGGAGACAGAGGGAGACCAAGAGAGAGACAGAGAAAGAAGGGGAGAGAGAAAGAGACAGAGAAATTGTGGGGTGCAAACCATGTGCCAAGCTCCATGCAGAAACACTGGTGATTAAAATACAAACAGTTTCTATCCATAAGCAGCAAACACTCAGGAGAGATCCTGAGAGCGGTGGAGTTCAGTGATCTGCAAAGTCCCTTCCTGCTCTAAATCTATGATCTTCTGGGAGCAATTGGAGGGCAGGGCTTGTAGCTAATAAAACCAGGGTCACAGAGCCGAATCAGTTAGTCGACAAGTACTCACCATGTGCTAGGTGTTTTCCTGGATGGGGCCTTAAGGGCAGATGCCACAACCTTCTGAAACAGCTCATCTCTTCAGTTCTCTCCAACACTGAGAGCTTTTTCTTATATCGGTCCAGAAATTGCCTCTCAGAGATCTCCATGCACTGCTCCAGCCTCTGTAGCCAAGCTGAACAAATCTGATTTCCTCCTATATGTGGTGGCCTTGAAGATGGAATTGTATTGAGGGCTGCTTAATTAATCCTCCCCCAGCTGCAATTGTAAACTTATAGTCTTTTCAGGGGAGACAATATGTACACAGGATTTTGGATGGAAAGTCAAAAGGGACCTCAGAGGTCACCTAGGTCAACCCCCTCATTCCATTGAGGAGGAAACTGAGCCCCAGCCAAGTGAAGTGACCCGCCCAGAATCACAAAAGGAAGAAAGGAAAAGAGCTAGGATTTTGAATCCCCTCCCATTTTCTCTAGAGTCACACAGAATAGCTCTAAGATGACTTCATGGGTAGGGGCACCAGCAGAGCAAGATTGCTTTGGAATCAAATCTTGAAGGAAACTGGGAAGTCCTAGGGACAGACAGACGTGAATAAGGAGTACATTCCATGCCCAGGGGTGGGGGGGAACAACAAGCACAAAGACAGAGATGAAGAACAGAGCATTAAGGTGGACAACTGAAGAAAAGGTCTAGAGAAGGGTTTCTGGGATGACGATGTCCTTCCCATAGCACCACAGTGGAGAATTCTCTCCCTTTCTCCCCTCTAGGCTGTGACTCCCTAACCCTCCTGGGATGATTCTCCCAGCTCAGGATGAGAAGAAGTCTTTGGAATGGGGTCTGGTGATGATGCCCCCACTCCATGGTGTTTGAACAGGACCTTCCCTGGAAACTCAATCCTTAGCTGAGTTCAGACTCTGACCCACCTTCAAGAAGCTTCTAGCTGAGACCACATCTTTGCCCCTCTCTCCTGTCACCCATTGCTCATCTCTTACTGACCAAACAGGCCCCAACCGTGCCATGGTGAGGCAAACTAGGACACAAGTCACATTATTAAATGAGGCATCGATATACTCGGGAAGACTATTGGAGCGATCTGATAAACTAATTCACCCAGATACGCTCCCACCTCTTTCCAAGAGTATCTGCATTTGAACCTGGCTGCTCAAGATCATAATCTCTAATTGTAAAATTTCAGGCATCGTAGCAGGGGAAAAAAATTTTAGGCAGAGGAACCTTCTTGGTCTTTCTCAAATCAAACTAGATCCCTTAGCCTGCCTTCCCCTCTGAATTTACCTCCAGCATCTCTGTGTCTATACATTCTGTGTACCACATAATTTATGTATAATGATGGTCATATAATTATTACATATTTATCCATTGTCTCTCCCATTAGAATGTGAGCTCCTTGAAGAAAAGACCGTGGTTTTGTCTCTCTCAGTATTCCCAACACTTAACAGTGTCTGGTCGGTGAAAAGCTCCCAAATGTTCATTGAATCATTCATCAGTTGAATGATAGTCAGGAAATGAGTTGATTCTCAGTCTCCTCTTTTCCCTCATGATGCCTGGACACAGGCAGGGAGGTATGGCAGAAATTCCATGTCTTCCTTATGCTTGATGGATTTATGCTATTTATACAGCCTGAGGATAAGACTGGGGAAGTCTCACTTCCAGATGCTTGGATTTTGATGAAATCCAGTGCTTTCCTTTTCCCCCCACCCCAACCCCAAAGCAGAGCAAACTTGCTTTAACAGGGTTTCTCTTCCCCCACTCCCAAGTCAATCCATATCTGAGATGTAGAAATAGTGATGACAAGATAAATTCCCTTAGAATTAGAGCAGCCCTAGAGAGGAATGGGTTAATGGGATCTTAGAGGGAGGGGCGTTAGAAAAGGTAGATGGTCCAAGACTAGGGAGGTGATTGCCCATGGTCTTCTGGCCCGGTCAGACCGATTTTGGAGTCATGGGCTCAGTCCTGGTTGCTACAGAGTAGAAAGGACCTTGAATACTTGGAAGATGTCCAGATCAGGCAACCGAAGGTGAAGGACTTTGAATTTGTACCATATGAGGACTGATTGAGGGAAATAGGAATGTTTGGCTTGGAGAAGAGGAGAAACAAGACGAGGGTTGCCACATGTAAGAGGGTTTAAACTTGCTTGACTTGGCAAAATGGAAACTGGAAGGACATAAATTTAGGCTTGACATAAACACATATATCCCTTAGTAATTGGGCATCTGAAGTAGAATGAGTGAACTGCCCGTCCCTGATAAATGCTGAGCGAAGACTTCAGTATGACTTGTTGGGCATGTTTATTATTGGGGGGTGGTTAGGTGGGGGCAGAAACATAACTAGGAATTTCTGAGCCTGGAGCAAGTCTCACCAAGCATGGTAGTGGTAGTGGAAAGAGCCCTATCTCTGGAGTAAGCAGCCCTACGTTTAAATCTTGCTTGGTACCTTATTTAAATTTCCTTTAACCTCTGCAGGCTTCAGTTTCTTCCTCTGACAGGTGAGAGAGGAGGATCCCATGACTGCTGGGGTTTCTTCCAGCTCTTTGAGCCTAGAACGTCTCAGTTTGGTGCTTGGGAAACGGATCCTGGAGGCAAAGATCCTTGTTCACTCTTTGGGGGCCACATCAGAGGAGGCTGTCATGGGGCACAGGGGAAAAGGAGTGAACAGGATTCCTCATAGGCTTCTATTTGAATTAATTTTTCTTGCTATTTAAATGGTAAGTTATTTTGTTTAGAAAAACAAAATGTGCTTAAATACCAAAAATTTTGTCAGTACCCTCTAAATTCAGTGCCCTGATGGCAAAATCCTACTCACCCTTCCCTAGTTGTAGCTCTGAATATGGGTGGAACCAAATGACTTTTGACATATTTGTTACAAGGATTTTGTTTTTCTTTCTTCTTTCGAAACAGCATGGGCATGGGGTGGGGGGAGGAGAGGAAATAGATTTCTGTTAACTAAAAAAATTTTTAAAAGAAGACTGATGTCGCTTATAACCTCTGAAAATCTGTGAGTCTTTAATTAGATGCCTCAAAGTCTAGGAAAACACAGGTCTAACCCCAATTCAAATATTACTGGCCTTTGCTTTTCTGGTCTCTTTGTATCCTAATTGTTTGTTTCAGTCTCCCCACACTCTATCCCCTGACCCAATTCTACAAGGCACTTTAGGTCTGGTGAACTTTAGTCCAAACAAAAAAAGTAGACAATTTAATTTTTAACACGCCTTGTGACACTGACTCCAAGTGAAAACGCTCAGCCTGGCTTCCTTCCACGGTCGAGGGGGTCCCGTCAAAGATCTTCTTCACACTGAAGCCCACTTTAAGTCGGAACCATCTAAGATCCCTCAAGTGCTTTGCCTCCCTGGCCAAGGTGACTTACAGACCATGCCCCACTCACTCTCTGATGGTTTTGGGGTACATACGTTTCTGAATGGCCATGTTCTGCTACTCAGAAGGCTTTGGGGTCTCCCCAATGTCTTTGTTTAGAGTTAAGAACTCCATTTTTGTCTTTGTTATTGTTGTTTAGGATATCATGCTTTGTACAAGGAAGATTTTGAAGAAATAATTGTAGCTGGTTTTATATGGCTCCATTTCTCTGATGGAGCTGTGATTTCATCAGTGGAGCATTCCCTCCAGTGATACAGGTTGCAACCCCTTCATGTCTAATTGATTAATGCTACTCTTATGCATGTCTTTCCAGAATTTCAGCATACAGGGAATGGGACAATAAACAGAGGACCAGTCTTGAAGCCCTGTGTCAAGTCCCTCTACCTAAATGTCCCAAGCAAGTCTTTAAAACTCTGCTCCCAAGGGGTTGCTGGTCTGTATGCTTAGAGGGAGTTTCCACACTAGGAGATTCTCACATGGATGAAATCCCAGGTCTAGATGGAAAAAAAATACCCAGCTCTGTGGCAGGTCCTAGGTGCCAGGATTAAGGAAGAGGAAGAGGAGCAGGAGGAGGAAGAGGAGGAAAATGAAGAGGAGGAGGAGGAGGAGGAGGAAATTGCTGTTTCTGTTGTCCAGGAGTTTAAGGTAATTTAAGGAGGGCCCAAACACTAACAATAGCGACATTTATAGAAGACTGCATGAGGGAGATGCCTCTGCAATTATAAGCTAAAAGTAGGAGTACCAAGTCCATTCTCCCTCTGCTCCTACCCTGGAGGGATTCACCCAGGCTCCATTCATCTCCTCATCAGGGAGACTGAAGTAGCTGTTCCTTACTAGCTGTTTAACTTTGTTCAAGTCACTTGGACAATATGCTCCTAAGTTTCCTTATCTGTAAAATGGCAGGGGGGAGGGGGTGGATTAGGTGAGCCCTAAGGTTGCTCCCATGACTCTTAGGGGGCTGACCCATCTCCCTGTGGGATGTTGGTCAAGTCACTTGTTCTAGATGGTCCTCAGTTTCCTCATCTCTAAAATGAAGTGGTTGGACTCAATGAGTCCTAAGGTCCTTCCTCAGAGAATTGTACCTGTCCCCTCTTACTGTCTGTGTGACCTTGGGGGAGTTATTTGATCTTTCTCATCCTCAGTTTCTTCAATTGTGAAATGCCAGCTTGGGTCACATGACCTAGAAGTAAGGTCCCTCCTATCTCTAAAATTATGGCAATTCCATAGCTCTAAATGTATCAGTGATCCTATAGCAATTCTGGCAACTTTTCCCAATGTCTCTGGGCCCTCCAAAGTAATGCTAGGGTTCATGGTCATGAGCCACTCACTAGGCTTTGTTGGACTTGAACATAGTCTAGACCATGCTATACTGCAAATGGGAACTTGTGTAGAGCTTCCCAAGACCCTGTGGCACAAAGACTCATCTCTAGAAGTCCAACATTTTATCAGGGGATGTTCTATGGCTTGGAATGTAGGACTATGGGGTCACCATGATCTTTGAAGATTCAAATTTTGGTGACCCAAAGGGCCATGAAGAACAACAGAGTGGGCATAGGTTGGCAATGGGCCCAAGAAGTGGCACAAAAGTTGCCAACCAAACAAATAGATCATAAGGAAAGGGATTGGGAGAGAAATAGAAAGAGAGAGAGAGAGAGAGAGAGAGAGAGAGAGAAAGAGAGAGAGAGAGAGAGAGAGAGAGAGAGAGAGAGAGAGAGAGAGAGAGAGAGAGAGATTATAGATGGGCATCCCAAGGGCTGGAAGGATGAACTATCCAGAGAAAGGAAATGCTCAGAGGAGGCCACTGGGGTCAAAGATTTAAAGGAATAAAGAGAAATCATTGTGGACATTTCTTAGATCCTCTAGATCTCCTGAAGGGTGGTGGGTAGAGGCATTTGGTTGACTCTTAGTGACCCACAATGGGAGGCAGATTTGCCACACAGAAGCTCTCCACCAATGATTAATGTGTTCCAGGACATTGCTTTTGAACAAAACTTTGCCCTGGGTAATGCTTACATTTTCTTCATGCTTTTGTTCATTTGTTCACTTGACAAATACACATTAAGCACCCATCATATGCCAAGCACCATGTTGGATACTAGGGTAGATGCAAAGTTAACAGGAGACACCAAGCCTGTCCTCATGAGGTTTAAAATCTAAAAGAGTTACCCTACACAATTTCATTTGAAAAGAACAGCAGAGAGTACAACACTGACATTGGACTCGGAGAAACTAGTTTCAAATCTAGCAACTGTCTCCACCCTCGAGGTCTTGGACAAGTCACTTACGCCCTCTAGGCCTCATTTTTTCTCATTTATAAAATGAGAGCATTGGGCTAGAACTGAGCATGCTTCCATCCCCATATCTTCCATCCAAGATCATTCTTTCAGCTTACATTTCCTCTTCTGTAGAGGGGGAGGGAAGAAGAAGGTGGGAGGGAGAGAATTTAGAACTGAAAAAAAAGAATTGAATTTAAAAGTGAAATAAAAGGAAGGAGTTGGCCTGGGATCTGTGATGCTATGAAGCCCATCTGGGCCTCAGTTTCCTGGTCTGTAAATGAAGAGCTTGTAGAAGCGAGTTGACTGACAAAGGCCCCGTGATCCTAAAATGGAGTGTTATCTGGGGCCTGGGAGTGGGGGAGGGGGAGATGACACAAATGGGGTGGTGGCAAAGGCTTCATGGAAAAGGTCTCAGTTGAGTCAAGATATCAGATCATAAAATCACAGGATTTAGAGTGAAAGGAGCCTGAAAACCATCTCATTCAACCCCTGAATCTTACAGATGAGGAAGCAGGGGTTCAGAAAGGGCAAATGATTTACCTAATCATGTGATTGTCTAATGTGATTTGCCTAATCAATGAGTAGCAGAGACAGGTCTCCTAATATTGTCCCTGGACTTAGAAAACATCCAAACCAGAAGGTTCTTTCCAGTCCAACTCCCTCAGTTGCTCAACAGAGAGTGAGCCTGAGATTTAGAGATGGGGAGAGCCTCGATCAAGGTCTTACAAAATAGCATTAAGTTGTTGATAAGAATTGGCTGAAAAACAACCCCAAAATAATGTTTGTCTTTCTCCCTAGGCTTTGTTAGCCAGGTAGGAGAAGGATGGGGACAAGGGGGCAGCGAAGAATGAAAGTTGATCCCTGCTCCAGTGTTTGCCCAGAATGCCAGTCACTCTTCCAGGGTGAAAGCTCATTTTGGAAACGCCAGAAAATCCCACCCCCACCGGAACTGGGAGGTAGGTGGGGGAGGGGCATGACGTGGCATAAAAGGAGGGGAAACCCAAGGGAAAAAGAGAAGTCTTGAAGGTGAGACCTGGAGCCAGTAGCCTAGCAGTCCAAGGACCCTCAAGGGGCAACCCCTGGAGCCAGAGGTGAGTGCTGAGCAAACATCCTTTGGGAGTGGGAGCCTGAGTCAGTCCTGTAAGGATGCCCAAGCTCCACAGATCTCTGAGACGGGTGTCTGAGCCTGGAGAATAGGACAACATAACATCATAGAGCAGGGCTTTGCCCTCAGGAGCCCCAGAAAGGGCTTGGTTTTGATCACATCATTGCTCCCACTTAAGTCTTGAACTTGAGGTCAGAAAGTCCTGGGTTTGAATCCCATTTAAGTCAATTAAGCAAGTCACTGAGCCTGTCTCAGTTTCCACATGGAGATAGGAGCATTGTTGTAGTATCTGCCTATCATTTTAAAGATCAGACAAGATAGTTTGCAAAGTTCTGTGCAAGCCCTTGAGACCCTGAAGAGAAATGTAAGGGAGAGTCTTCCAACCCACCTCCATCAATCAGTGTAAGGGTAGCATGGCAGGTTTAATAGACTAGACATGGTGTTCTGCACCCCCCAGAGCTGTCTGAAATCTCTGTATGAACCTCTTTGATTGGGTCAAGAAGGGAACAGCTACTGACTAACCCCAAGGACTTTCTGAGTAGGAGCTGAGAGATGAGCCACTAAGCTCCCTGCTGTGCCCTGCTTCTTCCCCACCCCACCCTGGTCCAAGAAGGCTTTCTATCTAGGTCAGAAAACCAGAATGGGAAAGGGGCAAGACTCATCTTTGTGGATGTCCCCAGCAGAACTCATTATTTTGGGGGGAGTCAACTTTACCTTCCCTAAACCTGAGAACCTCCTCCTCAGGGACTCAGTTTTCTGCTCTGTAAAATGAGGGAGTTGAACTAGAAAGCCCCCACCCAAGGCTTCCAGCTATTGTTGTTATTTTGTATCTGTGGAGTTTCCTCATCTGGAATCCCCCCTCACACACACACACACACACACACACACACACACACACACACACACTAAATGCCAACAAAATCACATATCCAAGTCAAACAAACAAACAAAAAAATCATTACTCTTCCTCCTTGCCTCCCAAGCTTGAGAAAAGTGTTTTGTTAACCCTGAAGCCCTAAAGAAATGCAATCCATCCTTACCCACCCCACCCCTTTCTCTTCTTGTCATAACTCCAATTTCCACTGACTTCCTTCCACAAGCTTCTTCATCTTCAGAGCCATCACTGTTTGAGGGGTAGAACCCAGCCCTGACCCCATTTCATAGAGGGGGAGCTAAGGTTCAAAGAGGATAGAAAAAGGTTCCAGAACTTGTCCTCAGGTCCCATCACAAGTAAAGACATGAAACAAGGCAAGGCTGCTCAGATCCAGACTGACACGCCCCCCACCCCCCGCCCCCGCCGCTTCAAAGCCCCTTCCTTCTCTTCCCATCAGCATCTCCCTTCCCCCTTTCCCCACCTCGACACCCCATTGCTCCCTCTTATTTCTCTCTTCTCGCTCCTCCTGTCTTCTCTTTTCATCCTTCAGGCCCCATGCCCTGACCCACCCCCCCTCTAGAGGACAAACCTGGAGACCCCAAGAATCACAGGTTTCTAGATTGGGCTTCACCAGAGCTCTCCCACCGTGCCCTGATGTTGGGGTGCCCCTAACCCTGGACAAGCAAGAAATAAGCCATTCCTCCCCTTGGAAATGACCCTTTCCTCTGAGGTCACAAATGCCTTGGCCCCCTGCTGCTCAGGGTTCTTCCCCTCAGCCTCATCTTCTGGTCATCTGTGCACAGGCAGGGGTGGGGAGGATTCAACAGAGTGGGGTCAGGGTGTAAGTATCTCCTGCGCTTCTAGCCTGGGCCAGATGGAAAGCCATTCGTAACAAAAGATCCAGTGAGCCCCCTTATTTGTATTTGAAGGGCAGCTAGGTGTCAGAATGAAAAAAATGCTGGGTTTGGAATCAAAAAGACCGGAGTTCAGGTCTGGCCTTAGACACTAGCTCTGTGACCCTGGGCAAGTCACTTAACCCTGTTTGCTTCAGTTTCCTCATCTGTAAAATGAGCTGGAGAAGGGAATGGCAAACAACTCCAGTATCTGCCAAAAAAAACCCAAGTGGGGTCACAGAAAGTTGGACAGGACTGAGCCACAAGAAGCCATTGAGCATTCAGCCCTGCCCTTTTCCCCATTGCCGTATTTAGGAGAAATATGTCAATAAACAGACGGTAAATCTTTATTAAGCACTTACTGCATGCCAGGTCCTGTGCTAAGTACTGAAAATGCAGATACTCCTTTTTGCTGGGAAATACACCTTGAAGGACAGCAGTCCCAGAGAAAAGACTGGGTGCATGGCACTTGCTTTAGACACATCCAATACTTTCTATGAAGATTTTTATCTGCCCCTAGGTGGGAGGTGATAGGGCATCCTGTAAAGTGTTGGAGACAAATGCTGGCACCCACTCTGACGATCTGGGTGACCATAGACAAGGGACAGCTTCCCTCATCTATGAAGACGGGATGATCACCAGCCTCCCTCCTAGGACCGTGGAAGGAGTGTGTTCTCTAAGCTCCTGATGCTGCCCAATCATAAGGCATGATAACACCCTTAGGGCCTTTGGAGAGCATCCTGGACACCTCTAATAGGTAGGGCCTTAACATTGAGGAGGGGCCTGAAAAGGATAAAGGATGGAATGAAGGAACTCCCTTGTGGCCATCTGCCTCGGGGCTCTGATCCCAGAATTGTGCAGATGTGGGACTCTACTCTGAGAATGGCCCCCTGTCCACTTTGTCATACTGTCCCCATGCGTGCACTATACACTTGCCATACATATTCCTGCCATCTCCAGGTACCCATGCCCCCAGGCAACAAGCAATAGCTTACTTAGACATCAAGTTATAATTCTTCCCCTGTTACTTGCCACAGAAAGTCAGCTATGTGGTGGTGAGATAAGGAGCTAGATGCAGAGTCAGGAAGGACTGAATTGGAATGCTACCTCAGATACTTACTAGCTGAGTGACCCTGGGCAAGTCACTTCACCCTGTTCACCTCAGTTTCCTCACTATTAAGACAAGAATAATAATGGTACGTAGCTCCCAAGGTTGTTGTGGGCTCAAATGAGATAATATATGTAAAATGCTTTGTAGACTTTAATAGACCATATAAATATGAGCTATTATTTGCCCCTCAAGTCTAAAAAAACCATAAAGAAAGTGGCTTTATGTTTATTCCTTGAAGAGCCCACTTGAGTGGACAAAAGAACAATGTGGTGCTTGTTTAAAGGGCCTGGCTTTAGATTTTGACAGCATTCTCTCCCATTTTGTCCTTCATCCCTCCAAGGACCAGCTAGAATGGAGGTGGGATCATGGGTCACAGTCATCAGAAGCAATCAGGTGGTGATAAATGATGCCATCATCCCAGCAGAAGTTGTTATCACTGACGGCCAAATCGCTGAGATTCTGCCCATCGGAAGCAGAGTCCAGAGCCAGGGGGAAAAGGCAAGTATGAGGGCAGGTTAGCCCAGCCCCAGGAAGTCCTGGGAGGTGTTTGGGTTCTTGACAGGGTGGGCATGGACAAGCCTGTACAAAACAAACCTTTCCAGGCATCTGTCTGCAGGGGCAGCTCTCTGGGTTTTGTCAAGCAAATTGACAAAGGAAATATTCAGATTTTGAATGAGAGAGTGAACATTTTCATCTGTAGGCCAAAATTGTCTGCTCAAATATACAGGACTGAATGGTCAGACTATTCCCTAAGGACTCCTGCCATTTATCCCTCCTCCTTTCCCAAGCAGCTCAATTGACCTGACCTATCTGTCCACCCACACAACTCCCCAGGAGGCCTCCTCTTCCTGTTAGGCTCCTTAGGCAAGACAAGCAACTCAAACACCCCCCAGGCTCAACTACCTGACCTTCTGTCACCATGGGCAGCCACCCTCACCAGCTCACTTGCTACATTTCAGCCACTGGAGTGGATAGATACAAGTTCTCTCTTCCCTCATACCCCATCATGCTTTGCCCAAGTAAAATTTTAAGAGATAAATGTAGAGATGCCCTTTCTTATGCATGGGTTTAGAGGTGCTGAGTGTCAAACGTGTGGTTAGCTTTGGACCTTTCTGTCCTTTAGCCACCATCCCAGACAGGACTCACTCTGCTTGGCCCTGTAGGATAGACCTGTGGGACAGTGACCAAGACACATGGGGCTTAAGGGCATGAAAAAAGTGTTCTACGGATTGGAGTTGTCCATGAGTAGAGTAGGCAGCAGGGTGACCCTCACTGGAGAGCTCGAAGCAAAAGGGAGCTAGTGCCTGGCTGGGTGTGCTGTCGAAGGGCTACCTGGCCCCAGTATTTAGAACAATGAAGGCACACAGTAGGCAATTAATTGGTTGATGGATTGATGGATCCAACTCAGAGATCCTGGGATTCTAATCACATGCAGGCAAGCCAAGGAGAGATTGGGTCTATTCTGATTGCTTCATAAGCCTTCACTGGACATTGTAGAAGAATAAAAAAATCATCTGTCCTCTGTCAATTATTTCCTATTTATCTTGTAAATAGCTTGCTTTTTTTGCATATTGTCTCCTCCATTAGACAGTAAGCTCCTTGAGGGCAGGGACTGTCTTGTGTCTCTTTTTGTATCTAGTACATAGCACAGTGCTGGGCACATAGTAGGTGCTTACTAAATATTTATTTATTGATTGATAGCTATACACAGACCACTTAATTCCTTCTCAAAATGAGCATTGCTTAGACACAAAATGAGAATTCTCTAAGAAAAACCTACAGTCAGAGAATGACACCAACACCCACCAAGGCACATCTCTATTTAGGACACCAGGGTCTCTCTGGAGTTGCCTGGCCTCAACAACACAGCTGTGCACTTAAATGATGACAGTTGTTAGTGATGAACATGGCTCAGAGAGAGGACTTGAGGATGTTACCAGGTTAGGGTCAACCATAGCCAAGTCCTGTTCATGAGTCAGACTGAGCCAAATCAGAGTTTTATCTCATGCCAGGGTACCAGCCTGACCTAGTTAAGCAGCCTTTGGCTATTTTTATTGGTATCTGTTGTTCACTGAGCTCTCTGTCCAACAGTAGTAATCATGGAGCTATTGAAGTTCAAGGGGACAGTTCAACTCTTGTTTCATTTCTGCCTTTGTTGCCAAGAAGAATGATCTTTCTTTGGACTGAAAAGTGCAGTACAAAACATAACAAAATGGCTAATAGAGAGTTGATAGACGAGATAAGCAAAGGGAGAGTAGGAAAGCATCCAGCTGTCCTCAAGTCACCTTGTCCAACTCAACTCTGGCCTTGGGTCCTGAAAAACCTGGTGGGTGGAATTATGGAGCCATGCTTAGCGATGTTTTAATAAATCATGGAAAACTGGGGTGGTGCCACAGGTTTAGATAGGGAAGATGTGTTCCCAATTTTCAGAAAAGGAAAGAAAATGGAGCCTGCAAACTATAAGCCCATGAGCTTGATGCTGATTTTGGGTCAAATTCTAGAAGGTATTATTATAAAGGTGTTTGATGAAACTCTAGAAAAGGAAATAGCAACCCCAGGGAGCCAGGCAGGCTTTATCAAGACCAGATCATGCCAAATGGATTTCATTTCCTTTTGGGACAGGGATACTGACCTGGTAGATCAGGGGGATGCTCTCATTTACCCTTTACCCATATTCTAGCCAAGCTTTTGACAGTCTTTCATGCTATTCCTACAGAAAAGCTGTAGAGCCAATGACAGGTCAAATCCATGGATTTGGGACTGAGGGAATGGCCAGACCCAAGGAGTAGTCATCCATGGCTTAATGACTCTTTGAAAGGAGGTTTCCAGTGCCTTGTTTCCCACCTGTGCTCAGCACTGGACTGTTTAGTCTTATTTCCAGTTGCTCATTTGAGGCCCATAGTGTGAGGATGCTTTTCAGATTTGTAGATTGGACAAAGTAGGAAGAAAAGCTAATGTATTTGGATGATAGTCAAGCTCCAAAAAGATCTTGAGAGGCTAGAGCACTGGGCTGAACTGAATGAAATGAAGCCAGTCAGCCAAAAAGCATTCCCTAAATACCCGTTATGTACCAGGAACTGGGCAAAAGGTATAAATGGACAATTCAATCAGGCTTTAAAAAGTCACATTCACAGATGCAAGATGAGGGTGTTGTGGATGCTGTGGTTAACCAGGAGTTCATTAGGAAAAAGGGGTTCAGAAGACCCCAAGCTGAATGTGTGTAGCAGCAAGCACCCCAATATCCCCAGGGTGACTGCCAACACAGGTTCTTAGATCTGCTTTTCAAAAGGAAAGCAACTCAAAATGGGTTAACAAGCTTACTTTAATCAAACAAACACACATTACCTAGTTCAGGGGAAAAAGGTCAGCACCCCAAACTTCAGTTACAGAACTTACAAATCAAACAGACAGGCTTCCAAACTGTCCCAACATTACATGCATCAATACCAAATCACAGTTACCAGAGAGGAAAGCATCAACATCTGGGTTTTCAAAGCCGGGGGGCTCTCAACAACGGCTTCCCAGAGTCTCATCTGGTCAAATCACATACCACTTCTCAAAGTGAGCCCCAAAGCAAAGCCTCTCCTCAGGGTTTATATAGCCTTCTCCTGGCTCAGAGAATGTAACAACCTTCTGGACCCACTGCCCAATCACAAAGTATCAAGGTGTGGGCTTTCCTGAAAAACAAGCCTCCCACCACAGGCTCCAGGTGCACTTAAGCTAGGGGCAGGGAAGATCTTTAAATTTGCATTTCCATTACAATGTGAGTCCACAGTGTTGTGTGGCAACAATCTTGGGCTGTTATGAGAGGCATAGCCAGGAGTGCGCTGATAAATGTTTAACTACTGGCTCCCCTCTCAATGTACACAGGACATACCTTTAAGTTTAGTTTGCATTATTTTAAATTTAATCTGCACCTTCATGACTTTCCTCAATCTCTAGATAATCAGCAAACTATAAATTGTGCCCTGATTTATAGTTTGCTGATGTCCAAGCTGTCAGTGATCACACTGAAAATTTAACAACTGGCACTTGGAGTCAGCATGAGCTGGCTCTAGAATACTGTAGGGCAGAACTTCTGAGAATAAGGAGGTGATCATGCCACTGCCCTCTGCCCTGGTCAGACCTCATCTAGAACACTGGCTTTAGTTCAATGCACCACAGTTTAAGGGGGTCATCGATAAGCTGGGTAACCTTTAGAGGCAGGTACTTGTATAAGTGCTTTAAATACATCCTCTCTCCTGAACCTCTTAACAATAGGTGCTACTGCCCTCATTTTAAAGGGTCACCCAGCTAGACGTGTCCTTGGCAGGATCTGAATTTGTTTCTTCCTAACTCTTGTGCTTAGTGCTCTCTAGGAATAATATTCAGGACAGGAGATGAGATTCCCTCAGTTCTCTGCCTTGATCAGACCACAACTAGACTAGAGCCAGAAGGGCCTGTGAAGGTCATTTGACTGAAGCCCCTCATCCTACAAAGGAGGAAGCTGGGAGATAATGGGACTTGCCCAGGCAGTTAATGTTAAGACGTGGGATAGCCCTGGAGGTCCACCGCACTAGCCCTGGAGGTCCACCGCACTAGCCCAGGTTCCTTTCCACTGTAGCCACTACCCTAAGCCCAGAGGAGCTCCAGATCTTTGTTGAAAAGCAAGTGTGCCTCTGATGGGACTTGAGCACAGAGGCATTTTTAGAAAAATGTTCTAGAATACTCTCTTCCACATGGAATGACATAGTGTGTGGGGAGTACTTTGGAAAATGCTGTACAAGTGCCAGCTTTGGTTGTCAGCATTGGGATCATTCTTCTTAGCAAAACTTATTTCACCAAACCAGAAGGTAAGAAATTGGCCTGGAGTCAAAATCCCCCTCCAATCCAAGAGCCAACTCTCAGCTGGACACCTTCCAACAGGCGTTTCCAAGTTTCATCATCTGATGGAAAGGCAGCTCTGGGGTGGTGAGGAGGAAAGAGTCTGAATAAAACATTAAAACCAAATGCAGAAGAGAGCAGAGGAAAGTTCCAAAGGGGCAGAGTCAAGCAAGACTGTTAAAACAACTGTGTAAAATTGAATATATGATGAAGGAGGAGCTGTCCGGAATCGAGATTCAAGGTTTCATAGACAATCCTCTGTTTTCTGTTATGTGTATATAGAAATACTAATGACTGTCTAAATTAATAATACAACTTTTAGATAAAAGAAAAAGGGTAAATAAAAAAGAGAATCCTAAATTGGGGGCCGGATGGGATAGGTTGGGTTGGAGTTGTGGATCTTCCATTTTCATCATTGGGACCTTGATTGAACATGTGAAGTTTCCTTACTTAGTCAAATGAAATTATTGAACTAGATGCCCTCTCACTGATCTAACAGTCCTAAATCTAGGTCTTCTAATCCCACTATGGCATCTGCAGTTATCTCAAAAGCATATAAACTTCCTTCAAACAAAATCAATATTAATTTAATTTGATCACAATACCAAGAAGCAGTATGTGTGTGCATGTATGGTATGCACCCAGTTTAGGCAATAGTAGTCACCAAATTATAAACAATAAGATTCTAATGCCATATTAGGTCAAAGAAATCCCTAAGAGCAAAGTTAAATTATTATTTTTTAGTTTCTGGGATTTCCTCTCTTCCAGCAATCCCTACCAAAGTCTGTTTCTGGAAGTCATGATTAATTTGGCCACTGCTTTTCAGTGGGGCTCCATCCCTGACCAGAGAACAGTTTCTTTCTACTCTGCACTTGGACATCTTAGGACCAGCTACAGTCTTCACTCCTGGAAACAGCACCATCCTGGGGATTTGCGACATGCTCCAAGGAGTTTGCCTGATTCTCCCTCCCTCCCCAACTTCCAAAGTACATTCACAAAGTGGCCCGTTTCCTTGAGGCTCTTTAAGGAGATCATCACACAGACGACATTCTAGCCCCCGAGGTTCCTCTCATCCCTTCCCTGCTCGCCATTGGCCCCAGGTTCCTTGGGCAGTGCCTTTGGCTCAGGCTCAGGTCTCTTCTTTATGTAATCCATTCAGGGCCAAGGCTCCTGCCTCATTTCATTTTCCTTTCTCTCTCTTCCACCCCCCTCCAGCTGCTCGATGTTGGTGACTTGGTGGTCATGCCTGGAATCATAGATTCTCATGTGCACATCAACGAGCCAGGACGCACAGCCTGGGAGGGATTCCTCTCAGCAACCAGGGCTGCAGCAGCTGGAGGCATCACTACCCTGGTGGACATGCCACTGTATGGTACCCTGGGCAGGGGAGGATTCTGGGAAAGAGGGGTGGGGACAGTGGAAGCTTGGATGAAAGGAGGGAGTATTGGACTCCAGGAATGGGTGAAGGGGTCTCCAGGCAGAAGCACGAACCCAAAGACTCCCATAAACAACTTGCAGGAATGCACAGCCTACCTATTCTTCTGTATTTACCAGCATCTCATAGTTGTACATAACTACAGAATTCATTTACATAGATCTAGCTAGAAGGGGCTTTAAGCATCATCTGATCTCATCTCCCTTTTACAGATAACAATGAGCATTTGTATTCTACTTAGACGTGTCATGTTATCTCTACGTTTTCACATGCATTGCCTTGCTCTCTCACAGGAAGAGTTTAAGGGGCTTGCCCAGTCTCAAAGGCAGTGAATAGTAGAGTCCGGGTCCGAATGCAGCTTCTCTGATTCCACATCTCAGGCTCTTTCCATTGCCCCACCCTGCCTCCCTTGTAGAAGGGCAGTGTGGTACGAAGGGCAGAGAACATGACTTGGAGTCAGGAAGACCTGAGTTCAGTCTTTGCCTCTGAAACTTACTGGTCATGGAACCGTTAAGAGAATTCCCTTCCTTGCCTGGGCTTGAGTTGCTTCAGCTGTAGGATGGCAGGGCTGGACTGAGTGACCACTGAGGTCCCTTCCAGATTCACATCCATGATTCTGTCATGTAAGCTCTCTGAGCCTCAGATTCCTCACCTGCAAAGTAGAAATAAATGACATCTATAGCCGCTACTTCATGGGGTTGTGAGGTACAAGTAAACAGTAGAGTGTCAAGGTCAACAGTTATCTATTCAGAATCTACTCCAAGCCAGGCCCCATCCTAAGCAGGGCAACATTTGTGTTACTTAGTGTTCATGGAAATAGGTGCAAGTTCACTTCAGTGGAAGGCTCCCCACCATTCCCTAGGCACCGTATGTATTTGGAGATTAAATCATGCCTGATGGTCAGAGCTGTCTGCCTCCAGGATCCAGACGGTCCCAGGCATTGGGGGTGCTGGGAGCTGGACCCCTAGAGGTGGTACAGAGGAAACCTTGAGTCTAGAATCCAAGGACCTGGGCTTGAATCTCTCCAGAGGCTTATTCCCTGCGTGTCCTCAGGCACATCACTAAGCTCCAAGGTCCTTAGTTTTTTCTGTTTAAGTTGAGGAGCCTGGACAAGATGGCTTCTACAGACCCACTCTTTCTAAGATCTCCATCACAGCACGTCCCCCATGACCCTCAGATCTTAGTAGAAAGGTCTCAGGCTGAAAGGGTCACACATAGTCAGTATAGCAGGCTCCTGTGCTTCCTCAGGCTGGAGCTCGGTGAGGATCCAGTGGCTGGCACTTTGCCCCAGCACACAAAAAGCTTGAGAGCACGGAACACATTTGCTGTTCAGCAGCAGCTGAGTTAGCACCTACTTAGCAAGAGCCATTAGTTAAAGTTGGAGCTGATCAGAGGGTGTATTTCATGCCCAGGAACAAACTGCTAATTTAGGATTCTTTTCTCCCTCAAAATTGGTGAGCTTCCTGTTCATCCAGTCTCTCCTGTGTGATTTGCATTAGGGGAACAAGACCCAGAGCCTGAGGGGACCAGGGCCCTCCCTGTCCCCTGCCAGTGTGGGCCAGTTCCCTTCCCAGAAAGAGGGCATGTCGGTCCCCCAGGTCTGGGCAGCCCCAGGCAGATGGACACACAGGGAGCACAATCTAAATATGTGTCTCTGGGAGCTCTCCCCGCCTCCCACTGGGGGCATCTTAGAATTTTAGTCCAAAAGGAGACAGGCTGCTATTTCTGTTTCCCACTTTGGGGTCTTTGTTCTGAGGGTTTTCTGCCTTTCATGGGTCATAGCCTTGCTTGAGGGCCAGACCTTTAGCACAAAGCCCAGGCTTCTGTGACCTTGGCAAAGCTTCAGGGTGGGATGGAAAGCGTAGACCCTGAAGTGGGTTTAGGAATCCTAAATAAGGGTGCTCACCTACTCAAATGGAAAAGACATTAAAGTCTTCTAAAACGTGGGGCTTTGGTCCCAAAGAGAGATCTTCAAAGAAAAATCGATGCCCACCTGTTGAGAATGTTGTAGGAAAGATTCCTGCAGAGGCAGCCAGGCAGCACCATCGTGCCAAGAGCAAAAAAACCCTGAGTTCAAATCCTCCTGTGTGACCTGGCCAAGTCACTGCCTTTATTTCAGACTCAGGTTCCTCATCAGTAAAATGGGAATAAGAGGGTAACAAGCAAATGAAATAATCAAAGAGCTTGATGGACCTTAAAGCGCTCTGCTCTGACCACTGTTCCTGGGGTGCTGGCTCCGCCCATTCTGAGACAAGGGCCAGGGAGGGGGAGAAGGGAGCTCAGCTGCTCGGCAGGTGTGGGAGGTAGGGAAAGGGAAATTGAGGGAGCCACCTAGAGAAGAAGGGAATGAGCATTGACAAAGTGAGTGTGCTCTATGTGCCAAGCACTGTGAGTGTAGGTGGGTTTGGTTTTTTAATAATTATTACCTTGTTTGATCATCACAACAATTCTGGGACATAGGTTCTTATTATGATCCCCACTTTACAGATGAGGAAACTGAGGCAAACAGGGATGAAATGACCTGCCCAGGGTCACCCAGCCAGGAAGTGTCTGAGGCCAGGCCCAGCTCTTTACTCCCTGGGCTGCCCGCTGCCTCCTAAGTCATTATGCCCTGAGTCAATATTTCCTTGGCCTGTGGCCCAGGTACAGTGAATGGGGGTGACTGTCCAGTCTCAAGCTGTTGGGGGTCCCAGTCTGCGGGGATCCCCTTCTGGACAGCGATGTAGTGATGAGGTGCTGCTGCCACCCCCAGCTGTGAAGACCTCCAGGGCTGCAGACCTCATCATCGCTAACACCGCCCATGCCACTTTTAGGCTCCTTGAGTTGTAAGACAATTACCCTTCCATTAAGCCTCTCTGCAACGCTCCCCCGCCCCCATTTCCCTGGTTCTGCCCCCGAGGCCAGACAGCAAGGTGAGTCCCCTTGCACAGGGCAGCTTCCAGGACCTGAAAAGTGGCTATCATGACGATGCCCTTCCCTACATGCGGATATTTAGCTAATTCAATCCAGTCCCCTCATTTTATACAGGTGGTGCCGGACTGAATAGATTCCTTCTGTATACACACACACACACACACACACACACACACACACACACACACACACACACACACACACACACACACACACACACCCCCCACTGCTTCCCTTAGTTCCCTATTACAATCCAAGGCTGGCCTTTTTCTGCAGCCCTCTACAAATTGTGGTGTGGCAGACGAAAGGAGGGCTTTCTCGGGTAAATGAACTGAACAGACCCTCTTAGGGATGAACGCCGGCTCTCAGAGGAGCCTTTGTAATGAGGGGCTGGTACAGCTCAGCCCAGGTTCACCATGAATGCTTCCTTGGAACACCCCAGAAATTGTGTCTGAGCTCCCCCTTTCAGAAATTTCCTGCAATTACATGTGAGCCAACACTGCCCTCTCCTGGTGGCCTCTGGCTTTCCGGTGCTTGTGAATCCTAGCTTAGGGGTCACAGCTGTGGCACAGGAAGAAGCCCCTCACTTTACAGATGAGGAAACTGAGGCCCAGGGAGGGGAAGTGACTCAGTTCACAAAGGTAGCGAGTGTTAGAGCTGGGATCCGCAAACAGGCCCCCTGGTTCCAACCAAGGTACCAAGGTGTCTTTCTCAAGAGTAAGAGGGATGGGAAGGCTTCTGGGGGGAGATCTGCCCCCAGAGCTTAGTTTGTTTGCTGAACTTCACACAATGAGTCCTCGGAGCTGGCCCCGTCCCGCAGCTGCTGGCATTCCTGTGAACTTACAATGCTTCTTGCCGGCAGGCTCTCCTCACTCCCTCTCACTGCCCAGCCTGTCTTCCTCCACTCTTCCCAAAGCCTTATCCAGGGCTGACCCATCTCCCAGAGGTCTGCCTGCCCTGCAGTCTAAAAGGGTGCAGACGGCCACCTATGTGCTCCCAACACTGATGAGTCCAGCCCATAAAGAGCTCACACAGCTTTGGGAGGAAAACCCCACTAACTGATTTTTTCTGCCTCTAGGAATTGCCAGCCACCAACAACCACCTTGGCCAATTTCTACACCAAGCTCAGAGCAGCCAGAAAGCAATGTTATGTGGACGTGGCCTTCTGGGGTGGGCTGATCCCTGGGAATGCTGTAAGTAACTTCATGCTGTTTGCTTTCCTGGAGTTAAATCCTCTCCTGGAAGCCTAGAACACAGCCTGGAATGTAGAATAAATGTCACTCATTCAGTCAGTTAGCAAGCATTTATCAACCTTTTCTATGCACCAGATACGGTGCTAAGTGCCAGGACACAAAGAAAGGCAAAAACATGAGTTTTCCCTCCAGAAACTCACCCTCTGCTGGGGCAGACAACAAGCAAATAACTATGTACAAACAAAATATGAGCAGTGGGGAGATAACCTCAGAGGGGAGGTACTAGTGCGGGGCAGGAGGAGGGGGAGCTGGGAGAGGCTCCAAGCAGGAGAGATCTGAGCTGAATCTCCAAGAAAGCCGAGGAATCGACCAATCAAGACACAGTCATTAAGTCCTTATTCTGTATTAGGTCTTATACTAGGTACTACAGATGCCAACATAAAAGTGTGACTGTGCCTGCCCTCAGGAAGTTTCCATTCCACCAGGTTTGGTCTGCCTGGATCCCCCCCCACTGAACTCACTGCTTTAAGGCAGGTGAACTTCCACTAATATTTCATTTTCATCATTGTTTAGGGAAGCTTGTTGTTGTGGTTGTTGTTGTTTGAGGCAATTGGGGTTAAGTGATTTGCCCAGGGTCACACAGCTAGTAAGTGTGTGAAGCCTAATTTGAACTCAGGTCTTCCGACTCCAGGGCTAGTGCTCCATCTAGGAAGTTTTTAATTAATTAATTAATTAATTATTATTATTATTATTAATAACTTCTATAGTTAAACAATCTTTGGTTTCAGGTGAAAATTTCACCTGAAATCCATGAATTATTTTTTTTTTACATTTTGATAACTAAATTTCAAAATAATTGGTTTCCTCTGCAATCCTGAATATTTTATATTATGCATTTAAAAACATTCTTCTGAAAAAAGAGCCATAAATTTCACCAGACTGCTGCCAAAGGAATCATTCCTCTCCCCCTACACACACAGAGTTAAGAATTCTTGTCCTTGACACCAGGATTGATCAATCCATCAATCACCATGCATTCATTAAGTCCCTACTGTGTGCCTGGCACTGTGCTGAACATGAAGGATACAAAGAAAGACAAAAATGTGGTTCCTTCTCTCAAGACAAAGAAGAAATCCCAACTCCCAAGGAATTCTTTCCTCTGTGATATAGTGCAGCAGCTGTCAGACCTTTTGGTCTTAGGATCCTTTTATGTTCTTAAAAATTATTGAGGACCTCAAAGACCTTTTGCTTGTATAGATTCTATCTATTGCTATTTACCACATTAAAATTAAAACTAATATAATTTAAAATATTTATTTATTCATTTAGCATAATGAATCCATTATATGCTAACATGAATAACATTTCTAATGAAAATAATTATATTAACTAAAGCAAAAAACTAGTGAAAGAGTGACATTATTTTACATATTTTTGCAAATATCTTTACTGTATGGCTTAATGGATGACAGCTAGGCTCTTATATCTTCTTCTGCATTCAATCTGTCAAGATATATTGTTTTAGGTGGCACATAAGAGAAAATTCAGCCTGTTGGAAAAGGGAGGAGTATTGGCAAATCATATCTTAGTATTAGTAAGCAAACAACAACACACCTTTTGGTGGAAGTTGTCTGTTGGACAGTTAAAATACTCAGAGACATATGCTCCAGGGTATTTGTGCCTTGAGCCCAAAGCCTGGCACACAGTAGGCACTAAATCAATGATTGGTTGCTTGGTTGTGGCTGAAAATCTCAGTCTAGGAGCCAGGGATCATAAGTTCTACTTCACTGTATGACCTTTGTCTCCCTGTGCCTCAGTCTCCTCGGTAATAGATTGAGGACAATAATACGTTCACAGAATTTTAGGGCGTCGGCAGCGCCTAGCCTAGCCCACTACTTCATAGAATAATAACATTTCTCTTAAACACAGTTCAGGGTCATGGCTGTGAGGATTCAGTGTCATGACATTTAAGTGTTCTTCAAAAGAAGAAAGTAGTCGCTTTCCCTGGCTGTTCTGGGGTCCATGGGGACATGATCATCCCTCTTATATTTATCATCTAATCACAGAACATCAGGGTTAGAAGGACCCCCAGAAGCCATCAAGCTCCACTCCCAGATGAGCAGGGACCCTCCTTCCAGTTACTCTGCTTGAAGCCATTAAGTGAAGGGGCCCACCACTTCCTCAAACAGCCTGTCCCACTTTGGTTTAGCTCTCCTGGTTAGGAAGATTCTCCTGCTAAATCTGCCTTCCCACAACTCTTCCTCATTGCTGCTCCTATTTCTGCCACCCTGGGGCCAGTCAGAACAAGCCGGCTCCTCCTTCTATGGGAGATCATTGAAGGCAGTTATCCGGCCCACACTGATCTTCTCTTCTCCATCCACAGCTCCATTAATTGATCTTTGCATATATGGCATGGTATCTACTCCCTTTACCATTTGAGTATTTTTTTTTCTGTTTGTGTACCTGCTTGCAGCTATCTTTTCAAAGTATAGCCTGAAGACCCCAAACCAGTCACCACATGGCCTGTGCAGGGATGCTTATAAATGCATGATAAAGTTTTGATGGGGACTGTGTTTCCTGATCCCCAAATAACTAACATGAGCTAACAAAAGACTGTCCCTTTGCAACACCTACTCAAGGTGCATTTTCTTTTATCAATTCCACGAAGCTGAGATAGGAAGCTAGCACACTAAATGACAGTCAAAATGCAAAATATCGTGACAAACCAGTCACCAGGCTGAATCAAATAAGCTAAAACCTGAGGGGGACAAAAATAAAATCTTACAATCAGGTTCAAACAACCAATTTCACAAACATAAAATGGGGGAAGTATGGTAGACTGTAATTTGTCTGAAAAAGATCTGGAGGTCTTAGTGGATTTTAATTTCCATGTGAGTCAGTGGTGCATAGCAGCCATCAAAGCTTCCAGGAATGAGATGATGGTCCTGGAGTGGGTCAGTTCTGGGCATCATATTTTAAAGAGAACCTTGATAAGATGGAGCATGTCCAGAGAAAAGTAATCAAGATATTGAAGAACATCAAGGTCAAGCCATGTAAAGATTAGGTGAAGGAAGAGGGAATGTTTAGCATAGAGAAGGCTCAGGACAGGCTGTGGATGAAGGTTTCTATCTTGAGTCCCATGAAAGACTCTCATAGGGAAGAGAGGATGGATATACTCTTCTGGCCCCATAAGGCAAAGCCATGAACAGTTCATGGAACTTGCAAAGGCAGTTTTAGGCTTTGTGTTAAGAGAACCTTGCTCACAGTGAAAGCTGTCCCAGAGGGGCAAGGGCTGCCTCAAGAGGACCCCTCCTTGGAGCTCAAATAAAAGCTGGAAGACCAGTGAGGCTGCATGTAGTGGTGAGGATTCCTTTTCACATATGGGTTGGACTGAGATGACTGAGGTCCCTTTCAGTTCTGAAATTCTATGGCTATATGACTCCCAGAAAAGCCAGGGCATAGGGTCACTCTGATGATGGCATATCAGCTGCTTCTCTTGTGTGTTACAATTTCAGGAAGGCTTTGTGTGTGTGTGTGTGTGTGTGTGTGTGTGTGTGTGTGTGTGTGTGTGTATGGGGTGCTGTTCCAGAGGGACAGGTGCTGGCTCTGAGGATTCTTCCCCTTCCCTCTTGACTCAGAAACTGGAATCGATTAGGTTGGATGTTTATAATAATAACAAACCTTAACCCAACTGACGATGATTTTATTGGAGCCCAGGAAGTCTCTCATCTCCTGTCCCCAGCCCTGACCTAGTTAGGTCCTTTGTTGTAGGAATAGAGACTATAGCATAATCAGGTGGAATGCCATCATCATGGCAGCACTGGGAGGGACCAGCTTCCGGCAAGCCAGGTCCTCTGCCTAGGACTTGCCTTTCCACCACCTTTGCTCAGCATGCACCAGATGCTTGCCCTGCTGTCTCTGTGACCCTGGCTGAGCACTCGATTTTATTGGAAGGTCAAGGCTTGATGCTTTCTTATCTTCTGTCTTGTAGGCTGAGCTCAAGCCCATGAGGGAGGCTGGAGTGCCAGGATTTAAATGTTTCATGATTGACAGCGGGGTGGAGGAATTCCCTCATGTTAGCACCAAGGATTTGCACGTGGCCATGAGGGAGCTTCAGGGAACAAACTGTGTCCTTCTGGTAAGTGTCCCTCTCCTCACCAGCCTTTTCCCAGGCTGCATCTGCTATCTCCCTCTCTGTGGATTGATTGGGATGGGGGCTGGGAGGTGGGGAGGTGAGTAGCCCAATCAATTAGTGGCATCTACTCATTCAGCATTGTCAGAGAATCACAGTCCAGAAATGGAAGGGATGTCAGGGGTCATTTAACATGTGGATAGAGTGCTAGCCTCAAAGCCAACCAGTCAATCAGTAAACCTTTAGTAAGCACCTGCACTTTGCCAGGTACTTGTACTAAGTACTAGAAGCAGGGAGATCTGAGTTCAAGTCCTATCTCTGACACACACTGGCTGTATGACTCTGTGCCAGTCACTTAATCTCTATTATTCTGGGCAATTCTCTAAAATTCTAAGTTTCAGAGAAAGTGCTGACCTGAATTGGTAGACAAAGTTACCTAATCTGAGAATTCCCAAAGTCAATGAAGTCATGGGTCTAGATCCAATCCCAACGTAAGGAACCATATTAGGTACTGGAGGAAATCCAAATTGACCTCATTTCAACTGATACTTGAGTAAGAATCCCCAGGATAATATACCAACAAGTGGGGACATCCAGCCTTCTCTTGGAGACATCTGGGATGAGAGACCCCATCAGTTCCTACAGCAGTATGTCACTCTTCAGAACAGCTCTCATCATTAGGAAGATTTTTCCTGATATCAAACCTAACCCACTGTTCTTGGTTCTGCCATTTGAGAGAACAAGGTTAATGCCTCCTCCACATGACAGTCCTTTAGATACTTGAACTCTATCATGTCCCCTCTGGATCAGGCTAAACAATTATGGTTCCTTCAAGCAATGAACTCAGGGGCCTTCCCAGTTAATCTTTCTTGAGCTCCCTCCAGTCTGTAAAAGTCTTTCCTAAATGTGGTCCCCATAACTGGATTCAATTTCTTCAGTTGTGGTTTGACCAGGGCAGAGGAAATTAGGACTATAACTGCCCTCTTTGTGGACTGATATCTAGAACCATACTGTGAGAAAGACAGAGAGAGAAAAGAAGGCTGAAAAAGCAGGAGAGAGGAGGGGAAGAGGAAGGGGGAAAGGAGGGGAGAGAGAAGAGAAATAGAGAGGAGAGAAAGAAGGGGAAGAGAAAGAGGAAGAGAGAAGGGGAGAGGGGAAGAGAGAGAAAAGAAGAAAGGAGAGAGACAAAGAAAGTGGGAGGGAGAAAGAGGGGGGAGAGGGGAGAAAAAGAGAGGAAGGGAAGAGGGGGGAAACAGGGAGAGAGGGGGAAGAGAGAGAGAAAAGAAGAAAGAAAGGAGAGAGATGTAGAAAGAGTGAGTGGAAAGGAGAAAGGGAGAGAGAGGGGAGATAAAGAGGCAGAGGCTGACAGAGAGGAAGGGAGAAAGGGGAAGAGAGAGGAGGGGGAGGAAAAGAGCAAGATGGGAGAGAGAGAGAGAGAGAGAGAGAATGTGAGTCACTTTCTATTTTGTGGTGGCCATGTCACATTCTGACTCGTACTGAACATGGGCTTTGCCACAGCCCCCAGTCCTTTTTTCCCAAGATGTGCTGCCCAGCTCCACTCCTTCCACCAGAAGCTGAGCTCTGGACCCAGATTCAGCACTTTGTCTCTCGCTTTTTAAGATCTTTTTGGATTATGACACTTTCCTCCAACCCTTCAGCTCTTTCTCCACATCCTAGACAAAGACAAATGGAAAATGTGAGCAGTGATACCAGAATGCATCTTAATATTTCCTCACCCCTGGATTCTTTCCTGTAGTTTCACGCAGAGGAAGAGTTGGATTTGGAGAAATCTGTCATTGGAGGTAGGCCACCATGGACTTAGCTTTCTTTGATTCTGACTCATGTTATTGTACCATTATCATATGTTAAAATTATAGCATCACCCTTGGGTTCTTAGCCTAACCCCTATAATCTAACCTATGCTGCTATTATCATTTCTTTGGTTATATTAAAATTACTGGGGTCATGGGAGGAAGGACCAGGCCTTTGTTTTATTTCGATTCCTAGTGCCTTATTTTGGTCGATGCCAAGAGTGACAATCTAGGATATGGTTATAATAGAATCATTTCCTGAACCAAATGATCTTGAAGGCCTCTCGTTGCAAAGATGTGAATGGCCAACGAAAGAGAAGTTTAATAAGTCTCCACTGGAAATATTTTCTATGCATATTGTAGAGAAGTAAAGGAAAGGAGTGAATATTTGGTTCTGCCACGAATGACTTTCCTGCTTATTGGTCAAAGGAGGTGCCACACCACATATCATGCTTCACATGGGTAACAGGAATACTTTGGGCTATAGAATGTTTTAATAATCCTAGATAAAAAGTGCCTCCTCGTGCTTTCTACTCCCCCATTCCTCCTTGTGGTCTGGAGGTGGGGTTCTTGAATGCCCTCAGAGCTGAGGAAGCCACAGTCTGCCCTGGGAATAGGAGCCCAGACATACACAGAACCTCTGTTGTCTGAGGACTAGCTGCCCTACAGTTGTAGGGGCTCATCACCCCAACGTTGGCCTCCAGGGGACTCATAATTTGGGCGATCACCTCCCAAACAGGAGTGAATCTGGGTTGTGGGAGTGATCACAGACCTGTGGAAGTGGTACTTGGCAGGGTCATGTAAGGACCCTGGACTCAGAAGTCCAAGACAAAGGTCCCAATGCCTCCCTTTGTGCTTATCATCCGGGAGATGTTAAGCAAGTCACTTCACAGACCTGGTCAGTTTCCTCATCTCCAAAGTGAGTGTGTTGGACTAGATGGCATGGGAGGGGCTTTTCAGCTTGAAATTTATGATTCAATTAACATTTAAGTGCCATACTTTGTGCCTGGCATCAAGGATAGAAAAACAAAGAAGTAAACAAGGATATGTCCAGGATGATTGAAGAAATTGGTCACTGAATAATCAACCACTTTTAAACCAAACAATGTTTCAAGTCTTGCTTAGAGACAAGCTTGTTCCCTAGCCTAGTGGGATCAGGATCACAGGATCCAGTCCAATCCAGCTGACATTTATTGGAGCATAGACTGGGACTGGCAGGGGACCTTAGAAGTCCTCTGTCCTTTTACATACAAGATTCAGAGTCTAAATTACTTTATTCAAGGTCACTCAGAGAATAAGTAGTGCAGCATAGATTTGAACCCTGGCCCCTGACTCCGAATCTAGCACCCTTTCTATCACACCATACTGTCTCCCTTTAACAGGGAAACATTTCTTGTGCCCCCTGAGATCCATGGATGGAAGGTCCACGTAGCTACCAAACAAATGGCGTATCTGCTCCCACCCTGTGTGGGCTGCCACAGGCCCAGATGTAGCTGGGACTCAGGGCCTCAGAGCATTGGTCCTTCTGTGGGTCGTGTCCATCTCTACCTTTGTTCTCTGTGTGCAGAACCCTCTGAGTACAGCACATTCTTAGCATCCCGCCCAGATGCTATGGAGGTCAAGGCCATCCGGACCATCTGTGAACTCTGTCTACAATACAAGTAAGTGGGAACACAATCACCTCTTAGCAGAACCATACATACATACATATATACGTACACTATATAAATGTAGAAAGATATAGATATAAAAATAGATATACATGTTAACTCCCCCATTAGGTTGTAAGCTCCAGGAATTATCAATGATGATATGTCCAGAGGAACACAGCCAGTGTATTAAAAAGTCTTGAGTCTAGGCCATATGAGGACTGGATGAAAAAAATTGAGGCGTTCAGTCTGGGAAAGAGAAGCCTCAGGGAGAATGTAGTAGTTGTCTTTAACATTTGAAGGACAGTTACTTGGAAGGACTTGAGTCTTCTTTCTTGACCTTAGACAACTGAATTAGGATCAAGGGACAGAAAGTATAAAGAGCTAGAGTTTGGCTATCTGCAAGGAGAAGCTTGGAACAATCTGAGTCATCCTGATTCAGAATACATGGCCCTAGGGGTGGCTAGGTGGACCAATGAATAGAGCACTGGCTTTGGAGTCAGGAGGACCTGAATTCAAATCCTGCCTCAGACACTTAACACAAAAAAACTAGCCATGTGACCTCAGGCAAGTCACTTAAACCCAATTGCCCTTCAAAAAGGGAAAAAAAGAAGAGGTGGCCCTGGAAGGTAGTGAGTTCTCTCCTAATAGAAGTCTCCCTGCAGAGGCTGAATGCCGTGGGGATGCTATAGGAGACATTCGTGTTTGGACGGGGCTTGGACCAGATGGATGCTAAGTTCCCTTCCATCTCTGAAGTCCTAGGATTCCTTGATTCCTATGATACCCCAAGCCTACTTCTCTTGGCCTCCTGGTCATGTTTATCCATAAGCAGGCTGGTTTTGTTCTGAGGCTCTAGGTCGGAAAGGTCAGGCTGGCTCAGGGGAAGTTTTAAAGTCTGACAGCTGTGGCTAGGTTGCTATAAGACCAAAATGTTTCTTTACCCATCTGGGTTGGGGAACAGTAAATCAGTCCTGCACCATTCTCTCAGCTCCAGGGTGGAGCATGACTGTAGAGCCAGGCTTAAGGCATAAAGAATCCAGGCCAATGGCCAGAGATATCCCTCCCATTGCAGTCATTTTGGAGCAGTCTGCAATAAACATTCTGGGAGGACTGCAGATAGAGTGGCCCACTTTCTTCCTTTCCTTCCCTTTCTCCCAAGCCAAGAAAGGAAACAGAAGAAAGAAATGGCCAGACTTGGAATGAGCCACAGTTTGACAAATCTGACCCTACCCTAGGTAACATCTGAAAAGGAATTCGCAGGCTAATAGACTTGGAAACCCAAGGGTCGTTAGAAACACTGAGTGCAGCCATCCTGCTGCACACATGAGGACACTGAGGTCCTGGCCATTGAGTGATTTGCCAAAGGCCAACCAGGTCCTGGATGGCCGAGTCAGGATTAGAAAGCCGATCCCTGGACTCCAAGGTCACGCTGATCCCAATGAATTGCACAGCATCATTGGATCAATCCTTCAAAATTCACCAGCGCAACAAAATGATTGATGTGATGGATCAGCCCATCAGCCAGCACTTATTAAACACCCACTCGGTGCATTCCTTTGGAATTACCTCCAGGTCACCCCATAGAGATCTTGTTTTCACATATCCGGCTCTTCTCTGCCCTACTTTGTGTCCCTGGGGCTTGGCACAATGGCACCTAGTAGATGCCTAACTGATGCCTGGACTTGGCTCGTCACGCACCACCCTGGGCACTGGAGATGCAAAAACATGAGCGAAAATAGTCCCTGCTCCTCATGGAGTGTGGAGGAGAGGACACAGACAGAGTCCTGCTCTGGGCTCTGAGGATAAGTGAGAGGTGACACGGCCCTTCTAGCAAGGAGTGTGCAATTTAACAGAGTTAGAGGGGACAGGAGAAAATGGGTTAAACCCTCTCTTTCCCTCTGCTAACAGGGTGAGATGCCATATTGTTCACCTCTCGAGTGCACAAGCCCTGCCAATCATCAGGGAGGCGAGGAGGAAGGGCGCCCCCCTCACCGTGGAGACCACCCACCACTATCTGTCCTTGGCCGCTAAGCATGTGCCCCCTGGGGGCACCCAGTATAAGTGCTGTCCCCCAATCAGGAGTGAGAAGAATCAGGTGACTTGTGGGGAGTTACAGGCAGGAGGGAGGGATGGGGAGAGGGACCAGAACTCCTTGACCAAGGCAAGGCAGCCCCTTTTCTTCAGCTTAGTCTTAGAAAGTTGCCTGTACCTTAATGAGGTAAAGAAGTCTCTCTCTCTCTATGGTCAAATAGCCAATGTTGGGACAGCTAGGGACAGCACTTGAACGCAGAATTTCCTGGTTCTCTATCCATTGCACACCATGTTGACCTCTCTTTCCCTAAGGATTCACAGCATTATATTAACATACAGAATATTTGCTTCTCTGCTCAATCCTTCTTCATCATCTTTGTCTCTGTCTTTGTCCTGCGAGCTAACATGTCATTGATTAAATGAGATAACGTGGAAAGCGCTTTGCAAACCCTCAAGCCCTGTAAAAATTCTGGAGATCAGTCTGCCTTTCCTTGAGGGGCTTGACATTTCTACAACAGGGTCCTTCTCCCCCAGACGTGGCCTTGGATCTAATGGGGGTCTCCAGGCAGTGTGACCCTGTTTGGCTGGTCCTTATTCCAAAGGATGAATCTTGTTGAGAAGAATCCAAAGAGGATTTATGTTGAAGATAGAACCCAGGGTCATGAAGTTAACCCTTTCCAGCTTAGAAAGCACCTTCCTGAGGCTTCCTAACAGGCATCAAGAAATCCAAGACAAGTGGCCCCTTAGGGAGCCTAACTGTGGTTTGTCTTTCCCTCTCAGGATCAGCTCTGGGGGGCCTTAGAGGAGGGAGACATTGACCTGGTCATCTCAGACCACTCACCCTGCACAGAAGACTTGAAGAACTTTGAAAGTGGGGACTTCCTCCAGGCATGGGGCGGCATCTCCTCCTTGCAATTCGGTGAGGAAGGGGCTCTCCCAGTAAAAGCCAGGCGGAAGAGTTCTGACCTTGGGGTCGGGAAAGTCTGAGTTTGAATCCTGCCTTCTATACCAGTGGGAGTCAAGGTGGCATGTCATCTCTTACAGACCCAGATGCCTCCTCCATAAAAAGGGGAGCTAAGAATAGCATGGATCTCACAAGGCTGTTGTGAGACTCAAATGAAACAACACAAGCAAAGCACTTTGCAAACCTGTGAGCGGTCCAGAAGTGCGAAGTGCTTTTACTTTACTGTGTTATTATTATTCTGTGGCACCGGGACTTCCTGCTCAGCTGTGGGGTGGACCAGGCAGCCTCATAAATGCTTCATTCATTCATTCCAACTTTGCAATTCCCTGACTGAATGCCATTTCAAGTCCTTTACATTTCTCCCTCAAAAGCTTTTTCCCCCCTTTCTGGTTATTTCACCCTCTACCCTCTTTACCAAAGCAACTTTCCTCTTGCACAGGTTGGAGCCTCAGGGGTGAATCTGATCTGCCTCTGTCATATCCAGTCATTCTGGGGATTGCTCAGCCCCTTGGGTGACTTGTAGCCCTGGTTTTGGGAGGAGATAGAGGACCTTAGGCAGACCCCAGTCCACCTCAGCACAGAGCAGTAGAGAAAGTCCTCAGCTGGCAGCCGGAGATGGGGGTCCAAGGCTCCTCTGATCTGCTGCTGACTAGGCTCATGACCCTGTCCCTATCAGTCTTCTTCTCTAGGCACCTCAGAGAGGGTTTCATGTGTTATCCTAGGGAGCCATTGATGGTTTTTGTTTAGAGGACAAGGAGGAGCCATGGCTAAATCAGATTTGTAAGAGTGCCAACTTGGCAGCTATCAAGGGTGACTTGTCTCTTCCTGACCTTGGCCTCCCACAATCCCAAGCTGCCTTCAAAGCAGCCATTGCTGAAGAAACCAGTAATTAGGCCTTTTTCCTGTGAAATTGCTTTCTATTATTTTGTATTCACTCATTGTCTACATGTTACATCCCCCATCCCTCCTTCCCAACTGAATGGAAACTCTTTGAGGGCAGCCAACACTGAGCCCAGTGATAGAACTTTTATCAAAGGTTTGTTTAACTGAGTCAGTCTGAGAAGGGAGACACTGGCCTTCTCTTAACCAAGTGCATTAGTCTCATGTTGCATGTAGGGGACAGATTCGGCTGACACTCACACCCATGATCCCTTCCCGTCTGTGTGCAGGACTCCCACTTTTCTGGACCTCAGCACGACTCAGAGGGTTTTCCCTTCATGATGTGGTCAGACTTATGTGCAAGAATCCAGCCAAACTCAGTGGGCTTGAGGCACAGAAGGGGTCCTTGTGTCCAGGACAAGATGCTGACCTGGTGATCTGGGATCCAGATAAGGAATTTGAGGTAACTGGAGACCACAGGATGTATATACCCAGCCCTTCTAATCCAACCTAGAGTGTGACCAGACTATGAAAAGGGAAGGAAGAACTATTTGCATTCACAGCACAGAGCCCCTAAAGGCCAGGTGGGAATCAGGGAGAGGTCACATGGAGGAAATAGAATTTAAACTGGGCCTTACTATAGGTAGGAACTGACCAGACAGAACCTGGAGAGGTGGTTGATGAACTTACATTGCTATAAGAATAAAATGAGTCAAAGCAGCCCATAGCACAGGCAACGTGGCAGAGGCTAGCCCCAGGTCTAGCCTGGCCCCACCCTCCTGGAGAGATGGGCTAGCACACTTCTGCTCACTATTTCTAAAGCGTGATTCTATTCAAATCCAATTCAATGAAATTTCTTGAGTACTTTGTCTAGAGCACTGTGCTAGGCCCGAGGAGGGAGTAGTAAAGCAGACTGGTCCCTGTCCTTGAGGAGTTTACATCCAGTGGGGGGACAAACGGCTACTAACCACCTGGGTGATCCCATTGGTGGAAGTAGTGAAGTCAGAAGGAGGAAAAGGTTTGGGGGGCAAAGATCTAAGGTCAGTTTTGATCAGGTTGAGTGCATAGCATTGGTTGGTCACGTACAAGAAGGGGGCAATGGTCTAGATTAGAGGAGAAAGCTCTGGGCCCTCATGTCCAGCAGGGTCCTCCCTCCTTTGACTCTGGTGGGTTAAGGTTCATAACAGAATAACATTTAAAGCCTCTTTTCCCTTTCTGATCCCATCCTACCCCCAAGGAAGGCTGAGAGAATTAGGCAGATTAAATCATTAAGATGCCTGTTCTTTCATTTTAGGTCAATGAAAGCATGATTCAGCACAAAAACAAGGTATGGGGGTTTTTGTGGTCTCGTTTGGACCCCAGGTCTCCTCAGGGCAGACTGGAAAGGGTGTTTCCCACCCAGGGCATCATGCCTTGGGCACTACTGGGCTCTGGGGGCTGCTTCTGTACATCTAGGAAAGGGAGGGGAGGTAACCCTCCAGTTATCACAGAGTCATAGAAAATGACTTAGAAGTATTTCTCATCATCATGTAAGGTCATGCTTGAAGTGTCTGAGAATCTGATAGTTAGAAGGAAGCTCTGGGACCATTTAGTTCAATAAGTACGTGAACAAGAACCATTAGCAGTCACACACACTCACACACACTCACACACATGCACACATACACACACACGTGCACACACATTCACATACATATACACACATATATACACATGCACACATACAGACAGACACACAGGAACACATACACACATGCATGCACATATGTGCACACGTATACATACACACATGCACACATACATATTTACATACGCACACACATGCACACATACATACGTACATACATACGCACACACATGCACACACACACACCCTGACCAAGAGTCCTCCAGCCTCTGTGAGGTCTCCAGTGAGGGGGACTTCCCTGCCCCCCAAAGCAGCCTCTTCTACTGTACAAAGCTCTCTTCATCAGAAGTCCTGTCCAGCCAGCGTTGGCTTCTCATAAGCTCCACCTTCTGGTCTTAATTCTACGCTCTGGGGCTGAACAGAACTGCTCTAATCCCTTTCCCACACTCCTCCAGCCCCAAATCTTCCCTTCTCCAGGCTGTCTCCACCCTCCCAGCACCCTGCTCACCCTCCAGTCTGGGGGTGGGGGGCGGAGCAGAGGGCATCTCCCCAGTCCTGGGCACTCACCCTCTCTTAATGAAGCCTCAGACGGCGTTCTATGCTCTCTGTAAGTGAGGCCCACCAGCTCCTAGCTAACCTTGCTCTCTATCATCCATTCCCTCTCTCTCCATTTACATATTTGTGAAGAGATGTTAAAAAATTCATCAGAATTATCCCACTTGGCCACTTCTTCAGAGAGTTCCTCTAAGGACCAAAGGGAGGGCCAGACAGGAATCAGTCGGCAAGCATTTCCGAAGGGCTTGTTATGTGCCAGTTTCTGTTCTAAGTGCTGTGGATAGAAAGCCAACTACTCCATATCCCCAGGGAGCCTACATAGAATGAAAGTGCTGGGACAGGTCCCCTCAGCCCAACAGGGGGGGTGGCCATCCCAGGCTCTGAAGAGGAAAGTCACCGCCTCTTTTTTGTCCAAGGTTTCCCCATATGTTTCACTGCTGACTCTTTGGTGTAGGGCAGGAGATTTCAAAGCAGGGACAGAGCCTAGCACTGGACCGGGCTACAGGATGCCAGTTTCTAGTCCTTGCTCTGCCAACAATTTGGTGCATGGCCTTGGGCAAGTCACTGCCCTCTGTGCTCCTCATGAGGCCTCTCCTCTGAAAGAAGGAGGTTGGCCTAGATGACCCTCTAAGAGTATTCCTCCTGAGCAAGAACTTGCTGGAAAACCTCCACGAGATTGGTATTCTAACAGAGGTCTTGTTTCTCTCACAGCTGACCCCCTATCTAGGCTTTCGCCTTCATGGAGAGGTTTTTGCTACCATTGTCAGTGGCAACTTGGTCTTCCTGAATGGGGAGTTCTCACCGACACCACTCGGGAATCTGCTTCTAGTACAGAATGACATGCCCAGAAAAAGCAGCATGTCCCCCTCCTAGCAGCTTTCAGGGTCAGCTGAGGCCCCACCTCCTACAGGAAGCCTCTCCTGATGCTCCAGCCTCACACCCACTGCCAATGTTACTTTGTACTTTGTATATATTTTGAATTTAATTGTCCATGTGTAAGTCCTCACTCCCCTGGAGAATAAGCTCCCTGAGAGCAAACACTGTTTCATTTTTTCTTTATATCATCTATGCCTGATACACTGGGGCAATTAATAAATGCTTATTGGATTGAATTAACAGAGAATAGTGCAGCAGTGTGACCATGACTCGACTTCTCAACAGTGCTAGGTAGACCTTGCCAAAAGAAAGATGCATTTCAAAGCAGAGAGGAAAATCGTGTAACTAAGTGGATTAATTCAAAGACTTCCCAAAATGTGATCTGAGGGCTAAGGACCATCTGGTGGATATCATGCCCAGGCTCTCTAGGCGTGTTCTGATGAGTTACCAAGAGTGAGTTTATCTTTCTAGGTTATAGTTTCTAGGGCATGAGTCCCAGGATACTGAGAAAGTTCCTTCTACTTATCAAAATACCTCTCTGGTACCTATGATTCTGCAACTAGAGATAAATTCCATTGGTTTGTCTCATGTTAAAACAGAAAATTCAACAAGAAGGAGGACACCTGAAGCATTTAGGGAAACAGCCAAGTACAAGGGAATGAAAGTTAGATTTGGAGTTAGAGGTTCTGGGGGGTGAAACTCAGCCCTTCCACATTCCCAGGGTAACCTTCCCCTCTTTGGGCCTCAGTTTCCCCATCTGTAACATGAGGAGACCAGACTGGATGACTTCTCTGACTCATCTAGGTCCTTTGTCAGATGTTATGGCTCATTCTTCATTTACACTTTGGTATGAATGAACTCTTTGGCTGTTGTTGGGGATAAGTTTTGATTGTAGAAAGAAGACATTCAGAGGGTGCTGGCACCTGCAGGGAGGCAGTAAAGAGACGGCACTCCTCTCTTTTCCAGTGTGCAGTAGCTGAGCCCTCTTGGTCCATTGTGACAATAAGCCCTGGAGTGGCTGAGGCAAAGTGTCTGAGTAACGAGAAGGTAACAAGTGTCTGAGGCCAGATCTGAGTTCAGGAAGAGGAGTCTTCCTGACGCCAGACTCCCTTTATGCACTATGGCTCCACCTAGCTGCCATATGCTTTTAAATGTATCAGACAAAATATATAGGACTGCAAAGGAGACCACTTCTTCGGAAATGCTGTTATCACGATACTAAAGAAACAAGGCCCCAGTCCCCATCCCTGTGCTGGGGAGATCTCTGACCTCCTATTTCCTATCTATCCCCAAATCAAACTCTCTAGCCTCGTAACTAGGTTTTACTAGCAAACTGGGGGAGGGTCTAGCCTGGTCTCTAGCTTTTACTGGTAAGGTGGGGGTGGTCTAACCTGATCTCTAGCTTTTACTAGTAAGATGGAAGAGGGATGCCTCCAGATTTACCTCATGGGGTAGTTGGGAAGGAAGCACTTTGAGAATGTTAGAGAGATCAGAGAACTGGTGAGATGGAGACCCTCTCCAATAGCCTGGGCCTGAACTTCCCAGCTCAGCTTTATCCCTTCCTGTGTGCTAAGTTTGGTTAATTCCTGGCAAACTGTGGCCAAGGAGGAAGGCCTTGTTCACTAAGGACCCTTGGGTTTGTCATCTGGGGAGAGAATCCAGAACCACACCTTCTCCTAGAAGACCCTGCTGACTCAGCAGGGAGCAGAGGAAGCTAGGGGGTGGGGAGTGGAGGAAACAGAGCCCACATCTTATTCATCTCATTGGCCCCCAGAGATCCCACAAACAGTCTGGAGGCTACCAAGAGTGCCTTGTGTACAATCCATCAGCAAATACTGATGATACACAGACTGTGGGTCAGGTTCTGTGATCAGTGCTAGGTATACAAGAACAGGAAGGAGATGAGTCCTGTCCTCAAGGAGAGTATATTCTAGCTAGTATACAATAGGAGGTCTCCTAAGAGCTCTGGACTGAGAGCCCATATCCAGGGTGCAATTTCCTGGGGCTTTCCATGACAGGGGCCCAAACACAGCATTGGCCTGGACAGGCCTCCCCTCTAATGAGTGCCCACATTGCTGGAGCACTTTCAGGTTTGTCCTTCAGATTGTTGCATTGATTTTCTTACATTTTGTCCTCGCAAAAACCCAGGAGGTCAGTGCTATTATTGTCCATTTTAAAGACAATAGAACTCTACCTTTATTTCCTCTTCTAACCCTAATTCCAAGTTTCTGTGATTCCTGGCTCCACCATTACACCTGTCTGTCCTTGAGTAAGGCACTTTTTCAGGCAGTAAGGTACAATGGATGGAGTCATGGCCTTGAAATCAGGAAGGTCTGCGATGAAATCCTCCCTCACACACTTAGATGCATGTACGAATGTGCCTAATTGCTAGCATTTATATAATACTCTACAGCTTGCAAAATGCCTTAGAATGCCTCATTTTATCCTTATGAAAACCCTGTGAAGTACGTGTTGTTATGATCTCCCTCCCCATTTTACAGTTGAGGAAAGTGAGGCAAAGAGAGGTTAATGACTTGCCCAGAGAATCACAAGTAGTGTCAGAGACTGGATTTGAATTCCTCTTCCTGACGCCTGACCCAGTGCTCATCCATTGCAGCGCCCCCTAGCTGCCTCTACAATATACATGGCAAATGATTTCTGGTCTTTGCTCCAAGAGGCTGGATGACCCTTTTGGGCAGCTCTTGTTGTTAGAAAGCTTCTCCTGACATCGAGGCTAAGTTTATTCTGTTGCAAGTCACTGATCACTCCTAGTTCTGGCCTCTGGAGACAAACAGAAAAAGCTCCATCCCTCTTCTCAATACTAGCTGTTTTAATTCTTAAAAACAGCTATGACATCCCCCCCCTCAAGTCTTCTGTCCTCCAAGATAAACATCCCTCATTTCTCTCACTGATCTTCACATGGCATTAATTTAAGGGACACTCCCTAGTATGTCAATGCCCTTCTTAAGCCACAGCACCTAGAACAATCAGGCAGGCAGTCTATTGGAAGGGACAGTGTGAGTCCCAAGCACCTCTGGTCTCACAGGAAATCAGGAACGGCCTCGGGGCCTCTTGGTTCAGATGCCACTCAGTGCCAGTGGGAGATGAGAGGGTGCTGAGGGCCAGCTCACAAGGAAGTCTCTCAGGAGACCACTTGCTTGATGAGCAGCAGTTGACATGGCTGGTTTGGCCCCCCTCTATTAGTTCGCCTTCCCCAGGCATGAGGAATTCATGTCTGAATCTTGCTCTATATAAGGAGCCAGCTTTCTTCCTTCCAGAAGTCAGCCGTGCACCCCTCCTTCTTGGAATAAACTAAGTTGTTTGTCTCCCTTGCCTTGGGTCTCTTCAATCTCTCCTGAGAATACAACCTAAGGCTGGCCCTTAGGTTGGGAAAGGTAGCAGCCACTTACAGTCTATGAACATTTATTAAGCACCAACTATGCACCAGACACAGTGGCAAGCGAAATATCAAGCTACAGATTTGGTCTAACCCAGGAGAAGTATAAAGGGCCCTCTCCCCTCCCCATTCCTGGAAACCATGCTTCCCATGGAAGCTAGAGATTGAAGGAGCATTTCTGCCTGCTCCATCACCTTGTTGACTCAGGCTGAACTTGCTAAAATCTCCAGATCATGTTATAAATACCTCTCATGTCTCCCCCATCTTGTACTTAGGACTTGGGGTGTGTGTGTGTGTGTGTGTGTGTGTGTGTGTGTGTGTGTGTGTGTGTGACCAAGGGCCATTATATGAGATACAACAAGTGAGTGTTACAGACAAGAGTGGTGAGCTGGTGCTTCTGGTCTGCATGGGAGTAGTAGGTCACAGTCAGTGCCGCCCAGGGCCTGTGTGGCCTTTGCTAATTTATTGTGCAGCACAGTGAAAAGAAAGGACCTCTGACTTCAGAGGACACGTTCAAATACAAATGCTCCCTATGTAACCGCCCTGGGCCTCAGTTTCTCCACAACAGAGTCGAACTAGATGTCTTCTCGGTTCCCGGCCGGTGCTGAATCTGCGCTGCTTTATTATAGACTGCAAGCTCTTTGAAGACCAGGATCTGTGTCTCTCCCTCCTTTTTAACTGTAAAAAACCCAATAGAATGGTGTTGCTCAGTCCTGTCTGACTCTTCATGACCCCATTTGGGTTTTGTTTTGTTTTGTTTTTGCCAAAGATACTGGAGTGGTTTGCCATGTCCTTCTCTAGATGATTTTACAGATGAGGACCTGAGGCAAACAAGAGTTAAGTGACTTGCCCAGGGTCACAAAAGTCTAGAGCCAGATTTGAACTCATGAAGTTGAGTCTTCCTGACCCCAGGTCTGGCACTCTGTGCACTATGGAGCCACTGAGCTGCCCCCACCCACGGAGCACCCAGGGGGTTATTTATTTGATTTGGTTGCCAAGGAACAACCCCACAAATTACCTTTGAGAAACTGCAAAAGTTTTGTTGTGGCTGCTTATTGGTTGGCTAGTTTTTAGTGCCCTCAAGCTTCTCCTTGAGACAAAGGTCCATCTTTCTGGCACCAATAGTCTTTGGAGGGGTTTGGTTGTGAGCCACAACATGCAGACCCTACCCCCTCTGAAGAGCGGGTAAGAGAATCCCCCAGGGCCAAGCAAGAGGCCTGGCCCATGGGGAGATCGCTGAGTATTTGAAATGAGGGCTTGATCACTCAGGAGCTCTGAGTATAGAGAGAACAAGAACATTCACACAGCATTCACTACATGTTAGACCCATGCTGAGGGTTTTACAAACGTCACCTCATTTGGTCGAATCAAGCAGCCAGCCTTTATGAATACTTTACCCTGTGCCCAGGGCTGGAAATAGCACAGCTGTCAAAGCCAATCTTTTTTTTGGAGGGGGGAGGGCAGGGCAATTGGGGTTAAGTGACTTGCCCAAGGTGACGCAGCTAGTAGGTGTTAAGTGTCTGAGGTCGGATTTGAATTCAGGTCCTCCTGATTGCAGGGCCTGTGGTCTATTCACTGTGCCACCTAGCTGCCCCTGTCAAAGCCAGTCTTGATGGGGTGGGGGAGGAAGCCTGTGGAGAGATGGGTGGGAGGCACCAGGTCTCAGAGAAAGGCAGTAGGCGCCCTGAAACCATCCTTCCCACCATCATTTCCTTATTTTTGCTCAGGGTGCGCTCTGTATATGTGACTCTGCTTGGCCACTTGGTGTCGCTGTTTCTCCACAAACACCCCGTCACCGTGGGCTGCTCAGACTTGGGTTTTTTCAGTCTCTGTATCTCAGATTGAGAAGGTTCAGAGTATTTAGAGTGACTAGGACCCCAGATGTCAGCCTCTTCATCTTATGGAAAAGGAAACTGAGTCCTGGAGAGGGGCACGGAGCGCTGGACTGGACATCGCAGACTGCCACATACTGACCCATCCCCTCTCTGGGTCACAGTTTCCTCTTCTGCAAAATGAAGGAGCTGGACAGGATGCCTCTGAGGCTCTGCTCAGCTCAGGATGGAGGAGCCGCTTCCCTTCTGACTCCTCAGCTCTCAGTTTTCAAATAAGTTTAACTTTGTGATAGTTTGTTTCTAAAATCTCATTCACCTCTTGGATCCTCTCCAATGCTACAGTCAGGATAATTTCTTATGGGTTCTAATTTCAGCTCCATGACCTGCTGCCTGTGTGATATGGCCAAGTCATTAGTCCCTTTGGAACCTCAGTCTTCACATCTAGGAAATGGGGATAATGATTTTGAACATCCTACACCAGAGTTGTGAATAATGTGCTTATAGCAATAGGGGTGATTATCGTTACTATTGGAGCCAGGAATCCCTGATCAATTGTGGCTTCATCAGTATCCAGAAGAAAGGAAAAGGAGGAGCTAGCATTCAGGGAACTACTTTGTGACAGGAACCTGTCAGTCTGAAACTGTGACCTGCTGAGAGACAATACTCTTGGCTGTTCATTCATGCTTCTGATGGATTGAAGGGGGCATTTTGGAGCAGGGTCCTTGTACGGAGAAATTAATTTCAAGAAATTCTTAAATGCAATTTCTTACAGAGGGAAAGGTCCAAATCAGCAGACATCACAGGGCTTGGTTGCATTTGATGGGAAAAGACACAGATCTGGAGACTCAGCCCTTGCATTCCCTCTGGGCCAGGGAATCCAGGTGCTCAGACTGTACTGCTAATGAGGGCAGGGGCTCTGGGCTTGTTCTTTGAGGCTTAGTTTGCTTTGCTCTGGTCCCTGTCCTCGGATTGTGCCCCTGCCCACAAGTTACATCATCAGTGTGTCCTACTGACTACAAGAGGATCAGCCCCAAAGCCCTCGCACTAGAGGAAAGCAGCTTGGAGGGCCCTGACTCCTGCCCCATGGCATTATAGGATGCAGGAGCATATGTCTAGACCCAGAAGGGACCAAAACCCCTTCATTTTACAGATGACTAGACCCAACTGAGTATGAAGGACAAAAACATTAGGAAGCAGAAGGATAAAGTGGGAAAGACACTGTTTTTGGTGGCTGAGGAGCTGTGTTCAAATCCTAGACCTGAAGTCATGAAGTTAAATCCTCTCCCATATACTTGTGGCTATGTGACCATGGGCAGATCACCACCTCCCTGGATGTGAGTTTTGTTACATCTGAACTGGGAGGACTGGGCCTGGGTGACCTCAAAAGACTCTTCCAATTCTGATTTCTATGATCTTATTACTTGAAGGCATTTGTCCCTTTCAAGTCTAATAATATATACTGCTGTGGTCTGCTATTCCTTCCTTCCTTCCTCCCTCCCTTCCTTCCTTCCTTCCTTCCTTCCTTCCTTCCTTCCTCCTTCCCTTCCTCCCTCCCTCCCTCCTTCCCTCCTTCCGTCCTTCCTTCCTTCCTTCCTTCCTCCCTTCCTTCCTCCCTCCCTTCCTTCTTTCCTTCCTTCCTCCCTTCCTTCCTTCCTTCCTTCCTTCCTTCCTTCCTCCCTTCCTTCTTTCCTTCCTTCCTCCCTTCCTTCCTTCCTTCCTTCCTTCCTTCCTCCTTCCCTTCCTCCCTCCCTCCCTCCTTCCCTCCTTCCTTCCTTCTTTCCTTCCTTCCTTCCTTCCTTCCTCCCTTCCCTCCTTCCCTCCTTCCTTCCTCCCTTCCTTCCCTCCTTCCTTCCTCCTTCCTTCTCCCTCCCTTTGTCCCTCCCTTTCTCTTTTCTTTCCTCCTCCCTTATCACTTTCTTTTCCCTTTTTTCTTCTTTTCTTTTTCTTTCTTTCTCTTTGTTCCTTTCCTTCTTCCCTCCTTTTCTCTCTTTTCCTTTCTTTCTTTTTCTTCTTTCATTTTTTCTTTCATTAGCACCCTTCCCTCTGTTTTTTGTTTCACAAGATTTCAAAACACACACACACACACACACACACACACACACACACACACACACACACACAGTTAAAGATCAACCAAACCAAGGGGCATGTCTCATAGACTAATGGGGCTGGGGCAGCGCCCTGGGCTTTGGAAGCATCTCATTACTCAATGTTCCCAGCTAGTCCACTCTTTCTGACCTACAGACGTGGGAACTCCTGAGAGGAGGTCAATCTGCTCTCTCCCCTGGCTCAGCAATCCCCCCCCCCCCATGCACAGCATGGCCTGAAGTGCGCACAGCAGCAAAACCGTGCTTGGCAGACACTACCTGGGCTGAAAGAAGAAACAGACATCTCCTTAGAACACTGATACAACAGAAAGAGAAACAGAGAAAGGGGAGGGAAAGAGAAGAGAGAGAGAAGAGACAGCGAGAGGGGGGGAATATGAAGAATGAGACAGAACCGAGGGGTAGATGAGAGAGATTGTATGTGAGAGAGAGAGGGAGAGGGAGAGAAACTGTGTGTGTCAGAAAGACATAAAGAGAAAATGTGAAGAATGAGAGAGACAGAGACCAAAAGACAGAACAAAGGGACACATGCATATATGTGTGAGAGAGAGAGAGACAGAGACAGAGAGACAAAGAGACAGAGACAGAGACAGTAAAGGAGTGAGGGAGGGAAAGAGGACAGGAGGGAGAGGGGAGGAAGAAGAGGGAGAGAGAGGGAGGAAGAGACAGAGTAAAATAGAGGGAGAGACAGAGACAGAAAGAAAGCCTGAGGCAGCTCAGTGTACTTGAGGAAGAGAGGGAGGGAGGTAAAGTTTATGCAGAACCAACAGAAGGTAAATGATTTAGGAAGCTCCAACCACAGGGACCATTTTTACCCAACTGGCTTTCCAGAGAGGGCCAGGGGAAAGGGTACAAAGTCTTCTTTGGAAAAAATGTTTCCTGAGATCTTGGAGGCTGAGGCATTTCAGACATCTGCTCAAAGAGTCCTTTGTGCTGCCTGGCTGGGGACTGCCCTGTAGTCCAGAGGGCTGGGAGGGGCAACATTCCATAACCTGCTAGTGTCCAGGGTGTTTCAACCCCACCTCCCTTCCCTTTCCCCATTTAGTTGGTGAAGGTGCAGGTCCTTAGAATCCTTGTCTTATTTGTTGACAGGCCCAGTGGGGCGTCCCAGGTCATCAGCTTGTCCTAGCCACTGTGTTTCCCCCTCATCTGTAAGGGGGGCAGCTAGAGCAAAGTTCTAGGCTAGTGGTGGTGGGGAGGGGTATAAACAGGTCGGTTTTCCTCCTTAATGTGGTGAATTTCATGGATCATGCATGGAGTTAAGGTTAGAATGGGTCTGCCCTCTCCCTCATCCCTACAGCATCACACAACCAAAACAGAAGATTCTTCTGAGTTCCTGTATCAAAGAAAGCCAGGTCCAAATAGGACTAGCTTTCATCTGCCTTTGCAATCCAATTTTGTATCACTTGCTTCTGTTCCTCTCAGACAAGAGTCACATTCTGGTCTCTGTGCCTTTGCCCAGCCCTTTCCATCATCAGGAAAGCATTCTCCTCTTTTCTACCTCTTAAATCGCTCAGTTTCTTCAAGCCACAGATCAAGCCCTGAAGTCACCTTTCCTGGTAGCCCCCACCACTAGTGCCCTCCCTCTTAACCATCTTTCTTTATTTTGTATCTGTTCTGTTTACAACTGTAGCAATCTGTTGCCAAGGCCTGTCAATTTCATCTCTGTGCTATCTCTTGTCTGTTTCAAGTCTACATCTCTTATGTATTTCACCTTTACAGAATCTCTTGTCTATTTCACCTCTGGACCAGCCCCTTCTAACATCTATTTCACCTCTGCAACATCTCTCCAATATGCCCCCTTCTCTCTTCTGACACTACTGCCCCACCTAGATGGGCCCCACCTGCTGCCTCACATCTGGATTTTTGCAATAGATTCTGGGAGGCCTGCCTATCTCAAGTCCTCCCCCCTAATCTAGTCTATTCTCCATTCAGCCACCAAAATGATTTTCCTAAAGCATACATCAAATCATGTCATTCTCCACACATCACTTCTATTCAGTGGCTCCCTATTCCCCCACCAAGTCAAATATAAAATGCTGTTTGGATTTTAAGGCTTTCCTAACTTCCACCCACCCACCCACAACACCCACCCTTCCAGACTTGTTATACCTTAAATCCCACCCTTCCACTTACTCTTCTATTCAGTGGCCTTGACCTTTCTGTTCCTTACATAAGGCACTGGACATTTTCACTGGTTGCCTCCTGTGATTAGATAGTTCTCCTTTCTCATTTCTACCTCCTGGCTCCCTTAAAGTCTTAGCTAAAAGTCCAGCTTCTGCAATTAAGTCTTTCCTGCTCCCTACCCCAGTGCCTTCCCTCTGAAATTACCTTCTTTTTTTAAGGCAAAAACAAAACAACAACAACAAAGAAAAAACTACCACCTCTGGTGTAAGGACTTGCTGAGCCCTGTTCAGGGCTGCTCATCTACCTTTGGTGTCCACCTGTCACCCAAGAAGCTGTAGCATGCACAGCAACCACGCCCCAGTTAAACTGTCTTGGCAGACAGGTTAAACCAGGCTGAGAGTAACAGACAGGTCCCAAACCCTTTGGTGACATGGGGGGGGGGGTGTCTACCCCAAACATGTGAAGACCAGAAAAATGAGTGAATGAAAACAGGTTTTTGTGGTGTTCATGAAGGTGGTAGAAGCAGGCACTGTGGAATACTTGGGGCTTGATCAGACATCAATCACTGCAGCCTGAACCATCATCAGCCATACTAACTTTTGTCTTGCCACTGGACTTTGATAACTCTGGAAAAGTGTGAGGCTGATGATTTTGTGCAATTCTGCCTCATTTAAATCCAATTTGTGAGCAAGTCAAGACATCACTCCCTGATGTCATTGGTCCTCCTCAGAAACAAAGGACAAACAACACATTCCATTGACACTGCATATAAGTGGTTCATAAGTAGTTGTTTGCATATTATCTTTTCTCTCTCTTCAGAGTAGGAGCAATTTGAGGCAGGGACTGTTTTTGCCTGTCTTTGTTTGCCCGTAGTTTAGTATAGAGTGCCTAACACATAGTACCCACAGGAGTGGAGGTGGGGGTGGGGAGAGTTTAGTAAATAAACCTTCATAAATGCTTCTTGACATGTAGACTAGAGCTATCTGAATTCCCACTTGCACTGACAAGATGGGTCCCCAGAGAGTGGTTCCTATATCCCTTCAGGGATCTAGGCTTAGCCTAGGGGTTGAGGGGGTGTTTTCTAAATGTTATCTAGTTCCTGAGCCCCCACCACTGTGCCTGGTCATCAGTTAATATCAGTTAGTCAGCCAGACTCAATAGCTAGCATTTATATAGTGCTTTAAGGTTTGAAAAGGGTTTTACACATTATTTCACTTAATCCTCACAACAGCCCTGGGAAGTACAAACAGCTATTATCTGCATTTTATATGTAGGGCAACCATGTTGAAAGAGAGTGAATGATTTTCGCAGGGCCACACGGTTTATAAGTAACCAGGGCAGGATTTGAACTTGTCTTCCTATCTTCAAGCCCAGCACTCTATTCACTGTACCACCTAGCTGCCAGGAGTGCTGGGCTTACATAAGCCTGGAAAAAGCTGGCCTAGAGTGGTACATGACTGGGGCATTCCACAGAAACCTTCTTCTGAGTCAGGTCAAGCGGCCAATGGAGCTAGGGAATCCTTAGAGAGCCCTCACTTCTTAAATGACTTTTTATTCACTCATCTGTGTGAATGCTAGGTGTAAGCTTCCTGAGGAGATGTACCCTTTCTGTTTCTGTGGGGCTTTTTTGTTTATTTGTTTTGTATTCTCACTGCTTAGCCCAATGTCTGGCACACAGTAGGTGCTCAATAAATACTTGTTGTATTGAATTGCATGACAATGCTATGAAGGTCCAGGGAAGAGACTGCTAAATGTAGTAAACGATGTGGAGAGAGAAAGAGACAGACAGAGAAATAGAGCATTTGCTAAGTTCATAGTATATGTGAGACACTGGGTTTAGGTATGAGACAGTAGGTTAAATGTTGCACATACAAATAGAAGAAATCAAGGCAGTCACTTCTCCCAAGGCATTACATTCTTTTTTTTTTTTTTTTTTGCCTTTTGGAGGGGGAAGGTAGGGCAATTGGGGTTGACTTACCCAAGGTCACATGGCTAGTTTTTTGTTAGGTGTCTGAGGCCGAATTTGAACTCAGGTCCTCCTGACTTCAGGGTGAGTGTTCTATTCACTGTACCACCTACCCCCCCCCCCAGGGCATTACATTCTTATGACGTAAAGTGATACATGTAGGGATTATGGAAGGATTATTACTACTTGCCACCATAGCAACCCATTTATGCAAAATCAGTCTTTGAGACACCATTGGCCCTTAAAAATTAATCATGCTTTTAAAATTATCATTTACTTAATGATAAGGCAAAAATGAGCAATCCTCATAGCATTTATTCAATGGAAGCCAAAAGAAGAGAAATCAATATGTAGCAATATGTTACCCCTAAACATGTGTAACACTTTTTCACCCATACACATAGTATCTGTGGGGAAGCTTAGGCACACACAAGAACCTAGCAAGGGGACCATCTGAAGGTGATAGAATTTTAAATGAGCTGTGAAGCATAGGCAGGATTTAGAGACAAGTGGGGGAAACATTTAGTGCAAGAGAAACAGTGACAGGAAAAGAGATAGAGGCAGGGGAGCAGGGTTAGTGGGAGATAAAATATCCACAATCTGTGTCAATGCTATTTAAATTGACCTCTGGCCCTGTACTCAGTGCTGATTATTATTTTGACGTTATCCCAGGCAATATTGGCCCATGGTGATGATGAAAACGTTGAGACATCTAGTAATCATCATTAACTGAACTGTTTGGAAATAGTTTGCTCACCTAGGACATTTATACAAAACAGTCCAATGGCCTATTTAAAATTAAAGAGACCTTTCCTTAAATGAGACTTGCTTTACACGTAGAACCACAGTATAGCACAAAGGCCTGTGTGTGTGTTGCACAAAGCACCCCAGGCTTCTTGGAAGTACAGTGAGATTCCCATCTCCAAAAAACAAGCTGGACAAGGGCTGAGTGAGTGGGTGGCTCCTTGGTGTGATTCCTGGGGTGCCAGGAAGAGCCCCTTGCTTTTCTACTATGGGTCAGTCACGATGCTAAATGGCAGTAAGTCAAGGTTCTGGGATCAAAAGAAGAAAGATAAACATTTCCTGTCATAAAAGGAACCTATTTCTACTGGGGAAAATAACATTAAGATAGGGAAAAACTTTATATGTATATATACACATATGTTTACATATGTGTGCATGTAGATATACATATATGTGTGTGTGAATATATATTAGATAGATAACATTATGATATGTGTCTATGTATATAGACATGTATATATGTGTGTATATATAATATATATTAGATAGATAGATAACATTACAATAAGAAAACCCCATAAAATGCATGCAAAGTAATGACAGGTGAGGAAAGAAAGGGGAGAGGGAGAAGGAAATAAGTGTCTGATACTACACCAGATACTATACTAAGAGATTTTTCACAAGCATCTCCTTATCTAGCTACTGAGGAGGTCAGAACAGGCTTTATGGAGGAGGTAGTGCACGAATAAACTTTGAGAGAAAATGAGGATTCTGAGAGAGGGAGGCAAAGAGGGAAAGCATTTGAGGCATGGGATGTAACCCCTGCAAAAGCATCATGCCCCCACGAACACTCCTGGGAAGAAACTTATTGGCAATTTCATACTATCGTGAGAATGTCTGAGACCAAGTCCTGAATGGGGTCATGGGACAAAAGCATTAGATACTTTACAGCCGGAGAGAAGACAGCGAAAACGGAAGCGGCGCCCCCTTGTTCAAACGCGTCTCTGGTGGATGCCACAGGTATTGGACCTTCGTATTTGTCTCTAAAGGTCACTTGTTAAAATTTAAAGCAGCAACAACAAATTAAAAGATCTGAAAGAACTCACTGAGGAAGGCTATCAACCATGTGGCCAAGGCTGACTGACCCCTGGGATAGTTGCTGAGAGGGAATGGGTGGGGGGAGATGCTGGAGGAAGCGCCCGATTCCAGAAGCTAGTTGTGAAATTTTCAGTGTGAGCCTTTGCTAAACAATGTAAACACTATAAATCAGGGCCTGGTTTATTGTTTTGATTGCCTAGACTTAAGAAAGTGAGAAAAGGAAGAGAAAAGGTTGATAATGAAGATTAAAGGTAAAGTGTGCCCTGTAGTATGTATGTGTGTGTTAAGCATTTAGCAGCACACTCTCCATGGGGGCCCACCTATATACTGTTGGGGAGGGCAGAGCAGAGGGGGGCTCAGCTCTAGAAGTGAAGGGTAGAGGGTCTACCCAGAGGGTCTGGGGGAGAAGGGGAATGTACCAATGGGGTGGGGCGGGGAGCAGCCCCTCCTCAGAAGTCCTTGCTAATTTCACTTGTCAGCTTCCCTCTGGGCTACCTCAAATCCAGGAAAAACTCTTGGCAAACCCTCCTCACTCCTTTCAGGTGCCATTAAACACTTCCTGGCTCCTGGCAAGCTTTGTTATCTTAATGTGTCACTTCGAAGGGCCAGTGGGCACCTCCTAAATTCATAAACTCTACCATAAAGAGGGTTGAAGTCCTGAATCCTGTCCCACCCACCATAAAACTGGGGGCCCTCCTGGAGGGAGCAGCCAGCCTCACAGTGAGGGAGCTGGTCGCTGTCCGAGGCTTTTCATCTCCTTCCAGCCTCAGGCAGCCAAAGGTTGACTGCTTGCACTTTCTTGGCTGGCTCCATCCCTCCCTCGAGGAGGGTGTTGGCAGCACCTCCTCCTGGGCCCCAGATGTGCACCCAGAGAAGGGATTGCCTGCCTGTTTCTGGGATTCGCAGCTCTGTAAACTGTGGCTTCATGAACATCTGCCCTCTTTCCTTCCACGCTGGGAAGCTTGGCAGGCACTCCTGACCCCACCCCCCCTTGGCGAACTTGGAACCTTCTCCTTTAGTCCTTCTCCAGGGAGGAAACAGAACAAAACAGAACCATCCCCAGGGCCTTTATCCCCCAGGGCCTCTGATTTGGGGCAGGGGGTCCCTGTTTGCTATTTTGAGAGCAGAGGGGAAGGGTTCCTGCAGCTGAATCATATCACTCAGAGATGAGCTTGTACCTTCAATCTTTTCCTCTCCAGGTGGGAGTATTAAAAGGCTGTTTTTCCTCCTCTCCTTTAACCCTGAGTCCTTTGGTGGAAGGACAACAGTTTCCTCCCCATTTGTCAGGGATCAACTTCCTCTGACTCCTTTGTTCTCAGCCTCTCTACCTTGTCTCCATGGCGGCCAGCAAAGAGGAAGGTCGACTTTGAGCTTCAAGGGACCTTAGTGGTCACCTAAGGCAAGCACTGTTATTTTACAGATGAGAAAGCTGATTATCAGTGGGTTGATCTGACTTGTCCCAAATCTCACAGGGAGTAAGCAGCAGGCAATGTGGGACCTCTATCTTCGAATTCCCTTCAAATTCAGGGCTTTGCTATCTCACTGAAAACCTTTTCAAAATCCAAAACAAACCCAGAGAATCCAAATTTTATCTGTGAAGAGTAACAAATGAACCAGATTTGAACACCTTAGTACAAATCACTCTATCAGATGAGCCCACAGAGAGAAGAGCTGGAGAAAGGTAGGTCACAGGACAGCAAGGTTTTGAAGAAGAATAGGGGGATGAAAAGCAAATATGTCTTGGATATAGGGGACAATGAACAGAGAAAACAAATGGGGGACCCTACAATCCAGGAGGCATTGACTATCTGTGTTAGGTGGTGAAGGAGCCAAAAAAAAAAAAGGATCCTATGAGAAGAAGGGAGGTGGAGGACCCTAAAATACATCTTCACCATTTCTCCTTTCTGCCTTGTGCCTGAAGAATGCTACATTTCAGTGACTCAGACTTATGAGAAGTAGTGTGATTCAGTGGATAGGGCTCCAGTTTCAAAGTCAGGATGATCTGCGTTCAAGTCCCACTCCTGATATATACAGCTCATGGAACACGAGCCAGCCATGTTCTTTAACCTCTCAGCACTCTTGACAGCTTTATAACATTAACTTGCAGAGAAGGCGCCAACCTACCTTGATAGAGGGGTTTCCTCACCTGGAAGTATATACAAATTCATTCTAGTTCTCATCCCTATCACAGATTTAGGGAACATGCTATCAGAACATCAAGGCCACTGTTCCCCCCAGCAGCCCCTGCTTAGTTGAGTCTGGGGGGATTCCATGAGGACTGTTGGATAATGGAGAATGCCACAGTTGGGGGATTTCTGGGCAGGCAGGGGCTGGAAGTGTCACCTGAATAATTCAGTAACAGTAGTCAGGATTTAGCTCAGTTAGGGTTAGGGTTAGGCCTAGGGTTAGGGTTAGGTTAGGGTTAGCTCAGGGAACTAAAAGGCCAGAATGTCAAGTTATGTGTGTTGGGAAAAGAGGCTTAACTGGTACCTGTAGTTGAAGGAGCACATGGACACTAGGTATTCTCCAATACATCCTTCAGTGTAGCCTTGGGTCTGGTGTTGGTCATTCTGGAAGCTAAACTCTAGCTAGAGAAAGATCTAGTTATCGTATTATGAGTTTGGGTGTCTGAAGGGCTTTGTGTGTAGTGAAGAAAATTGTGATCTTTGGAGAGAGTGAGCAAAAAGTTAGTGTGAGAAGACAGTCTCCTAGTGAGTGAGTGACAGGGCAAGTGAAGGGCAGAGGAGTCCCAAAGTATGTAACTCTCTGGTCTAAGAGGGAATGTGTGCTGGGCTAATGTGCTATCTGCACCAGCATACTTAGAGCAAAGAATTAGACATTCTGAGCTCCTCCAATTCCATTTTGGGAAGGGAATGCTAGGTGGGGATGACCTTGGACACTGTAGGTGACATTCTGTGTCACCTGGGACTTTTGCCCTCTTTGCACTTCATAGCAATAGCTGTCTCTAAGGGGCAACAGATACCTAGAAGAATTCACTTGGAAAACTTCATGACACTATAGGGTCTTAGCTAGTCTTTCTTTAGTGGTTTCCTAAAATCCTCCACAAATTTGTTAAACAAGGCAAATTTTAATTCACTTTCCTATTTATAATAAAGGTATACCTAAACAAAATCACTGCAACCAGAATAAAAAAATAAGTTGGGGGGGGGGGAAGTAATCTTGGCAGCAAATATCTCTGCTAGGGATCTGATATCAAGATTATATATAGAAACTGACACAAATAGATTTAGAGTCATTCCCCAATGGAAAAGTGGTCAAAGGATACAAACAGCTCTCAGAAGAATTGCAGACTTCACTCCTTAACCATTTCACCTGCCCTGGACCACCAAGTCCTAAAGGACTTAACCTTTTTCTGCCTGAACTATGGCCTGGGAATGATTGGCAGTTGTCATAATCTCCCACTACATTGAATACCAGCTCCAGCCACACCACTCTCTGGCCATCTCATTGCCATTTCATTTCATTTGTAGCCCATATCTATACCCCCCTCAAAACACACACACACACACACACACACACACACACACACACACACACACACACACCCTTTCCAATTCTTTTTTTGCTTTAAATAGTATTTTATTTTTTCCCACAATTAGAAATCAAGAAAAATTTTAGCATTCATTTTCACAACGTCTTGAGTTCCAAAATTTTCTCCCTCCCTCCCCTCTTCTGAAAATAGTAGGCAGTTTAATATAATTCATACATATGCTATCATGTAAAACATATTTCCATATTCATCATGGTTGTGGAAGAAGAAACAGATCAGAAGTAAAAAAAAAAACCACAAGGAAGAATAAAGTAAGCAGAAAAAAACATGCTTCAATCTGCATTCAGAGTCCATCAGTTCTTTCTCTGAATATGAATAGTATTTTCCTTCATGAGTCCTTTGCACATGTCTTGGATCTTTATGTTGCTGATAAAAACTGAATCATTCATATGATCATCACATGATGTTGCTGATACTATAGACAGTGTTTTCCTGGTTCTATTCATATCACTTTCCATCAGTTAATAAAAAGTCTTTTCATGTTTTCCTTTACACTGTGTGTGTCTCTCAGCTTCAAGTGTGTTTCTTGTAAGCAACTGTAATGGAAATGCAGATTTAAAGATCTTCCCTGCCCCTAGCTTAAGTGCACCTGGAGCCTGTGGTGGGAGGCTTGTTTTTCAGGAAAGCCCACACCTTGATACTTTGTGATTGGGCAGTGGGTCAAGGAGGTTGTTACAATCTTTGAGCCAGGAGAAGGCTATATAAACTCTTATGAGGGGCTTTGCTTTGGGGCTCCCTTTGAGAAGTGTTGTGTGATTTGACCAGATGAGACTCTGGGAAGCCGTTGTTGAGAGCCCCCCGGCTTTGAAAACCCAGATGTTGATGCTTCCCTCTCTGGTAACTGTGACTTGGTATTGATGCATGTAATATTGGGACAGTTTGGAAGCCTGTCTGATCTGTAAGTTCTGTAACTCTGAAGTTCGGGGTGCTGACCTTTTTCCCCTGAACTAGGTAATGTATGTTTGTTTGATTAAAGTAAGCTTGTTAACCCATTTTGAGTTGCTTTCCTTTTGAAAAGCCGATCTAAGAACCTGTGTTGGCAGTCACCCTGGGGATATTGGGGTGCTTGCTGCTACAGCAACATATCATAGGATACTGATTTTTTAATCTACTCTGCTATCTACTTCCATTTTATGGGAGAGTTCATTCCATTCACATTCACTGTCATGCTTACCACCTGTGTATTTCTCTCCATCCTATTCTTCTTCCTGTTTGTCCTCTCTCTCCTTTCACCCTTTCCTATATCACCAATGTTTTGATTCTGTCTACCACCTCCCCTGATCTGCCCTCCCTTCTGTCAGTCCTCACCCCTCCTTTATTGAATGTCCTCCCCTCCTACTTCCCTGTTGGGTAAGATAGATTTCTATGTTCATCTGATTGTGTATATTATTCCCTCTTTGAGCCAATACTAATGAACTAAGGTTCAAACAATGCCTATCACCTCCCAATCCCATCTTCCCCTCCACTATAATAGATCTTTCTTGCCTCTTGATGTGTTAATTTATCCCATTCTACCTCTCCCTTCCTCCTGCACCCATTTAACTCCTCTTTCTCATCCCTTTATTTTATATCATTCCCTCAGACACACCTTATACCCCTACCCTTTATATATGTTTATTCTTTCTATCTGTACTGTTAGTGATACAATTTTTAAAAATTAAAAGTATCATCTTGCTGTGTAGGGATATAAACAATTTAGCTCTATTAAATCCCTTATGTTTTCTTTTCCCTTTTTACCTGTTTATGCTTCTCTTGGGTCTTGATAATGAAGGTCAATTTTTTAAATTTAATTCTTGTCTTCTCCTTATAAAAGCTTGAAATTCTTCTATTTCACTGAATGATCATTTTTTCCCTTGATGTATTATGCTCAATTTTGCTGGGTAAGTGATTCTTGGTTGTAGTCCTAATTCCTTTGACCTCTGGAATATCATGTTCCATGAACTCCAGTCCTTTAATGTTGCAGGTCCTGTGTGACACTGATTGTGACACCCCAATATTTGAATTATTTCTGGCCATTTGCAGTATTTTTTCCTTGATCTGATAGTTCTGAAATTTGGTGATGATGTTCCTTGGGGTTTTTATTTTGGGATCTCTTTCCTGAGGTGATTGGTGGATTTATTCAATGCTTATTCCACCCTCTGATTCCAGGATATCAGGGCAATTTTCCCTGATAGTTTCTTGAAAGATGCTGTCCAGGCCCTCCTTTTGATTATAACTTTCAGGTAGTCCAAGGATTCTGACATTGTCCCTCCTGGATCTATTTTCTAGTTCAGTTGTTTTTTCTGTGAGGTATTTTAGATTTGTTTATATTTTTTTTTTCATTCTTTTGAATTGTTTGATTGATTCATGATGTCTCATGGAATCATTAGCTTCCACTTGCCCAATTCTAACTTTTAAGGCGGTGTTTTCCTCGATTACCTTTTGTACTTTCTTTTCCATTTGACCAATTGTACTCTTTAAGGAGCTGTTTTTTCAAGTAGATTTTTCTATCTCCTTTTCCATCTGGTCAATTCTACTTTTTAGGCAGTTTCCCAAGCTTTTGGGTCTTTTTTTTTCATAATTCTCTTGCATCGTTCTCATTTCTTTTTCCTGTTTTTCTTCTACCTGTCTTCTAAGATTTTTAAGCACCTTCAAGAGCTCTTCCATGAGTTCTTCCTGGAGTTGAGACCATTTTCCATTTTTCTTTGGGGTTTTGCCCACAGGTGCATTGACATTGTTGTGCTCTTCTGAGTTTGTATCTTGGTCTTCCCTGTCACCATAATAACTTTCTATGGTCAGATTACTTTTTTTGTTTTGTTTTCTGTTCATCCCTTTCCCCCTTTTTTGGCCTTTTTTCTTCCTTTTAAATTTGAGCTCTATTCCCAGGATGGAAGGGGCACTGTCTCTGGCTTCTTGTATTAATGACTACAGGCCCTGGCTGTTTACCTAGCCCTGGGTCCCATGGGGGACGCTTGTGTCTGGTGTTGCATTGTGGGGATGGGATATGGATTGACTGGTGCTGCTGGAGGCTGTAGGGGTCTGGCAGCTTACCTGGTGCTGAGGTGGGATCCTAGTGGTGATGCCTGGTGTGTGCTAAGGCCCAGTGGGATTTTTCTGTATTTCCCCAGGGTTACACTGAAGTACATGGAGGTCTGGGCCCTGGAGGATACCTGTTTACCCTGGGCTGCATAGAAGCTAAATCATAGAGATGCTTATCCCCAGACAATCGGCCACCAAGCAATGGTCCTTTTGTGCCATGCCAACTCACTGGAGAGACAGAGTAACACAGTGAAAACTCTATCAGCTTTAAAGTCAGAAGACCCATATTCATGTCTTGCCACTGTCACTGTGGAAAGTGTAATGGATAGTCACTCAACAATCTCTCTGGGCCTCAATTTCTTCATCTGTAAAATAAGGAAGTTGACTAAGAAGGTCTCTGAGGCCCTTGCCTTCTTAAGGTGAAGAATGGTTGTGACCTTCACTGGAGAAGATACAAGACAACAAAATCTCAGAACCTTGACAATACAGGCGTATGTGGCTACAGCAGATTCATAGAAGTGTTTCTCTTTAGAACCCCATGAGGCTCATAAAGTAAATGAATGATAATAGCTAGCTTAGCTTTTTTTCTGAGAAAACAGACACAATTTCATCAGTGTACAGAACTCCTGGTGAAACACATCTTCTACCAATGCAAGTCACTATTTGCTCTGCAACTTTTGGGGACACTGAGGGTATCCAGGGTCTCACAGCCAGTGTATGTTAGAAACACGACTTGAACTCAGGTCTTCTGAGTCTGAGATCAGCTTTCTCTCCACTATACCATGTTTCCTTCCCCTACGCCAAGCTCTCCTGCAAAATATTTAATGCGCATTATGGTACAAGGTTCCCAAACCAACCCTTTAAATCAGTCAATTAATCCATAAGCATTTATTAAATGGCTGGTGTGTACTGGTAGGGCTGTTAAACATAGTATAAAAACAAGAATGGAAAAGTCCCTGGCCCCAAAGAAGCATTTTATTAGCAGAAACAACATGTATATAGATGAGTTAAAACATATGTATATAGATATATTTGTATATATACACATACATGTATATACGTATATTTGTATGTATATTTATATGTAATACAAAGGTAAATTGGAAGGTGCTAGTCATTGGAGGTCTAGTGTATTATTACATATTTCTAGAGCTTAAAGGGACTTCAGAAGCCATCTAGCCAACATTACCATTTCATAAGAGAGAAAAAGAGAGACAGAGACTTAGTAACTTGCCAGGGTGATATAGAGATTGATTTGCCCAGAGTTAGAGGTGGAGTGTTATGCAAGCCCAGGTTGTCTGGCTTCAGACCCAGCGCTCTCTCTACTGTACTATGATGCCCATTTTATAAACGAGAAAGCTAAATCCCAGGGAGAGGAATGAATTGACCTGAGTTTTCAATCTCAGTTTCAAAGGTGAGATTTGAACTCCCAACTCTCCTAACCCCAACAAGACCAGTGCTCTCTCCATCCCATTATGGACCAAAACAGAAAGCACATCTGGTCTTTTTTGTCAGTTGCTGGGAATCAGCCTCACAGGCGTTTTGTTCTTTCTCTCTATTACAGGTCACACAAGAGAGTCACTGAAGCTCCACTGATTAATCTGGGGGTGTTTATTATCTGCCACAACACACCCAAACAGTTTTCACTTCTCAGAAACTCCCTCATTGTTACAACAGCATCTCCCACCATGAGCACATTATCTACCTGTTAAGTCAACAAAGCAACAGAAACAACAGGGCTCTTTTCTATAGCATTTAATAGCTTATAAACTGTTCCCTCTTGTAAACAACCCTCTGAAAAGTGAGTTCTTGCCCCCTGCTGTACAGATGATGAGCAGGTAGGTGGTGCAGTGGACAGAGTGCTAGGCCTGGAGTCAGGAAGACTCATCTATATGAGTTCAAATCTGGCCTCGGATACTTACTAGCTATGTGACCCTAAGCAAGTCACTTAGCCCTGTTTGCCTCAGTTTCCTCATCTGTAACATGGGCTGGAGAAGAAAATGGCACTTCTCCATTGCCCTTGACATGATATTTACATGATATTCATTTTCAATGAAATGCTTCCCATATTTTCAGATCATGCAAAACTGGGAGATAACACATCGAATGACAGAATCCAAAGGGATCTTACAAGGGAAGAACAATGACGTAATAAGGTGAAATGTAATAGGATTAAATATGAAGCTCCATGTGCACACACAGGATGACACTGAAACTCTGAGTTGGAAGGAAGTCAAGAAATGTGAAGGAAGGAGGTCAGTGGAACCAGATCTTCACCTACATTATAAGTCAGTGATTGTCAAAACTCTCTGGTGCTGGCTAAGAGAGAGAACAGCAGATCAGTGGAACAGAGTAGACATACCATCTACAGCAACAAATGAATATAGTAACCTAGTGTTTGGTAAGTGTAAAGGCTTAAGTTTGGGGGATAAGAATTCATTATTTGGTTCAAAAAATGTTGGGAAAGCTTGAAAGCGGTCTGGCGGAAAAATGGGCATAGACCAAGATTTTACACCATCTACCAAGATAAGGTCAAAATGGATAGATGACCTAGATAAAAAAGGAGATATTACAAGAAAATCTGAAGAGCATGGAATACATCACCTGTCAAACTTCTAGATGGTGAACAATTATGAACAAACAAGAGACAGATAGGGTTGTGAGATGTAAAAGGGGTGATTATGATTATATCACATTAAAAAGGTTTTGTACAAATAAAACAAATGTAACCAAGATCAGAAGGAAAGCAGAAAACTGTAAGCAAAAAAAATTTGTAGACAGTTTATCAGATAAAGGTCTCATATCTCCAGTGTCTAAAAATCTTTGTAAACTTTATAAGAATACAAGTCATTACCCAACTGATAAATGGCCAAAGGATATGAACAGCAGTTTTCTGATGAAGAAATAAAAACATTTATAGTCACATGAAAATATGTTCTAAATCATTATTGATTATAGAAATGCAAATTAAAACAACTTTGAGATTTCTTCTTATACCTATCAGATTGGCTAAAATGATAGAAGGGGAGAATGACAAATGTTGGAGGGGATATGGAAAAAATGGGACCTGAATTCATTGTTGGTGGATCTATGAACTGATTTTGGAAAGAGATTTGGAATTATGGCCAAAGAGTTATTAAATGGCCTACGCCCTTTTATGCAGCAATAAAAGACCTCTTCGGTCTTTTCCTACTATTAGGTCTGTTTTTCCCAAGAAGAAAAGAGCCTATATACTCTCAAATGTTTATAGCAGCTCTTTGTGGCGGCAAAGATCTGTAAATTGTGAGGATGCCTGTCAATTGGGGAATGGCTCAACTGGGGCATATGTTCAGGATGCAATATTCCTCTGCTCTAAGAAATTATGCGCTCAGTGATTTTAGAAAAGCTTAGACACACCTCCACAAAATAATGAGGAGTGAAATGAGCAGAACCACGAGAGTGTGGTATACAGTAACAGCAACACTGTTTTAAGAACAATAGTAAGCAACCAAGTCATCCTGACTATTATAAATACCCAAATTAGCCACAAAGATCCCTTGAAGGAAGATGCTGTTTGTATCCAGAAAAAGAACTCACCCTGGCTGGGAGAGAGAGAAAGGGAGATCGGCGTCTAATGGGAGCCATCTCGAAGTTTGGAGGGAAGGGGAAAAAAGAAAACCACATAACATCGCATATTTGGAAGGAACGGCAAGTTGTACACAATGATCTGCAATTTCAGGTAGAATCCTGTTTTTCTATTACACTTTGTCATGGAAATGCTGTTTTATTTCTTAAGTTCAGAATAAAATAAATAAATAATTTTTAAAAGACTCCAAGAATGAGGAAAAAGGGAAGAAAGTCAGGAAGGGAAGTGAACTGCCATCTAGTCCAATCCATCGCTGAACCAGAATTCCAACAACAATGTACCCAACAAGTGGCCAACCAACTTACTCAAAGACCCCAGGATCTTCTTCAACGGAGCTGTCATCTAGATACACCTCTCCTGTATTCTATTGGTCAAGTTGGTCACAAGTTCTATCATTGGGTCTTTTTAAAAAATCAACTTTACAAGTATGAAATGGATGGGCAACAATAGTTGCTTAGCATCATTGATTTCAAACTGAAAGGAACCTCAGAAACCTTCTAGTTGAACCCCTTCATTTCACAAATTAGGACACTGACTCTCAAAGAGGTTAAAGAGACTCTTCTTTAAAGAGACACACAAGTAAATAATTGTCAAGAGTGGGATTTGAATCTGGTTCTCTGACTCCAAGGCCACTGCTCTTTCTATTTTATCACATGGCTTCCAATGTGAGTTTGTGTTTTAAATAAATAAATAAACAATCTAGGGGTTTCAGGGGACTGCAGGATCAGAACTCTCAAACAGTATGATGTGGCAGTCAAGAGGATTAGCACTTTCTTAGGGGCCATTAACAGAAAAGTGGCATGGATTGGCTGGTGTATCCTGGCCTCACTATCAGGCCAATTATGTTCAGCTGTGAGCACCATGTCTTAGGGGAGGTATTGGCAAGTGAAGAACACGTGGCGGGGGGCGGGGGGGGGGGGGGGATAGATAGAATTATCAGCATAGGAAACTATGTCCTGAAATAGGACCTGGTGAAGGACTTGGAAAGTTTAACCTGCAGAGAAGACTAAGGTAGTATGTGGTTGCCTTCTTCAAGAATCTGAAGAACTGTCTTGTGGAAGAAGACTTGTAGAACATGGACTTGTTCTTCTTAGAGACAGACAGACAAAGACACAGAGACATACAGAGAAATAGAGACAGAGAAAAAGAGGAAGAAATAGAGACAGAAGACAGAAAGACACAGATAGGTAGATAGTAGATAGGTAGGTAGGTAGGTAGATACATAAATAAATAGATACATAGAAGGATGGATGGATAGATGGATGGATGGATAGGTAGGTAGATAGATAGATAGATAGATAGATAGATAGATAGATAGATAGATAGATAGTTGATAGATGGATAGATAGATGATAGATGGATAGATGATAGATGAATGGATAAATGGATGGATGGATGGATGGATGGATAGATAGGATAGGATAGCTAGATCACTTATTAAATGTTTCCTATGTACAAAGCACTGTGCAAATATAACCAAGCAAGACAGTTTCTGCCCTCTAAAAGCACACAGTCTAATGAGAAAAGACAACACATGATGGTGAGGTAGAAAATGGGGGAGTGGGAGGTTGGATACACAGTGAGGAGACAGCCAGGAGGTAGCATGGATGCCTGAAGCCCAGTAAGATAAAGCAACAGCTCACCTCTCAAAGTGGGGAAGCCAGGGCTCAAGTCTAAGATAACAGTGGGCGGAAATGAGCTCCCCATCCTTGGAGGTCTTTAAGTGAGCACTGAATGGCCCCTCTGGGAGAATGCTGTAGAAGAGTTTCCTGAGCAAGCACACTAGGCTAGATTCCTTTCATCTTGGACGTTCTGTGCTTCTAGGAAGCTGGGCAGCTGCCTAATTAGGGCTCATTCCCAGGTCTTCTAATTCTACACCCATCGCTCTAAGACTCCAAACTTCAGAAATTAAAGCCAAAGAATTCCAGAAAGGGACAATGTGATTCTGTCTTCCATACTGTGCTGTATACCCAAACATTATGCCCAGAATTATTCCTCCCTCCAAATCCTGGAATGTTTGTGACTTATGCGATGGAGATTTATTCCTGAAAATGAATTAAATGGCACATTCAGCATTCCCAGGAAGCCTCTGCTTCTCCCTTCTGCAGCCAGTCAAAAGCACATTCCAGATATTGGCCCATCCCAATCAATTAGCACAGACTCAGGGAAATGCGACCTTTCTAGGTCATCTTCTCTACAGGCTTCTTGATACTTCCTGCTCATAATGATGTTATGTCTCTCCAACTGGCCAGAATTAGTGACTTGGGGCCAGCATAACTATTGATTACTGTAGCCCAATCAGGGCTGATCATTTTATTTAAAAAAGGCCCTAATCCTCAACCTCTAAGCACATCTCCACCAACCCATCTCCTAAAGATGGGTTAACTAGGACAGACAACTGGGATCTTGTCCTAGAATGCAGAAATCTAGACATTGCCAACAGCACTGGTTCTCCTTTGTCAGGTAGAAATAAGTGGGTTTAGCATTTAGCCAGGAGGAAGAATTAATTGAAATACAGTTCTATCCTGTGGTAGCTTCTTGCCCCTTACCTCCCCATAGTGCATAACCTCAGGTGAGCTCTTATTTCATCTGGCTTCACTCCATTCTCTCTTCTGGTGTAGCCTCTCCAGAAGCAGCCTTGGAGAGCTTTGCTTCTCAGGGAGGTGACCTTGGGGTTTGCTGAGAGAAGGCATGAAGGAGGTGTTGGGCAAAAGGGGTGGGGGTGGGAGCCAAAAGATGCCTGTCACCAAGGATACATTACTGTTTCCCCCTCCAATCTTTTCCAATCTGCAAAGTAAATGTTTGCTAAATTATTGGCTGAATAACAAGGTCCTACCTTTATGCAAGGACCCCCAGCCCTTCCTCCCTCCTTTTCTGATGTGCAGTAGGCATCTACCCAATGCACAATCACTTGTACAATATAGAAGTCAATGCCCACATGTAAGAGACCATGGATTCGTAAAATACTCAGAGATGTGCAAGGCACTGCACTAGGCAGATTTTTTAAAAGGGCTTGGTCTCTGCTTTCAAGGATCTTATATTCCCTTTTGTTGAACTTCCCGAGGTCCCTCTCTGAAGAGAATAATGTAATTTGGAGTAAATAGAGGAAAGTTGGCATAGTGAAAGCAGCTGAACTTGGAATAAAAGTACCTGGGTTTAAGTCTGGGGTCCATGCCATTTAATACATGTGTCAACTTAGGCAAGTCATTTTAACCTCTAGGCCTCAGTTTCCTCATCTGCAAAATGAACCAGATGATGATCCCTAAGGTCCCTTGAAGGCAGTTCTAAATCTTTTAGCCCTTGGGCCTGCTCACCAGCTGGCCATGGCTGCCTTTTTAATGAATTCTAGGGCAGTATCTCCCAAGAGAACTTTTCTACATGAGTTTCCTTCAAAAATTTGGGGGTACAACTAGCTTTTCCCCAAACTAGGCAGCTCTTATTTCTTCATCCACTCTTTACACGGCATTGCATTCAGTCTTCTGCCCATCCTGGTTAAAGAATAAAACATTCTAAAAGTCACTTTTACCTTTGTTCTGCCAACAGGAATCAGTCACCGGCCAATCCTCACATGTGAATTGGCCTAATGCGGTCTAATCCAATGAGCTCTCACTAATCACCTGCTGTGTGCCATGTTAAAAGTTAGAGTTAAAGGACATGAATGGCAGCGGCACAAAGGTGGGCATGATCAACGTGAGGAAGGGCTTTAAATGCCTTGCTGAAGAGTCTGCCTTTCATCCTAAAGGCAATAGGAAGCCGTTCAGCTCTCTAAATGATGGAGGAGGACACCTGGGCACAGAGAGCGGTACAAGTAGCAACAAAACCAGGGTTCAAATCCAGGTCCCAGGACCCCCAATCTAAGTGTCTTTCCTTTCTGTCATGCCATGTCTCTTTCTGATCTCTGCAGCTGTGAAGATCACTGAATGCCTTTTGAGTCTCTAAATTAGACCAAGTTCTCTTCACATCTAATGGGAGAGGGAAGTGGGAAGAAAGCTCTGGCTTTACTTTTCTTTCCATGATGTGCCTACATTGGCATTGGTGGCAGTCTTGGATATTGAACCCCTGAAGCCATGACAGAGCCTTGACCCTCCTCACTTGCTAAAGCTATGGGTTTACCCTTTGCAAAGACTCTCCTGTTCCACAAACATGTAATGGGAGGCACAGGAGGAGGTTCTCTCTACTCAATGCCAAAACAAACAGATGAGAACTGGAGGGGGTGGGGCAGGAGAGAGCTCCCAAGAAAGAGGAAGCAAAAGCACAAATTAACTGTTTGGTACAATGGAGTTGAAACCCAATCCAACCCAACTAAGCTTGCTCCTCAGTTGTTTCTATAGACTGTTTCTTGGTGCACATGTTCTCAGTTGACTTCAAGTCTATCAATTTCGACTGAACCTAAATGTCTATATTTGTCTGGAAACTTATTTTAGCAAAGATTTGAGTCCAGTTAAGTCTAGCATATTTCCAAGAAACTGTGAGGTTATTGGTTTGTACTTATGTTAGTAAAACTTGGAAAGGACAAATGAAAGGCAGGGGGCAGTCAAAGCAGTACTCCAGCAACAGATTTCTATCCCTTAATGCTTACATTAAAAGGAAGGAGAAATAGAAAACTAATGAATTTAGTTTATAATTGAAGAAATTGGAAAATGAACAAACAAATACACCAAAAGCAAACTCCAAATGGGAAATAAAATCAAAGGAGAAATAAACAAAATAGGAATTCAAAGAACAATTAGATTGATACATCTTTTAAAGTTTGTTTTTTATGAAGACCAACACAAATGATGAAGCAATAGCAAATTTTATTTTTTAAAGATTATAGAGGAAGATCAAATGACCAAAATAGAAATAGTAAAGTAAATTAAGAAGAAATAAAGAAAACTATCAGAATATCTTACACATAGCTAGATGTCAACAAAATTTACAGTATAAAAGAAATGATTGGATATTTACAGAAATATCCAATGGACAAAACAGGAAAGAGCCTAAATAAACCGACTTCAGAAGAAGGAAATAAACAAACCATTAATGGTCTTCCATGTATAAAGGCCCCCAGAGTAGATGGATTCACAAATAAATTCTATCAGAATTCAAAGAAAAAATAAGCTCTATCCTTTTTTTTTTTTGAGTCTCCTCATCTCACCCTGCCAGTAGTGTGAAAGCTACTCACAGACTCAACCACAATCATCATAGAAACTTTGCCCTTTCCACACTGATCCATCCTATGATGCTCTCCCCCTCTTTAGGCAGCCTCATAGCCCTCCATTCATGAAGGAGCCTGAACTCAAGAAATCCACCAGCATCAACACCCTCAGAATCAGGGACTTCAGGCATGTCTCATCACACCTGGCCTCCTATACTTTAGTAACCATGGCCTAGTTCCCTTAATTCTGGGCTAGCATCATCATCATCATCATCATCATTATCATCATCAACACTAGGTCTCCCTGTCTCACCCAGGCTGGAAATTCAGTGGCCACTCATGTGTCTAACCCCCATTGCTGATCAGCATGCAAGTTTGGGTCTGCGATTTTTTAACCTTAGGCAGCCTGCTGGCTCGCCATTCCTGGAAGGTCATCATATTTATGCAAGACTTTGGGAATGTCTGATTGATTTAGCTCAAGGCAGCTCAGACCTTCTGAGCCCAAGAGATCCTCCAGCACCACCACTCCTGGCTGCTTTGATACCTTTAATCAAAGACTGGATGACCATCATATTGTGGGTGCTGGATTGTCTAGCCCACATCTTCCCAACTTTTGCTATGAGAATAGGATGAACTTCTTTATCAAATGTTTTACTAAACTCTAGGTAAACTTGTTCTATCTATGATATATAGATCCCTAGTCTGTCATTCTATTGATTCATTTTAAAAAGAAATAAAAGCTAGTCAGGTTGAATGAAGCCATAGGGCTTCATTTCTAGGTTATCACCCACAGTGCCTTTTCTAGTGTAGAAGGGATTCTGCTTTGGACAGCACTCAGACTGACTGACTTCTGGGGGCCCTTCTAACAGACCTTTCTCTGTGTGATCTCCCTCTATTAGAATGGGGACTTCTTAAGAGTAACTTCTGTCTGCCTTTCTATTTTCTCTTTATACCCAAGGTTTAGAATAGTGCTTTGCACAGGAAATGTCGAATAAAAAATGCTAAATAAATGATTTTTCATCTATTCCTGTCTCCTTTTCTCCCTCCTTTCCTTCCCTCCTCCCTCACTTCTTCCTTTCCTTTCTTCTTCTCTTATCTCCCTCCCTCAATTCCTTCTTCCCACCCTTCCTTCCTACCTCCTTTCTTCCTTTCTTTCCTCCCTTCCCTCCTTCCTTCCTTCCTTCTTTCCTTCCTTCCTTCTTTCCTTCCTTCCTTCCTCCCTCCCTCCCTTCTTCCTGCTTTCCTTCCTTCTTTCCTCCATTCTAGAATAGACGTGAAAGAGATATCAGCCATGTTCTTTGTAAGACTATGGGGGAATATCAGTTTTCAAATAGACAAAGATTGACCATATCTTCATTGAATATTCATTAATTATTTTGAGGCTCAGTAATTGTTGAATTCATTATTTTTCTATTCCACCATGATGTTAGAAATTTAAAGATGAAGCCTTGGCCTTTACTACCATAAGTATCAGGAAAAAAAGACCATAGATCCAGAGCTAGAAAGGACATTTAAGGTCACGAAGACAGATCCCTTCATCTACAGATGAGGAAGTTTGAGGCCCCAAGTAAGAAATTGTGTCAGCTTCTCACGTAGTGAGAGGGAGAGCTGAGATCTGAACCCTGGTCCTTTGACACAAAATCCAATACCCTTCCTAGTGTAGCACCTTCAGAAAGATTCCTGCCTCAACTTCTTGCTAAAACCTTACTTTCAGCCCTCTCTCCACGGGCATGGAAGCCATTCTACAGTCATGGAATCCCCCTAAGATCCACATCATGTGGCATATGCATGCCACCTGAAAAATGGAATCGCTTAGTGCTCCTCTATTAATGAAGACTCTGTCATCACATGAGAGATTTCATTGTAAGAAATGTTCATACTGGAGCTAAAAATAATATTGGCAGCACAGAGACATGGGCCACAGAGTAGAGCACATGGGAAAAGCCCTGGTCCTGGATTTGAAGGACTAGGAGTTCAAATCCTGCCTCTGATGCTGATCATTTACCCCACCTGCACCTCAGCTTCCCCATTTGTAAGATGAGAAAGTTGGCCTAGGTAAGCTGTGATATCCTCCAAGTTCTCGCTCTATGATATTTGGGCCTTAGTTTACTCTTCTGTGAAATGAAACAGTTGGACGATGTTCTCTGATGGATCCCTTCCAAGTTCCTGCAATCCTTGTGGGCTCATTCTGAAACTTAAATGAGAGACTAATAGCTGATGCTGTTTTCATAGACTTTTATCAGGAAGCAGGAGCTGTTTCAATTTTGGTTTTTTTGTACCCACCTGGGAAAACAAGGTTTGGTCCTTAGTAGGTGTTTGTTGACTGACAGAAATTTAAGACGTGTAAAGCACTTTGCTCCTGACCAACATTGAATGTCAATTGGGCATCATCTCTATTTTACAAATTATTAACCTATAGCCCAGAGGGCTTAGGGTGCTTGTCCTGGGTTGCAGAGGTTGGTGGGGGCAGAGCTCAGCTTGGACACTGGTCTCTCACCTGGGAGTCCAAGACGCTGGCAAGGACACCATGCCACCTTGGAAATGGACCCAAAGTATTTCGTCAGACTCCAAAAGTCCCATCAACATCATGGGTGAATATCTGATTCACGTTTATTTTATCTCATGGTTTTCTTTTATTTTTGAATCCCCCTATAGGAACTCCTGCTTTAGTTTTCATGTTGTTTCCCTTTTTTCTAAACAGAGAAAAAGAGAGTCTGCGCAAGTCAGTGAAATCTGGCCCCTCCAATTCCAAGAGTCTCAAAAGTTCAATGTCTAAAGGAATGTGACAGGAAGAAAGGGAGGGAGACAAGAGGAGAGATATTTACCTCTCCCAGAGAAGTAGCCAGACCTTTAAAGGAGCAGTTGAGCAGGGGTAGAGGGTGATAATTAGAGGTAAGAAGCCATTGCCTTTCTTTAGGAGACTTTAGTAGATTAAGAGCTTGTTTTTTTCTTTTACCAAAAGATCCAGAGCGAGAAAAACATTGGAAAGGCAGGTAATCCCAGAGGGATTGAGAGCAGGCTGTTTTATTGATCCTGAGGGAGAGAGGAGAACCCCCTTCCAACCCTAAAAAGAGGATTCAATGGCCTTTAAAAGTCAGGTCCTATCACTGCAACAAGTAGGGCCAGGTGGAGTGTGAGGGGAAGAGGACAAAGAAAGAAGACAGAAGGAGAAAGTTAGGCTGGAGAGAGAGACAGACAGTCAGACAGAAACAGAGAGATAAAGAGACAGAGCAAGATAGACAGGGTGAGAAGGGAGAGGGAGAGGAAGAGGGAAAGGGAGAGGGAGAGGGAGAGGGAGAGGGAGAGGGAGAGGGAGAGGAAGAGGGAGAGGGAGAGGGAGAGGAAGAGGGAAAGGGAGAGGGAGAGGAAGAGGGAGAGGAAGAGGAAGAGGGAGAGGGAGAGGGAGAGGAAGAGGGAGAGGGAGAGGGAGAGGGAGAGGAAGAGGGAGAGGGAGAGACAGAGAGAGAGAGAGAGAGAGAGAGAGAGAGAGAGAGAGTGCTTACTCCAGGCTAACAGGGACAGAACCTATTGATTCTTGCTTCTTTGTTTTCTTTGTTGATAAAAGGCCTATTGAAAACAGCAAACCAATCAGCGCTTATCAGCGCTTATCAGCGCTTATAAGCACTGCTGGGAGATGCCCAGGTTTATCCAGGAAATGTGTACTTGGCTTCTCAGGCAGCAGTTTGGGTCCAGCCACACATCCCTGTCCTGACATCTCCACAGAGCCGGGCCATGGCTAGTCACCCACTGATTGTGGCCCCCCCAGCCTCCCTGAGGAAGCCCCTGAGTGTCCCAAGCAGACTTCTGCTGGGACCTGGACCTGCCAATCTTTCTTCTCGGGTTATGCTTGCAGGGGGCCACCAAGTGATTGGACACATGCATGAGGAAATGTTTCAGGTAAGTGGGTGACCCTCTCCAAACTCTCTTTAGAAACATGTTTAAACTTCAGAATAGCAGAAGGTTGGAGTCTGAAGCCATGTTGGACCTGGAGGCAGGAGAGAACTGCCTTTGAATCCTTGCTCTGGCACTTACTATCTGTGTGAATAACTTGGGATCAGCAGGCCTCAGTTTTCTCATCTTTAAAATGGAGATAATAACACTTGGAGAGCCTCTAGCCCAGGGTTGCTTGTGGGGGTGACTAGACAGGTATGTCCAAATGAAATAAAAACAAAACTCTAAGCTGTTAACCTCTTACTGAAGTTTCAGAGCAACACTGAGAGAGCAACAGGAGCCTGGAGCTAGGAGGACTGTAAGAAAACAGGAAATCCAATACCCTCATCTACAGGGACATAAACTGAGGCCTAGCTGTCATAGAATCACGGCATCTCAGATGTAGGGCTGTCTGTACATAAAGTGCTCTGAAAACCCTAAGGTACTATACAAACGTCAACTATTTTGATCAATTAATCAAAAAGCCCTTATTAAATGCATACTATGTGGCAAGAACTGTCTAGGTGCTGGGGATACAAATCAATTAATCAATGAGCATTTACTATTCACCTACTCTGTACCAGACACTCTCTTGGGTGCTAAATATCAAGCACCCAAAATATCAAGCACCAAAAATCAAGCACTCCCTCTCTTCAAGGGGCTAACATTCCATCAAGAGAGACAACATGCACATGCACACATACAGCCACAAAAGAGATTCAAGGGGATTGGAGGGGAAGGCCGAGCAGCAGGGGGATTAGGAAAGGACTCATGTAGAAAGGAACACTAGAGGTGAGTCTTTAGGAAACTTGGGGTCCTAAGAGGCAGAGATGAGAAAGAAGTACATTTCAGGCACTGGGGATAAATAGTGAGAGGCAGAGAGATGGGAAATGAAAGGTCATTTATGAGGAAGAATTGATACTAACGAGGGTGGTGATGATGATGAGGGGTGGTAGTAGTGCTGAGGATGAGGGGATTCTAATTCAAGTGCCAGTTAAACCAAAGAGCTTCTGAGGTCTCCTCTAACTCAGATCCTATAATTCTGTGAAATGAAATAACAGCTGTAACAGGTGTATCTCAAGAAACCTGAGTCCCAATCTAGCCTCTGCCAATAACTGAATATATGACCTGGCACAACTTACTTCCACTCTCTGGACCTCAGTTTTCTCATCTGTAAACTAGAAGGGTCAGGCTAGATGATCTCTCAGGTTATTTCCAATTACTTACTAAATGTCTGCCCAATTGAATTAAATTTAATTCTTTCAATATGGAGTGTTTGATCCAGTAAGTACCCAATGGCTATTTAATGAGTGACGTTGGGGGAATAGGTGAGAGTTGCCCAGCCTCCCTGTTTCAGTCCCTCCAGAAGGGCCAAAAGGGTCACTGGCCTTGGATTTTGCCTTTCAAGGTCTCATTCCTGAAGCTCTTCTGATTGTCTCTGTTTCCAGTTCTCAGGAAACTGAAGGTTTAACCAACAACATTGTGACCTGAGATTGCACCATTCTGGTCATGCTTAGCACTCTAAGCTCTTTGTCTCAGTTTTTATGATTTAGAACCAACCTTTAAAGTCCAATCTCTTCATCTTCCATAGGTGGAAAGAGAGGCCCAAAGCAAGAAGGTTCATAGTGTGTCATTAACAATTTGGAATTCCCCCAAATCTAGTGTTCTTTCCACTACAGCTTGACCAGGTGAGATGAGTTTAAGGGAGCTTGTGGTTAGAGGCTCCTGAAATCAGCTTTGGAAGGGACCTTAGAGGCTATCCAGTACCTCATTTGACCAGTTAAGAAATTGAGGCCCAGAGAGGCTAGTTGATTTGCCTATGGTCACAGGGAGTATGCAGCAGAGGTCAGATTTAGCCTCTGCTCCTTCCATCCCAGAGTAAGTACTCTACCACACTTACTGATTCAGAGCTGGAAGGACCTTTGACTCCATCCAGGTCAATGTCAATTTTACAGATGAGGAAACTGAAGTCCAGAAGTGAAGTGACTTGGCTAAGGTCATGTATTTTCCACATTAAAATAACTTTCTGGGTAAATAATCCCTTTCACACTCACTTGTTCCAAAGTCATCAGCAGAAAACAGGGGAACATATCTCCATTGTCAGTACAAAACCTTTGTTTACAGTTCTGAGAAACAAAGAAACCAGCTATTTGTCCTACTTAAGAATTGTCTTCAGGAAAGTTCAAATTCTTTGGTCACTGACCAGAGTGATTTGAGAGGGGGTGGGGTGCACATGCCTAGATAGGAAACTGAGGCTGATAGAGACTAAGTCACACAGCTATTAAGTGTCTAAGGCAGAATTTGAACTCAGGATCTCCTGACTCCAAAACCAGTGACCTCTTCATTATGCCACCTAGTTGCCAAACAGAGACACCAAAAGAGAAAGATAAAAATGGAGGTCAAGAACAATCAAGGCTCTTTTGAATTCAGAATACATAAAAAGAAGTAGAGTGAAATACGGATGGAAAGGGGGATTATGGAGAACTATGACTCCATTATTGGTAGACTCAGACTCTTCATCACAAATAGAAGATGGAGGCAGGAAGGACTTTGGGCCATCCCACCAAGGCATTATGTTGACTCTGTCTGCCTCCATGAGATGGTTTGTTATTTTTCCCAGTTCCCTCACAAGGATCATGGTAGGAAGGGAATACAAGTATTAATGTGCTCATTTTATGGCTGAGAAAACCAAAGTCCAGAGATAGTAGATGACTTGCTCATGGTCATATATCTAATTAATCTCAAAGCCAGAATTTGAACTCAAGTCTCCTAACTCTAAATCCATATTACACCATACTTGTCTTTGCCTCCTTCAATTTCTCATCACCCTTCTGTTGGATCTCTCTTACTACCTGTATGTCCTTGGGGAAACCACCTCAATTTCTTCATGAGGAGGTTGGACTAGAGGTGGCCTGAGGTTCTTCAAAGCTCTAGAGTGATAATCTTATCTCATGCATTTTTCCTGGTCTCCTTGTTAGTAGGAAACTTCTTCCAGAGGGGGGAAAGAAGTCAAAGAAAGTAGAGAGAAACAGAGGTAGGTAGGTAGATAGATAGATAGATAGATAGATAGATAGATAGATAGATAGATAGATAATAGACAGATAGATGAGGAGGAGAAAATGAAAAAGGGAGAAAGAGGCAAAAACAGAAAGAGGGAGAAAGACATGGACAGAGATAAAAGAAAGAGAAAGCTAGAGAGAGGGTATCTGAGTCCTTCCCTTGAGGTAAGGGTAGCAGTTGTATCTGTATTCACTGCCCTGTCTAGCATGATGTCTTATATATAGTAGGCACTTAATAAACTTTGTCTTTAAGAACCCTCTGTTGGGATAAAAAAAATTCCCTGGTCAGGCCAATGCCCAGCTGGTGGTCACACGGCACTCACTGCCTTTTTTCTTTACTTCAGATCATGAATGAGATCAAAGATGGCATCCGGTATGCTTTTCAAACCCAGAACAGGCTCACCCTGGCCATCAGTGGCTCTGGACACACAGCTATGGAGGTTGCCATGTTCAACCTGATTGAACCAGGCGACTCCATCCTGGTGGGAGTGAATGGCATCTGGGGACAGCGGATAGTGGAGATGGCTGAGAGGATCGGTAAGTAAGCCACTTCTGTCTTGGGGGACTACCTAGACTCAGACCAAGACTGAGTAGGTAAGTGACTTTAGAGCGGGACCCATTGAAGAGAAATGTAAGCTACTGTTGGATGAACGGTATTACAGGGACAGAAATTTTGAGCTGGAAAGCATAGTCCAACTCTCTTATTTTACCAATGAGGAAACTGTGACTTCAGAACCATTGTGAATCCCTAAAGGAGCACTATAAATGAGAGAATCCCTACTCTGAAGGAGCTTACATGCCACTGTAGTTATCTATTTTAAGTGACTTGGCTTGCCTAGGGTTACACAGCTAGTAAGTGTCTGAGGCTGAATTTGAACTCAGCCATTCCTGATTCCTCTAGCCATTGTGCCATCTAACTGCCCACTTTAATTGACTGGTTTAATCCAGATCCATTGTCTGCCATACTTAAATTTCTTACCTTCCCACAGTTCTAGGGCATGACTGTACTGAATAGCCATCTATAAACTAGGGAGAGATATTTCCAGGAAGAGTGACAGGACACATAGCAATACCTTTGGTTGCCACAAGTCCTGTCCAGTCCAACTTGTGGTCAAACATTTCACCAAGAACCACTTTCCATGTGCAAAATTCCCCCAAAAGGCAGCTCCCTGACCCCAAGAATTTCCCCATCTTCCAGAGCTTTCTAGAATGAGCTAATCATGGGTCTGGGGCAGTTCTTCCACATGACCAATACCACATTAGAGCTTCCCATCTTGTCCTAGCAACAACCACTCAAAGCAAAGGAAATGAAATGGAGGAGTGTGGCTCTCATTGGGCTTAATGATTGATCAGACTGCACACATTTCACCACAATTTCCAGTGCAACTTCTTAGGAAGTCAGTTCAAAAGAGATGGGTCATTATTCCAAGTTCATGTTAATGGACAACCTAAGAGAGTCACAGAGGGAGCTACAGAATTTTTCATGACAGTAGGATTTCATGGGAAAGGGTTTCCCAAATCTCCTTTCCAGACTGAAGTTAATGGACATGATTTAAAGCCACTTATTATCTGGGTAACATTGGAAATGTCACTTCACTCACTGAGACTCATCTTCTTTATCTGGAAAATGGGCACATTTCACTGCATGACCTCTAAGATTGCTTTTAGTACTAAACCTATGACCCCATGAACTTAAAAAGCTGTCAAGAAAACTGGGCAATCAACTGGAAGGTAAAAGCACTTTCTTGAAAGACAAAGGTTATCGATAAACTTCCCAGAAAAAGAATAAGCAATTGCATTCACATAGCACTTGAAGGTTTTAAACAAATTTTGTATATCAGACCATCGAGCCTCATTCCTGTGACTACAGGCATCATCAACCTCGTTTTCCCATTTGAGGAAACAAACCAAGGCTCAGGGAGGTGGGTGTCAGAGGTGGGATTTGATTCTGGCTTCGAGCTTGGTCCTCCAGCCACAGTGTCCCACCATCTCTGAGCCCACATGGAACATGGAGGAAATGTCCAACAAATAGTTCCTATAAATTTAGTATGGCCTCTAAGCCCTAAATCACAGTCACATACATTCAAGCAAGAAAGATAAAATAATTCATGTTTATAACATCAAAGTTTTCAAAGAAATCTTCTCCAAAGCATCCTGTGAAGTAGTGTACATAATATTATCCCCATTTTACAGATGGGGAAACTGAGGCTCAAAGAAAAGCAGTGATTTGCCCAAGGTCACACACCTGCTAATTGTGAAAGCTGGAAATCCAACCCATGTCTCTCAAGACTCTAGGCCCGTGCTTTTCCCATTAGTCCCTGCTAAAGCATCAAAGAATGTGCATTAAGAGCTGAGGCACACTTCTACACAGCAACTACAGAGTCCAGTCAACCATATGTGTTCCTCACTAAAAGATGACAGAAGGGAAAACGGAAAGGAGACAGACCCCGGGCCTTCCCAGGATCTCCCAGCTTCCTAAAGATAGTACCACAGGGTCATTCTGTGGGTATTGGAAACTAAGTGTTGTCCTGTTGCTCTGACATTTACAGTCTCCCTTTGCTACCCATTTTCCTCTTGAAGAACAGAGGGGATACTGAATCACTGCAATTCAAATTAAACCAGATTTGAGGGTCACCAGCTTTATTTCAATGATGCTGTCTGACTGTGACCCCTTTTGGGAGGTTTGCTTGTCCAAGATACTGGAGTGGTTTGCCATTTCCTCCTCCAGCTCATTTTACAGATAAGGAACTGAGGTAAACAGGGTTAAGTGACTTGACCAGGATCACACAGCTAGCAAGTGTCTGAAGTTAAATTTGAACTCAGGTCTTCCTGATTCCAGGCCTGGAGCTCTATCCACTATGCCACCCAACTGCCCAAAGATTCTGTTCTTTATGTACCATTTAAATGAAGCGATCAGTATTTATCACTTGTTTGTCATTGACCAAAGAGCTCACCTTTAGAATACCAACCACCAAAAAGAATATTTACAGATGGTCTGGAAATAGTGTAATGTTCAGCACCCCTTGCCTCCTTCTCCCACTACTCTGCTACCACCTACAAATGAGTAACTGCCGTTGTTAACCAGACATCTGGATGCTAAGGGGTTGGCCCTCTACTCTCATTACAGCAAAGTCCATCATGCAGTCAAAGGTAGGACTAAATCACTGCCCTGTAACTGATGACTTGTCCTTGATGTCCCTCTGATCCTCTGCCTCCTATATTTCTTCATTCTATCAGGAGCCAAAGTGCACCAAATGGTGAAGGTCCCTGGAGAGTATTTTACACTGCGTGAAGTGGAGAAGGTAAGTGTCGGGCTTGCATCCAGTCATCCCACACTCAACCTTCCACCCTATAATGGACTCCAAATTAATATTATACAGTAAAAGGGGTATAAACTATGGATTAGGAGCTTGGGGTCCAGCTGTGGCCATGATGCTAATGAACGGGGACCCAGACAATCCAAGCCAATCTAATTTAGCTCAGTTCAGTAAAGCATCTGTACGTGGACCACTGTTCTGGGCTGAGATGTTAAGCAGTGAGTTAAGTCAGTGCCAGACATGACCAGTATTGGGCTTAGGGGTAGCCAAGACCTATGATCAAATATTTCTTTGGACAGTTTCTATCTGAGTCACCACTTACCTTTCTGAGTCTCACTTTCTTTATCTGTAAAACGGGATCAAAATAGAACCTCCCTCACAGAATTGTGAAGGTCAAATGAGAGAACATGTAAAACACTCTGCAAACTAGTATGTTCTACATATACAGTAACTATCTTCATTCTCATCATCAGTATTATCCCTGTCCTCTTGAAATGGGAAGGGGTCTCTGACAACAAAAGGAAGGGGGTTCTAGAGGGAAGATGACACTTATTTGGGGGAAAGTTGAGTTTGAGGTGCCCCCTGATTGCAAGAAAGGAACATCCCATAAGCCACTGAAGACCAGTCTCTAAAGGCCAAAAGAGGTATCAGGATTTAAGATGTCAATGAGCGCATCTTTTGTTAAGAAGTGATGATCGAAGTCATGGGAATTAGTGAGATTATTTTCTCATAGAATATAGTGTGAGGACTAAGGAAGGTCATGGACAAAGCCTTGGGGAGTACCTACCTTAAAAATGTTCCCTTCAAAAATTGTCTTTACATGTGATTGGGGAAAAAATAAAACATTATTTTAAAATGTAAAAAAAAATGTTCCTTTCACCTCTTTAGACCTGATGGAAAAGTACATGCTCCATTGCCTTACACAGCTATTGTTAGATAAGCCAAAGAAATTCAATTCTCACTCTTTGGAAAGTCTAGAATGATGATGATCTTCATCATCATTATCCTTGGAGAAAATGGGTCTATAGTGATCTGAAGTTGGACTTGGAATTAGGATGATGTGGATTCCAACTCTGCCTCTGACACTTACTGATTGTGTGACCCAAGAAAGTCACTTCTCTGAGCTTCACTTTCCTCCCTGATCACACCACAGAATTTAAAAGCTCATAGGATTGTTTTTGCTTTTGCTTTGTATGCTCAGTGTTTAGCACAGTGCCTGGTACAGAAAAAGTAATAATGCCTTGTTTGTTATTGACTCAGTCATCTCAGTTAACCTATACATGAGTGGAAATCTCTATTATAACATACCTAACTAGGGGCTACCCATTTTTTGCTTGGAGACTTACAAAGAGAATTTGCCTCCTCCCAAGGCAGCCCATTCCAATTTGGGACAAGTAGAATTCTTCAAACTCTTCCCCCTTACATTAAAGTTTAATTGGCTTATTTGCAACGATCCCCGCCCCCCCCCCAGTTCTGCCCTCTGGGGCCAAGCAGAGCAATCCTCATCCACCATAATAGGGGTGTTGGTGTAATAGTTGTAGTATCGACTTCACATAGTTGTTGTGAGGCTCAAATGAGATAGTGTGTGTAAATCACTTCAGAAATCTGGAGACTCTAAGTGAATGTCAGTGATGATTATCGTGATGAAAATGGTGGCGATAATGGTGGCAGAGACGATGATGATGACGAAGAAGAAAGAGGAAGAGCTAGCACAAGGCAGAGTCTATGAAGTAATTAGCTGTTCTAGGTTCCCCAACCAGTAAATAAAATGCTTGAAAGGACTTCAACACATAATCTGCCTGCTGGGCGTGAAGCCACTGTCAGTTCCATTGAGTAAATTTATCTTAATTCAACAAACATATATTGAGTACCTGCTATAAGGTGCCGTGTGAGGTACTAAATAGCTCAGCTCCTGCCCCAGTGGGGCTTGCATTCTGCAAGGGACACAGCAAGCACACAAATGTACATCACACAAGGCAGGCAGAGTATGACCAAGTGAAAAGAGCAACACTGAGGAAGACCTCTGAAGAAATGTGAGGAGTAGGAATGATTTCAGTTGGGGAAGATTGAAAAGGGCTTTGGGGAGGATTCGAGGAACTTGGGTATAGAGCTGGAAGAACCTTGGAGGCCACTGTCTCCCTATCTAACCTCCTCATGGGGGGAGGAAACTCATCCATCTCTCTCTCTCTCTCTCTCTCTCTCTCTCTCTCTCTCTCTCTCTCTCTCTCTCCCCCTCCTTCTCTCTCTCCCTTTCTCCTTCCCTCCCTCCCTCCCTCCCTCCTTCCCTCAGGGTCTCACTCAGTATAAACCTATGCTGCTCTTTCTTGCCCATGGAGAATCATCCAGTGGAATACTCCAGCCCTTGGATGGATATGGTGATCTTTGCCACAGGTTAGTCCCACAGACGCCCTAAGTAAGATGAGAAAAGAGGCCACCAGTCTGCCAGATTCTTTACTGTAGCTTGAAATCCACTTACCTCTCACAACCCACCCCTTAGCCTTCCCAGGAGCATTGCCTTAGCAAACTTTGTGAAACTTGCCCTGGTAGAATTTCAGAATACTTTCCAGAAAGTTGTTTGAGGGCCACTTTGTGGTTCACCATGTGGGCACCCAGTGATAGATGACCTACTTCTTTGGAGCTCAGTAAACCCCATAATCTAACCTGGTCAGAGAAGGGGTTTCCCAGTGAATTAAATGTCCCGGTTCAAAAAAGGATAAATCTATATCCTATGCCCGGGTCACCCATTTTCCAAGAACTTGAAAACTCTATTAACGTTTAAAACTGAGCTGACATTTGAAATTGTACTCATGTATACCTACATCTGTATTTATGTACATATATACATATATACACACACCTACCTGTGTGCATATATGTATAGTATGTGCCAAGTGCTTTTTAAAAATATTGTCTGATTTGATCCTCACAACAACCATGTGAAATGGATGCTACTATTGTCCCCATTGTATAGTTGAAGAAACTGAGGCAGATAGAGGTTAATGCCTTGTTCAGGGTCGAACAGCTAGGATGTGTCTGAGGCCAAAGTTAACCTTAAGTCTTCTTGACTCCAGACCCAAAGCTCTAACCACTGCACCACCTCCCTGCCTATGGACAAGTCACTTCATGCCTTGGTTTCCTTACATATACATTAGGATTATCTGTAACAACTACCTCATTAGGCTATGAGAAGATCAAATGGGATAAGGGATACTCAATACTTTGTGCTAGAAAGGTTAGTGAGCCCTACCTTCTTCATGGACTTTGCTCTCTCCCTTTGTCAGACATAACTGTTTGTTCCTGGTGGACTGTGTAGTCTCTTTAGGGGGAGCACCCATCTACATGGACAAGCAAGGTAAGAGTTACTCATGGGGCTCTTTTAATTCCTACAGTGATGAGCACCCTCTCCCATTTGGGTTTCCAGATGCTGACAGATGGGCTGGGGTACAGAGATTCCTGCATGATAAGGTTGCACAGTATAGAAAGACACCTAACCCACTATATTTGACCCTTCCATCTACCATGAAGACTGAAATTTCCTCATGGACAACACTACTTTGGTTGTGGCTCCTTTTAAATGCAAATTCCTTACCTAGGGAAGGGAAGAGTTACATTAGCACTACTGTCCTATTAGCAAAAATGAGTTACTCAGACTAGATGACTAAATTCTTGGAAAGCAAGTCTCTGGGGGACTAGGACCTGTGACAGGTCACTCCTAATGGAGAAGAAAGGGCCAGGCAAAGTCTGGAGCATGAATATTGCCCAACAGAAGCACATCTGGGTGAGTTGCCAAGGGGGTGTTAGGGAGGCAGACATTGGGGTAAGGACTGTAGAAAAATGGACACTAAATGAGCCAACCCCAGTCACTAGGTGTCATTAAGGAAGAAGACTAAAGCTGCACAGACCAGAAAATAGTCACCAACACTTAGCTTTGCCCCCACCCAGAGTTCTGTTTGAAGGCATTGTCAAAGAATATTGAAAAGGACCTCCCCAAGTGTTCCAAGCCTGACTCCTCAGAGAGAGAGCTGGAGCACCAAGTCCCATTCTTACAGGGCAAGGGACAAATATCACTCAAACTCTTCTCTGTGATTACAGGCATTGACATCTTGTATGCTGGCTCTCAGAAAGTCTTAAATTCCCCTCCTGGCGTTTCCCTGATTTCCTTCAATGAAAAAGCCGGGTAAGCTTGCTGTTCCATCATCCCTTTTCCCATTTTCCTCCCCATTTCATGGATTTCCTGACATGCTTCCCACCCCTGTGAATTCCCCCTTGAAACAAGGGTTAACAGTAAAGCAAAATAGACCAACAAGGCCAACCTGTTTGACCACACATGCACCATCCTCCACCTCTCACCCACAAAGAATGTGTTCCATCCTTTATTCTTGGAAACCAGTATTGCTTATTGCAATTAGTCTGAGTTCAGTTGTCCTCTTTCACATTATTATAACTACTAGGTGTGTTCTGATTCCCTGTGTCTTCATGACTTCCTGCAAATCTTCCTCCATTTCTTCAAACTCTTCATAGCCATGGTTTTGGAGTCCTGATACTTATAGATTACATTCGAGTCAAGCCAGCACCTTTGTTTAGCAATATATACTTTGTACTTTGTTGTATACTAATTTCACATTCTATGATTTCTTCTATGTTGCACATACTAATTTCATGTGTTACAATTTCTTCAGCCATCCCCATTTTGTTCATAGCCTTTTCGTAACCACAAGTGATGCTGTGAATATTTGTTATCAGTGCAACTTTTGATTCTGTCAAAGACTTCTTTGGAGGAGATATTCCCAATAACAAGTTCAATGGGTATGAATAGACTAATGACTGTTCTCACATAATTCCAAATTGTTGTCAAGAATGGAAAGACCAGTTCTTAGCTACATCCTGCCCCTCCAACATTGACTTCCTGGTTTGGGGGGGGGTGTTTTTCTTTCATTACCATTAGTGATTTTCTGGGTGTGAGTTCACCTCAGAATTATGCTAATTTACATTTCTCTTACCAGGGTCCTGGAGCATTTTTTCCCCTCCAAACGGTGATCATTTGCATTTTTGTCTGAAAACTGTTTTTTGAAATTTGAAAAATTCAACCCCCATTATCTTGTCATACAGCTAAATGTCTTCTCTGCGTTGGCACGGTCTCTTACCTCCTCCAGATGCTGGCCTCAGAGTGAGTCAGTCTCTGGTTGGTAGCCCAAATCAGCATTCAAATTTGGGTTTCCTACAAACATTGTGTAGTTATGCTTAGAGAGTTTTTAAAATCCATGAAAGGCCATAAATATCTAAAGAAAAGAAAATATTTATTTTGGTCACATAGCTCTTTTACTCACATCTTCATGAATGGGACCATTCATTTGGATGGATTATAGAACTGCTTGAGCATCCAAGAACTGGATCAATGTGAAAATGACCTATTATGAACCTTTGAACATTTAATTATACTCGGCAGGAGAGGGCTGTTAAATTTTAAGTCACTTCCATGCCATACCCTTCAAAGAGCTACTCGGAAATGGTAAAAAAAATCCCCAAACTCATTAATTTGTGGCTTAATGGGTGTGTGTGACATTCTGGGAACTCATGGGCATTCAAGTCACCTTATGAAAACATACCACCCAGTTTCTTCATCCTGGACCCTTATTCAACATCTTCATACTAAATGGCAATGCTTGTTTAGACGAGGCAACCCAAAGTCAACTGGTCAAGGTTGACAAGGTTAAAGGCTGGAGATTGTATAGATCTGTCTTCTTATTCAAAGCATTGGAGCCCACACAGTACAATTGGGACTATGATGATCCTTCTTTGCCAGGGGGTCAATGAGGGAGCTCACCAGTGACACTAAGCTGAAGGACTGGGTCTTGGGTGGTAGATCTCTGAGCTAGTTCTTTGATCTCAGTTCTCTGAACCAAGAAGACAGAAGCTGAGAGGTAGAGAGAACAGGAGAGCAAGAGGCTTTGACTGGGATTCACTGAGGGGAAGCCTGCATATGTGGGAGGAGCCCAGGGAATTATGAGGCTCCACCTAGGCAGCTGTAGGGAGGAGAGCAGGGAAAATTCATGACCAATATGGGAGGTACAGGAATAGGACCTGGAAGCAATAGAAGGGTATTTGCGGAGTAATCGCGGGGCTCCTAGGAAAAAAGAAGAATGCTGGCCCCCAGGTATCTGAACACAGAGGAAGTGCTCATGGCCAGTCTGGATTTCCTGAACCAAGCTCTGCATTCTCTATATTTACCCTTTCTCTGGCTCCAACTCTGTCTCTGTGTCTCTCTATGTCTCTGTCTCTGCATCTGTGTCTCTCTGTTTCACCCCCCCCCCCGATATATGTGTACATATAGGACACACACACATGCACACACACACATATTGATATCTATATATTTAATATTTACCACGCTTGTTACCAACACCAGTCTCTCTACCTGCCTCAGCTTCCCAGCTCAGGCACCACAGCCAGACCCAGATTTTCCCTCCCCAGGAAGTGTGCACATGCGCAGTGTATATGTGCCCACTTCTCCAGAGTATTTTTGAGAGAGAGAGACAGAGAGAGGTAGTGCCAAATGGAGACAGAGAGAAGAGTTTGTCCCTCAGAGAAGTGATGGGGTCATTTTTGCCATTTAAAGGCTCTGGCTCCAGCCTCTCTTTCCATTCAGATGACACAGTGCTCCCTCCCCTTCTCCTCCACTCTTCACTCCAGCCTCCCTGGCTTACAGCTTAGTCCCTGTACTTAACTTCATCTAAAGCACAGGTTGGCTGCCATGGTTGGAATGTTCTAGCTCCTTGCTTAAATATCATGGATCACCTTACTGCTTTCAAGGCTTCAATAGAGTGGACTTTGCTGATTCTCCCAGTTGTTAGTGTGCCCTGACTTCCTCAGTCATTGTGTATTTATTTTGTTATCTACCCTTGTGTTCACTACTCTGTGAATACTGTAGATCCACCCAATAAACTATAAGCTCTTTGAAGGCAAGAGCTATCTCACTGTTGTATCTGTGTCCTCAGTATCTAAGACCATGCCTGGTCCATAGAAGGTGCTTTTTAAATGGTAGCTGATTAATTGATTAGTCAATTGATTCCTAGATGTTGTGGCCAGCCTGCTTCTCTCATTCTGGGTATCTTTCTAGGGACCTGAGAAGGTCCTACCAAGTCAGAAAGCTCACTCCCTTTAGCAACTAGAGGGTCCTTTTCCTGAATAATTTACCCAATACTTGAGCGAGTGGCTAGAGCTTCCCTCTAAAGGGGAAGTCCCTCCAGCCTGGTAGTAGGGAAGATGAAGGAGAGTTTGAGGTTCCAGAGCTCAGGACACCTGGTCTTGGGCACCTCCTGACAGAGAGATAGAGACGTCCTGTGGAGTCACTCTTCCTGGAGTTGTAGGAAAACTTCCTTTTCTGCTAACATCACCACACACACACACACACACACACACACACACACACGCACGCACACACCCCAAATTCCCCAGTCATCACAATTGTTTTGTTTAGCTTTTCATTTATCCCGGGTGACCCCCCCCAGGGAGCAGAATCAAGCTTAGGCATCCCATGGAATACATCTCAGCTCTTCCTACCAGGTGACAACCCCAAATTCCATTCCTCTACACCGAGTCATGCCCCGCTGCTGCTTAGGAAGCAGGACTGGCCTAGCAGTTTTCTTTTTAAAAGGGAAGGATCACCAAGGGGCACAGTTTAGGAACTGGTTGGTTTGGAGCCTTCCTTTAGCACGAGGCGAAGGATGGATGTTGAGCTTTCTTTCCTCTTTTCTTTTTCCCAGAAGTAAGATTTTTAATCGAAAGACAAAGCCTTTTTCTTTCAATTTGGATATGAAGTGGCTGTCCAACTTTTGGGGTTGTGACAACAATCCTAGAAAGTAAGTAATCAGGGGTTGTGGGCTCCAGTCCCTGTGCATCCATAGCAAGAAAGTGCCTTAGAAATCCAGGCCTTCCCATGCTCCTTGATAGTAAAAGTTGACCTGCCAAATTTGGAGCCAGGAAGGACTGTAGAAACACACAGTTTACAGGGGAGCAGACAAGGTCTCACACACACACACACACACACACACACACACACACACACACACACACACAGTAACTGGCTTTCAGAGGAGCCTGACCTAGCCCCAAACCTTTCCAAATAACAACCTGAAGTAGGCTGCCCCCAAATTTAGGGTATACCCCTAAAATGATATCCCATTGAAAGAATAGAGACAGACACATACAGAGAAGGAGAAAGAGGAAAGGAGAGAAGGGGAGGGGAGGGAGGGGAGGGGAGGGGAGGGGAGGGGAGGGGGGAAGAGAGAGAGAGAGAGAAAGAGAGAGAGAGAGAGAGAGAGAGAGAGAGAGAGAGAGAGAGAGAGAGAGAGATGGAGATGCTGAATAAAATTGCTTATAGGCCACATTTAGGGCATCCACTTGCAACATTTGAGGGGCAATTGTGGCCCACATAGCATTCTGTAATACAGTAGTTCTCAAATTTTTTTGGCCTCAGGACCCATTTTTGTTCTTAAAAATTACTGAGAACCCTGAAGAGCTTTGTAAAGTAGGTCATATCTATGATATTTAGCATATTAGACACCAAAACCAATAAAATTTTTAAAACATTTCTTAATTCATTAAAAATTCCAGTAAGCCAAGTAGCATTTTTATGACCAAAAAAAGCTATTTTAACCTGGAGAAGACTGGGTGGGGTATGCAATTTGTCTTTGAATGTGTGAAAGGCTGCCAGGTGGAAGAAAGATCTTGCCTTGCCTTGCTTGGTCCCAGGTGGTAGATCATGAGAGTCTAGAGCTAGACACCAGGGATACCTCTGAGGCACGTGGCCCAACCTTGTGTTCCAGGGAAGAAGCAGATGTAGGGTAGCCATCAGCCAATGCCTCCTAACAATCAGAGCTGTCAAAGAGTGAGTGGCCCACTTGGCAGGTGGTCTTCAAGCAAAGGCTGGATGCCCTCTCAGGACTGTATTGTAGAGAAGCTCAATCAGGCGCTGGTCTGAGTAGATGCCCCCTGAGGTCCCTCCCAGCACCAAGGTTCTGGGTCTTGCCCCATCTGGGCTGGGTCAGGCCTGCTGCCATCCCCTATCAGCCACTGAATTCTACGTCACCTGATGTCTTTCAGGTATCATAACACCGTCCCAGTCATCAGCCTCTTTGCCCTTCGAGAGAGCTTGGCCCTGTTAGCTGAAGAGGTGAGCATTTTCTTGACAGCCCAGCCTCAGCTGAGGAAGGGAAGGCTGAGAGAGTGAGAGAGGAAAGCCTCAGTGAAAACCTGCCCCTCTTTCTGCAGATGTGTTCGTTGGGAGCTTTGCTGGGGGGATTTGGATTATATTCTATTCCAAAGCAAAGTTATGGACCCCTGATGTATGACCAGGAGAGGCAGTGGGGTGTGTGTGCAGGGAGCTTCCCTTTGTGTCCTGGGAACATCATTAACCTCCCAGTTGCCTAGGAAGCTCTCTAACATTTGAACAGTTGTATACAGAATAAGACACACGGTTTTGGACATGACCAATGTGGGAATTTGTTTTGTTTGACCCTGAATCGTTATTACAAAGGTTATTATCCTTCCTCTTTCCGCTATGGGGATGGGTTAAGAGAGAAAGAAAATAAATGCTCATTAATTGAAAAAATAATAGCTAGACTATAACATTTGAGAATCTTAGGAGTTCCCTAAACTGATAAAATCATAGATTTGGGTCAATATGCTGAACTAGGAAGGCTAGGAGGAGCTTTGGGGGACATGCTGCCCATCCTGACTTAGTGGACAGAGCACAGGTCTAGGAGGCAACCAGACCTGAGTTCAAATTCTGCCTCAGGTACTGCCTAGACACGTGACCCTAAGCAAGGAACTTAAAGGATATTGTAAAATATCTGTAAAATAAGGGTATTAGTAAGATCCAGATGTTGTAAAAACCAAATGAGCTAACAGATATAAAGCATTCAGCATGTCTTAATTTGATCTCCAAACACTGGCTGCTGCTCCTGCCATCTCCCTGCTGCCTTTAGAGAGAGGGTCAAAGGTCTCCCGTGACAAGCACAGTAGAGTGTGGCACAGTTGGTTTGATGACCGAGGCTTTCCTGGAAAATGAGCAGAGATAGAGGGACAATGGGAGAGGGAGATGTCCACAGTCTCCAGAAAGTTCTAGAAGTTGTATTTCCCACAGCCCATCTCCTTTTTAAGCACTTCCTCCAAAGGCTATGCTCCCAGGCCCCTTGGGGTGCCCCATTCTCATGCTGACCAAAGGCTGACCACAGGAAACACTTCCTGAGAGTGACAGAAGTGTCTCCCACCAAAGGTTAAGGCTGTTTACTCTTCTCTGGCTTTGAGCTCACCAAATCTTCTGCAATGATCCTTTTACTCAAAGACTAGGCATGGTCAATATCCATAGGCTTTAGATTCCAATATTTTCGTAATATGGGGTTTTTCCCTCAAACACTCTCCAAGCCCACTCCAAGCATTGAGCCAAACTGAACACAATATTCTGGCTTAGAGATTTATCTCCAAGAGATCACAAGCTTCTTCCTGGTCTGTGCCCCCATGTCTTACCCCATGGATTGGTTGACATTTTTTTTAAATCACTGAGAGTCACATAAAAATAAATCATTCATGATTTGTGACTCAGCCAGCCTGGATGTGAAGGGACAAATGGGCTACAAAGAGAGGAATTTCTGGGGAGGGGAGAGAGCAGCTCAGGATGGCTGTGAAGGACCCCAGGCTGGCATTGCTGGGTCTCTCTTGCCTGCTGGAGGGAAGGGTCCCATCCCTGGGGCCCACAGAGCCAGGTCCCTTGTGGTGTGATGCACTTGGGCTCTTGGTTACAGGGAAGGATCCCTAGAAAGGTGAATTCATCACTCTCCCTCATAGGCCACCCCAGAGGGCTGCAGTGATTAGAAGGGAAAGGAAGTCTGGAGGGAAATGGCCAGCCACCATCACCTTCTGTTATGGGGGGGGGGGGACGAGACAGCAGAACAAGGACTGAATTCAGAGCCGAAGTCCACTCATCTGTAAAATGAGAACATTGGACTAGATGGCCTCCAAGGTCCTTTCTGGCTTCAAATCCATTCTCATTCCCTGCTCGTCCTCTCATTCCTTCCTTTTCCTCCATTTCTCTCTACTTTTTCTACTTTGTCTCAGTCTCCTCCCTACAAGTTAGACCAGTAAGGATTCTCCAGGGTCTCCAGCTACTGCCTATGGGAGGCCCTCATCTTTCCTCATCATCTTTCTGTGGGGTTTCCTTTTCCTCCCCCACAGCAGCATCCCTTCTCCGCAGTTGTAGATATTCAAGATCTCCCTTTTCTTTGTTCAGGGTCTAGAGAAGAGCTGGAAGAAGCACCGGGAGACCACAGACTACCTGCACGAAAGCCTTCAGAAGCTGGGCCTCCAGCTCTTCGTGAAGGATCCGGTGAGGCCAGAGGGCTGAGCCAGAGGGCTGGGGGGTCTGGCAGACAGAGCCCCTGCAGCTCTGGACTCAAATGCCACTGACATACACAAAGATTGGGGCCTGAGCTCAGGGTCAAGGGCAAGAAAATCTCAAGATAAAGAAAGCTGGGTCTTGTCCTCGAGGGGGCTTCCAGCCCAGGAAGACACTTCCCTGCCTGTCTTTGTCAGGGGAACAGGGAGTGTGTGCCTGCAATCCCTGCCTCCAGGGAAGCTGAGGCTAGTGGGGATCCTGGGGATCCTTGGCTGACCATGTGGCTGCACTATTTGGCCTTAGTGTCAGGACCCTCCCAGGACCTGGGGAGTGGGGACAACCTCTAGAAGGGACGAACCTGTCCCAGTCAGAAATGGAGCGGGGAGAAGGTGCCATGCTCATCAGTGGGGTGAGGGATCAGGCCTGAGCAGCACCTGGACTTCAGTCTGGGAGATGAGGATGCCCAGTCTTTAAAAAGGAAAAGGAAAAGAAAATGTATAAAGAAATAAGTAAACTACAAACCTTAAAAGCACCATATAAAATCATGTTATTATTAGCAGCAGCTGTGGCCAAGTGGACGGAGAAGCGGGAAGGATCTGGGTTCACGTACGGCCTTTAGCCCAGGGCTGTCAAACTCAGAGAGATTGGAGGTCACAAATCTGCAGCCCCTGCATGTTCATGCAGTTTTCTAATACAGCATCATCTGTGTTTTATTGTATTTTAGACATATTTTATTAAATACTTCCCAATTACATTTAATCTGGTACAGCCTGAGGAGTGTTGCAGAAGGCCTCATGTCTGCTGCCTCTGCTCTCCCACCCACCACGTGTGTGACCCTGGGTGGGCAAACCTCACAGAGCTCTTTATCCCTACAAGGCTCCAACTTGCTCTAAGAAAGTGCTGACTTGCATTAGCGGAAAGACTTTCCTCACAAGGAGTTCCCTGGACCGAAATCATAGGTCCAGACCTTTTTCCTAACCTATGAGTATCATATGGTCAACACCACATCATTTATCCACAGCCAGAGGCAAGTGGAGAATCTGAGAAAATTACCCTCAATTAGAACAGTAACCAGGCCTGGCCAGCAGAGCTTTGCCTCGGGGCACTGAAATTTAGAAATGCAGAAAAATAGAAAATAAAAATACATAAAAGTTGTGAGTACAGTGCTCATTCAGCAACCAAACTCAGCACCTTGTTAGCAAGGGCATCTAGTTCAAGCAAGATGCTGATGGTTCCCTGAGAGAACCACCCTTTCAGAGCTCCCCTGAAGCCTCGTCACACTCTGCTGCCTTCCTGGGGGACAGCCTCTCCAGCCTTGGCCTGACAATGCCCCCAGTCTGTCCACCCCCACCATGGGTCAGTGTCCTGGTGTGTCTCCCTCTAGAGTCCCAGGGCTCAGGCTCTTTTCCCACCAACTGAATTCATCTTTCAAAGTTAATTCCTTTGGCTCTGCTGGACACACTGCTGGTCATCCACTGCTCTGGCCTCAGCATGCCAAGAGGATCACCCTGGAAAATCCAGGCCCAAATGAGCCAGCCTGTTGTTTCCCCTTCTGATCTCCTATAGATGTGAGCACCTGTGTGTGCTTTGTTTTCCAGAAGGTGAGGTTACCCACAGTCACCACAGTGGCTGTGCCTCTGGGATACAACTGGAGGGACATCACCTCACACATCCTGAAGCAACACGGCATTGAGATCATGGGAGGCCTGGGACCTTCTGAAGGAATGGTAAATCTGGGGAGGTGGGGCAAGGGGGCCCAGAGACCTGGGCACAAGCTCACCAGGCTCCCTGCTGTGTGTGCGAGAGGGAGCCTGCAACCTCAGCGGCCTCCTGGTGAGCCTAGAAGGCTGGACTGGGCGTCTCTAACCTGTGATCTTATGGATATGGTTCTGTGTTGACGTGGGGGAAATTCCAGATGTCTGTGACTTCTCGGTGTGTGTGTCTGTGTGTGTGTGTGTGTCTATATGTGTGTCTGCATGTGTGTCTGTGTGTGTGTCTGTGTGAGTGAGTGTGGGTCTTTGTGTGTCTGTGTATGTGTCTGTGTGTGTCTGTATGTTTGTCTTTGTGTGAGTGTGTATCTCTGTGTGTCTGTGTGTCTGTGTCTATGTGTGTGCATCTGTGTGTGTAGGTGTCTGTGTGTTAGTGTGTGTGCGTCTGTGTCTCTGTGTGTGTATCCGTGTGTGTGAGTTACCCATGTTCTGCTTGCAGGCAGGAACTAGAACCTGCCACGTCCCGCTCTGCTCCGGGTCATACCAAACAACAGGAATGACAGTAATAAGAGCTGGTGTTAATCTGGCACTTTAAGATTCGTGCGGCGCACAGCATGTTTTCTCATTTGCACAGCAGGTGCTACTATTATCCCCACTTTATAGATGAGGAAACTGAGGCCCAGGGAGGTTAAGGGGCAAGGATTTATTCTCTTATTCTATGCCTTCCAGGGGGTAAAATGTCCAAGGAGCCGGCCATGACAGCTGCCTTCCTGGACCTGGTCATTTCCTTATGGGGCCACAAAAGAGTCAAATAAACAAGTTAATCGAGGATATAATGAGTCTCCACCGACTCTCAATGCAGCTGGGGTTTGAAGAGGCAGCAAGGAAGGAGAGGTACAGCTAAGCAGTTGTGTGTCTGGGAAAAGAGCTGGGCGTCTCAGTGGACCTCAAGCCCAGTAAATCAGTGATGCAATAGAACAGATGAAAAGGCACAGAGGGAAATTGAAAGAAGTTTCAGACAGTTAGAGCTGTAGGGACTCTACAGGCTGCCCCAGGAAGGGGCCCATGAAGGCACCTGCAAGGAAGGGAATGGTTCTCATAGGCAGAAAGAAATAGGCAATATGCCCCAGGCCTGGGGGCAGCCTGGTCAAAGGCATGGACTGAAAGCCAGAACCATCCAGGCCATATTTTACAGATTAGGAAACTGCTGCTCCAGACAGAGAGATGACTTTCCCAAGGTCTTTCAGCTAGTGAGTGTCAGGGGAGAAATTTGTTATCAGGTCTTTCCGGCTCCGGGTCCAGAACTCTACCCCTGCCTTAAGCCAAGGCTTCAGTGATCAGTTTGGGGACTGGCAAACAGGTCTGTTTGATTGAATCGCCCACTGCACAAAAGGGCCCCATGTCATAAATAGGCCTGGACAGTCAGCCAGGCCTTCATGGGGAAGGACCCACCGAGAGGCCAAACCACGGGTGTGCCTTGTGTCCTTGTGCTCTCACCCTAGGTGCTAAGAATCGGTCTCCTAGGCTGCAACGCCACCAAAGCCAACGTGGACCGGGTCATCCTGGCCTTGAAAGACGCCCTGCAGCATTGCCCCAAGAACAAGCTGTAGTGACCGCAGCACCGCCCCCCCCCCCCCACCTCTTCATCTGAATAAGCTGACCCTGACCTTGATTGGGCTGGGAGTAGGTGAGAATATGAAGGAGAGGGAGCCAGAGAAGGAAGAAGGAAGATGTGTGTTCCTGAAAAAGGAGAGGACAGACAGAGTGACAGGGCTTAGGGCCCCCCTCCACTCCTTTTCTTTGTTCTAGTTCCTCAGTGCCTTTTCTATAGGGCTCAGAGCCCCAAACCTCTGGAAAATGGTCTTTGCAGCTTCTGATTTCTCAAGGGTTTTCTGGGGGTGGGAAACTGGGGTCAGCTCAATCCATACCTATGTCTTTCTTTAATTAAAGACCCTGTCTGGTGTGCCCTGGCCTTTCTGTTCCTTTCTCCTCCCAGCCCAGTTCTTCCCACAAAGAAGACTAAACAAAGTCATCTGTATAACAGCCATCAAGGTTCCCCTGGAAGGACCCTAAGGGAATCAGAGAGACGTGAGAATGGCACCAAAGTGCTTTCAGTGAAACTGAGGCCAAGGTCCAGAGCAAGGGCTCCCAGTCTGAGACTGTGCTCCACGCACTCAGTGGGGGCTTCTCTGACAAGTCACCATAGTAATCCATTGAAACTGAAATGCATCCGCATCTATTTTCTTTCTCCTGTGCACTCACAATGGTATCATGGTATCGGCAATAATGAGTAGATAGCACTGGAAGGTTTACTGAGGGCCAATACGCTGGAAGTCTCAAAAGACTTGACAAGCTCTAGTGAAGAGTTTTGAGAAAAGTTCAACAGGGACTAACCCAAGAGCAAGCACACACACGCGCGCACACACACACGCACACACACACTTCACACACATACACACACTCACACATGTACACACACTCACTCTCACACACATACACACACTCACACATAAGCACACACTTTATACACACTTTATACACACTTTATACACACTTTATACACACACACACTTTACCACTAACCCCTTGTCTCCTGCAATGGCTCCATCCATCAGACAACACCAAGGCATACTCGATAAGGCATTGGATTTGCAGTCAGGAAGACCTGGGTTCCAATCCCCCCTGAGCCCCTTTCTCACTTTGGGATTGGGGTAGCTAAGTGACTTAAGTCTTCCTCAGTTCCTCATCTCTCAAATGGAGAGGATCCCTAGTACCTTTTTCCAGGTTTGCCACGAGGATCAAATGAACAATGTATGGGAAATACTTTGCAAACCTTAAAACTCTACAAACCCCCAAATCTTCCTCAGTTCACTCTAGTTCTGTGACGTCATCATTGTCAAAAATTAACTCCCAATATGGAAATGTCCTCCTCTGATTCAGGCCAGCCACTCTTCTGTTTCTTATTGGCTTAACTCTCAGTGCCCCAGGGAGCTCCTAAGTACCTTGCCCAGGGCTGCCCATCCAGGATGAGTCAGAGACAGGTCTTTCTGACTTTCAGACCAGCCCTTACTCCATCAGGACAGGCCACCTGTCAAATTCTCATTTAATGAGGGAGAAAATCACCCTTTCCAGCTTTTTTTATTTTTGGAATCGGCATTCTCACTTCACCGTCCACCTGACTTCAAACCCCCAGTTCCATAGACTAGGAACTGGAGATGGGAGGGGAGGTAGCAGGGGGATAGGCGAGAGCTGGGCAGGCAGGAGAGGAACAGAGCTCAGCAACAAGGGCTGGACTGGGCTGGGAATGGAGGTGCTGGCAGGGAATTCCTAGTCAGAGCACCTGTAGAGGATGGCTTTGGTTCTGGGTATCACATTCGTGGAAGGGTGTTACTAATCTGTAGAATACCCAGAGGAACAGAGCCAGGATGGCAAAGGACCCCAAGTTCCTGCCATAAAAGGGTCAGTTGAAGGAAGAGGGCACATTTCTTCAGAGAAGACTCAGGAAATGCAAGCTCCATCTTCAAGAATTAGAAAGACTGTTTTGGCAGGAGAGGACATTGGACTTGCTTCATTCAGCCCCAGAGGGCAGACAGAGCCAGAGAAGTCAGAAAAACCTTCCTGACCCTGAAAGCCGTCCCAATTAGGACAGGCTGCCTGCCTGAGGGGCGGTGAGTTCCACTTCCCTGGAGGTCTTCAAGTGAAGGCTGGATAACCATTTGTTGGGAGTTTGAGAGAGAGGGGATTCTTATTCAGGGTCAGGGTCATCGATGGCCTCTGAGGCCTATCCCTCCTTCAAGATTCAGTGATTCCATGAGGCCTACAGCCCACCCAAAGGGACAAGACATGAAGGAAATGTAGCTCAAGGTGTCCCCCACAGCTGGGGATCAGGATTTTGAATTGGCAGCCCAGGCATCCCAGGGTCAGCCACCCACCACCTGGACAATAACAATTGGGGTTATATATTCGATTCATTTGAGGAAGAGTCATCCAACCCTCAATTTCTGGGCTATGATTGAAAAGTTGAGTGAGTTTGGAAAAGAAAAGTCAGTCAAACTAATCCCTCTTTGTTGATCAATGGAAAAGTTTAGGGGAATTGAGTCCGACAACCTGGGCTTGAATGCTATGTGACTGGCACGTCTCTTCACTTCTCTCTCATTCAGACATTCTTGGTCAAATCCTTGCACCTACAACTAGAGGAGGAAGATATGCCTTAAAGCGGCTGTATAACCAGTCCTCCAAGAGTTTGGTTACTAAGGAGTGGTGACTTTAATCCCTCAAAGCAACCTGTAATTCTGAATAATTTGTAATGAACTCTCCTGAGCCCAGGACTGGGCTGGTACCAGCTGAGAAAACACTATAATCCCTTCCCATACACACCAAAGCACAAAAGCAAAGCCCACCACTGGGCATGCCCAATGCCCACACCTGAAGCCTTGATTCAGAGAAGCAATATCTTTTCTAATCAGAAATGCCTGCACCTGAGAAGCCCAGCATATGAAGCTTTCTGTGGTGCTTCTCAGACCTGGCCCTGTGTCTTTGCTTCTGGAGAGGTTTAGCTGAAAGAGCCTGTTTCTGAATTAGATAATACTGAAGGAGCCCATATATAACTCCATTCTACTGAAATTTGTCCCAGAAATCCAGGGGCTGGCCCTGTTCCCCTTTCCTAGGCATTTGCTTGTCTGTGACCATTTGGTGGGAAGGCAAAACTCAGAAGAGGAAAAGGTAAATGATTAAAAGAAAACCAGATGCTTGTTCCATCCACAGATCCCATACATTGGTACTTATTTATTTTAGATTAAATATATCACATTTCATTGCTAAAAAGTCACCTGAGAACTCCCTTTCATTCTCACATACCCATTGTCAATGGTAGGTATGCTTATGTGGATGTGGGTGTTGGCCCCGAATCTCTATGTGGATAAATAAAAGCAGCAAATCTGAACTCTAACCCTAGAGACCAAAGACCATGTTTTGGTATAACAGAATATGGTTATGGCAGCACCCATTCTGGTGGACTAGGTCACAATGGGAAATCCCAATACTGAGACATTGATCCACCATGTCTGAACTTCATACACAGCCCATCACCCCCTGCATTCTGGGAGAAAAAGCGGGATGCCAAGATCTTCCAGAAAGCTGATGCCATTCCCTTCCCTTCTTGTCCCATGGTGAGCTGAGGCAGTGTCTGAGGGCACGGAGAAGGAAAGGAAAGCATCCAGGGGAGGGAGGTCCCTATAAAGGCCCAATGACCTCATGAGAAGATCCCAAAAAGTCTATAACCTCTCAGGGATAAAAAAAAAAATCAGTAACTCTCAACTTGCAGAATTCTCTAATTTCTTGGTCTTCAAGAAGATATTTTGCATTGCTGAAATCCGATCTTTATCTTGAATGTTGTAGACCTGGAACTAAAGAGGAGAGGAGGGTGAGGAGGAGGACAGACAATTGTATGTGTATGCCCTTCCACTCAGGTAGAGCTCATTTTATCTCTCATCCAAGCAAGAGGAATATAGACTGTCATTTTGGACCGCAGCTTCTGTGAGTCTGGGAGGACACACTGGGGAGCTTGGTTACAGTTCACCAAGTTATAGGAGTGGAAAAATAAGCCCCAGGCCCCCAGGCTCAGCAGTGTTTCCTGGTCATGCCATGCTTCCCGGCTCCAGGATCTGAAAGCTACCTCATTTTGTCAGTAGGGTGGTCCCACCATGAAGGCAGATCATAAGTTACATCAAGAACTGATGCATTCAAAAATGTCCTCACCCCCCACCTAGTCTGGTGAGGGACCCCCATTAAGCCCAGGTCCTGAATCCCAGGCATAGTCTCTCCTCCAGCTGGGTCAGACCTGCTTCTGCTCAGTCCTTGCAGCCTGTGAAAGCTCAAGGTCAAGAGCAGAACACGATGAAACACCTGAGGAGGATTTCCTTCCATTCAACTGCTATGTATTTATTGGGTGCCTGACATGTGCAAGGTTCTATGCTGGACTCCGGGGGCATCAAGGCAAAAACAAACCAATGACAAAAATGAAACCAAAATCCCCATTCTAGTTGAGAGGGCCGGGAAGGGATGTGCACACGGACACAGAGGGCTGGCCCGGAGATTGCTTTGGCCGTGCAAAGAACCAGCAATGAAGTTGGGAAGTGGCTGAAAAAATTGTGGGAAGGGGAGTAAGCATGTGGGCAGTACCTGCCAAGCACTGTACTGCATTTTTATAAATATTATCTCTCTCTGTCCTCATAATAACCCTGCGTGGGAGATGCTATTATTATTCATATCTTACAGTTGAGTAAACTGAGGGAAATAAATGACTTGCCCAGGGTCACACAGCTAGTAAGTGTCTGAAGTTGGATTTGAACTTAGGTCTACCTAACTCCAAGCCCAGAGCTCTGTGTACCATGGTGCCCCGTAGATGTCTCTAGTATGGGATATGAATTTCATGGAAGATTATCATGCCAGCGTATAAAAAAAGGACAATTTCAGAGAATTCTGGAAAGACTTCTATGAACTGATACAAAATGAAACAGTAGCAATAGCATGATAAAGACTGAAGGACTCAGGTTGAAGCCAGAACCCATCATGACCCTAGAGGACTAGTGATGAAGCATCCTGCCCAAGCAAGGTGCAAGAGGACACACTTTCAGAAATGGCTAATATATTAAAACCAGTTAGGCGACATTGGAGGTGGAGTCAGGAAAACCGTAAAGTGCTACATAAATGTAAGACTAGCTGTGATCATTATGTACTTCCATAGGTGGTGTTTCTTTAAACAGAGGAAAGACTAAGGGAGAAGGACTGACCATGGCACAGCCACAAAGAAGAGAGAACATGAGGGCCATTGAAACTTCTTTTTCATTGCACAGCAGAGAACAGAAGAAAGTTCAGGAGGCACAGACAAGCAGGCAAGCTCTGAAAGTTGCGTTTAAATTGGAAAAGAGCAATCTGGAAGAGAGATTCAGGGCTTCGGACACAATCTGCTTTTCTTGTTCTACTTATATATTAGAATGCATTTTGTAATTTTTAAAAAAAATTCCAGAGGTTTATTTTTCTAATTAAGGTAGCAGTGAAAAGTATTTGGGGGGATGAGCACTGCTGTTATAGGACTTTATATAAAGAAACCATCCTTGTCTCCCACTCAATCAACAAGCATTTATTGAGGGCTTACTATGCACCAGGGCATGGTGCTAGGAGCTGGGAATATGAAGTAAGTCAAGGCCAGTGACCCTGCCCTCCACATTGGTGGGCATGGTGGAAGGTGCCTACCTTATCCAGGAGGACATCAAAATAAGCAGTATCCCAGTAGGTTTGGTTGTTGGCAGGAAGCTGCAGGAATGCCTTGATGCCATTGTCTATCCTTGGGGGGCTGGGGAACAGGTGGGTCACATGGATCTTAAGGAACTTCTCTGGCTGGCTGGCAAATGTTTCAACTTGTTGGTACAGAGAGTTCAGGTCAAGACCTTGGCCTTGGAGGAGGTTGTGCTGGGGGAAGAGGAAGTGAGGCAGGTTTTTGGTGGCCAGGCAGCAGAGCAGGACCACCAGCAGCCGGTACACGGAGCCCTCCAGGTCACTCCAGTCTTCTGGAGAAGGGAAGAGTTCAGTGGCCCATAGCAGCACTATCTGTGGGAAGCAAAACATCCACTTAGGGCCCAAAGCCAAGGGCTGGAGAGGAGCAGGGAAAGAACCTATAGGAGATCACTCAAAAACAAGCCTGAGTCCAGGAACCCCAGAACTAACCACTGGCCTGGATTGACTGCTCAGCCCGTCTAGAGATGAGGGAGGGAGGGAGCCCTGGACTTTGGGGGTTAGGTCACAGGGGCAGAGTTCTTATAGTGGAGCTTAACATTGTGAGGTCCCTCACTCAGCCTCCATAGCATTTCTCGCAGCTGTCCCCTTCTCCCCACACATAGCCCCCCAGCTCCAGCTCTCAGACCCTCTGAGCTGGATCACTGCCCTAGCCTGCCCATCACTTCCCCTCCTCCTCACTCCAATGCATCATCTCCAGAGCTGTCAAAGTGGTTTTTCCCTAAAGCTCAGTTCTAGTCATATCACTTTTTTACTCAATAAACTCCAATGGTTCCTATAGAAATAATTTGTATCGGAAGAATAATAATTCCAATAAACTTAATCCTTATAGGATCAAAGACAAATTCCTCCCTTTTGGCTTTCAAAGACCTTTATAACCTGGTCCCCTCCATCTTTCCAGCCTCATATTTTACTTCCCTCCACATTCACTAGGATCCCTCCTTTTTGCTATCTCTCTCAAATTGAGTTTCCCACCCCCAGGTCTTTGCACTGGCTGTTCCCCATGCCTGGAATGCTCTCCCTCCTCACCTCTACTTCTTAACATCCCTGGATTCCTTCCATACACAGCTTCAATCCCACCTTCTGCCAAAGACCTCTAGGGATTTTTCTAGCCTCATCATCCATTACTCCTCGTCATACACACACCAGCCCCACCAGACCAGCTGCAACTTCACACCCTTTGCTCTATCTCCCATCTCCACCTGTACCCTGGGTACTGGTCATGCACTCACCCAGGGAGGGCCCTTACTAAGTGTGTACTATGTAGCAGGAATACAAAGAAAGGTAAAACTCAGCACCTGTCCTCAAGGGTCTTACAGTCTAATGGACAGACAACATGCCAACACCCAGGTACATATAAGACCATTCAGTGAAAACAGGAGTAATCTCAGAGGAAAGGCTGGGGGCAGATGGATGGACGGGTCTCTTTTAGAAGGTGGGTCTGGAGCTGTCTTGAAGGAAGCCAGGAAAAGCCCTTCATGAAAGCCCTCTCTGGCCTCAAGCCCCTCCTGTCCTCTGGCTCTTGGCTCGCTTGTACCTTTTCTCTCTCCGCTATATTGACTTGCACATTGTCTTCCCAAGAGCAGGGTTGCTCTTTGACAGCATCAATGCTCATACTCCTGTCTTTGTCTTCTAGTGTGTGGTACATAGTGTGCACTCAATAAATGGCTGCTGACTGATTATTGGTTATTTGGTCCTCCTATCATTAAGAGCCATAAGTTTTACGTAGCCAGCCCTGGGTCTCTGCTCTGGCCCAGAACCATATTGTTCATAGGTCTAGAAATGACAGAGGCTTCAGAGGAAATGAACAGGGAATCCAAGGACATGGTCCATGCCTCAAGAGCACGTGATGACCCCAAGCACTGACCTTCAGCTGGTCAAACGTGAGGCCGGCCTTCTTGCCTCCCTCTCGCCAGCTCTCATTGTTGACCCTATCCAAGATGGAGAGGCTGTCCAGACGGTAGCCTTGGAGGGAACCCACGATGCTGAGGAGTTTGGTAACAAGGTTGTCCGTGGAGATCCTAAAGATAAAGCAAAATCCAAAGTGCTCCTGTAGTTGGGAATCTTGGGAAATATCCACGAAGAGGCCCCTTAACATTCTACTTTATTTCCACCTTTATCATAAAGCACCTGCATAGGTAAGTGAAAGCTCAAACAATTCACACAGAGAAATCAAAGAGAAAAGACTAGCCACACTGGATGAAAGAGGTCAGATATCTGTGTTTTGAAAGCATGCCTGACCGGACTGTGGTTTCAGAGGTAAAGTTTCCAAAATAATTTGATGTGACTTTAGAAGAAAAAAAAACAACTATGTTTTTAAAAGGGGGCACAGGAGCAGTTAGGTGGTGCAATGAATAGAATACCAGCCCTGGAGTCAGGAAGCCCTGAGTTCAAATAGAATCTCAGACACTTACCAGCTGATTGACCTTGGCCAAGTCACTTAACCCCAATTAACCTGCCTTCCCCCTCCAAAAAAGGGGGGCAGAGAGAGTATGCATGGAAGATGCTTTCATGGGAAATTTTTTTTGGAAGCTGGGAAAGAAAAGATGGATGCTTTTTGTTAACTCTTATCAATAGAGGCAGCAAGACGACCAGATTCACGGAATCTCTTCTGATACTTATTGACTGCATAACCCTGGGTCAGTCACTTGATGTCTCAATGCCCCAGCCAACTCCCTGAGACTGAGCTACAATCAAGTCCTAGATTTGCATCAAGGGGAGAATTTCCAGATGAAGGTTCCCAGTGACTATGGAATCACAGCTGTGGACACAAAGTCATCATAATTCCCAGACAGACCCAGATGCATTCCAGTCCATTAGAATGCTCAGGTTTTTGCCCAGTGCTCTCCTGGCAATTACACGGTACCAAGTAGTGTACGGAGGATGCTAAGGACCCATAAAGCCAGCCCTAGCCCGTCTCATACACCTCCAACTCCATCTCTGATATCGTACCGGATGTTTCGGAGACATCTTTATTGACTGACTAAAACTAAACGTGTCCTAAACAGAACTCAAGGTCTTTCCCCCAAATCGTCCCCTCTTGCACACTTCCCTGCCTCCATTCCTCACTTGCACCCACCCCATGTATCTAACAGATCACCAAGTCTTTGCATTTCTCCCTTCACGTTATCTCCATTTGAAATGGCACCGTGCTAGCTCAGGCCCCCAGCACCTTTCACCTAGGCTACCTCAACAGCCTTGGAAATGGCCTGCCTGCCTCACACATCTCTCCTCACTCCCATTCACCCTCCACGCAGCTGCCACACTGACTTTCCTAATCCCGGTTCTGTCCACGTCGACCCCTCTCTCTATACAGTGAGCTCCAATAGTGCTCTCTGCCCTCTAGGATCAAATATTTACTCCTCTCTTTGGCGTATAAAGCTCTTCACAACATGGCCCCAATGTTTTCTTTGTATGCTCCATGCTTAATACAGTTCGTGAAACATACACATGTGTTGTTTGACTGATAAACCATAAACTCCTCTGCTCAGCTCTAAAGCCCCTCATAGCCTGCCCCAACCTGCCCCTCCTAAGTCAGAGTACAGTGCTGTCCTTGCTGCACTTTGAGATCTAGTCAGACGGACCCATTCTCTTTCCCTCACACGTGCGACTCTCTCTCAGGTCTCCACACCTTTGCCTAATGCCTATCCCCCATGCCTGAGAAACGCACTTGCTCCTCTCCTCTGCCCCAAAAAGCTATCTCCTTCAAGATGCAGATCAAGCCCCACTTTCTACATGACACTTTCCCTGGTCCATCCCCAACTCCTGATTCCTCTCTGTCAAACTTGTTCAGTCATTTCAGTCTCTTTGTCACCCTATTTGGAGTTTCCTTGCCAAAGACACTGGACCGGTTTGCCATTTCCTTTTCCAGCTCATTTCACAGATAAGGAAACTGAGACAAACAGGGTTGAGTGCCTTGCGCAGGGTCACCCAGATAGTAAGTGTCTGAGACCAGGTTTGAACTCATGAAGATCAGTCTCCCTGATCCCAAGCCCAGCACGCCATCCACGGCACCACCAAACCGCCCATCTCTCAAACTACCTTGTTTTTAGCTATTTTGTGTACGTTGTATTTACTCATGTGATATCCCCAAGGTCCCCAGCTAGCAGCAAAGCAGGAATTCGAGCTCAGGTTGTGACTCTGAGGTAGTCCATCTTCCTAATGTACGTGTATTATTTCCAGTTCCTTTAGTGGGTCCAAGTCATCATTATTAAATCACTGGCATTAACAAGAAAATCTCTGCTTATACACTGTCATTTCACGAATGGCAGCCCATGTGTCTCTCAGATGCCATAGTTGCCGATGACCTTTGAGCTCATCTAATCCCACATCCTCCTCACATCTCCCTTTTGGTCTCAGGACAGTGGGTCTGCTCAATGTCTCCCTTCAGTCACTGGCTGCAGTTTCCTGCCTCTCCTTACCCACCCAGAAGTGTTACTCATCAATGACGATGGAGGCTGTTCCTGGGAAGAACACCCACCAGGAGCCAGCTAGCAGAGGAAAGTCCTGGCCACAGCGTCCTTGGTGGAGGCTGAGAGCTCAGGGCTTATAGGGATGGGCAGACCTAAAAAGGCCCGAGAGTGAGAAAGGAGGAGGCAGAACGGGTATTTCTGATTTCCAGGAAAAAAGAAAAAAAAAGCTATTAGGGCCTGAAGCCACCTTCAAGGAAGAGACGCCTGAAAACCCAACTCTGGTTGGCCCCTCTCCCTCCCAAGGCAGTCATTCCACTCCACACCACCTCTAATGGCCAGGAAGGTTTTTCCTGACACCCACCCAAATAGGCATCTTTTCAGGGACCGTCCAGAACAATCCAGCTTCTGCCAAGCACAGCAGCCCTTCGAGTACTCTCAGACAACTACCATGCCTCCCCATCCACTTGAGTCTTCACCCTAGAGGACTCAGCTTCTCCAATGCCCCTTCACATGGCAGGTCATTGCAACATTCCATATCTTCTCCAATTCTTCTCGGTAGTTTCCATATTCTCAATGCCCTCCCTAAACTGTGAATCTCAGGCAATCACTCAATGAATCAATGGACAATCATGAAACACCAACCCTGTGCCAAGGGAGCACTGTGCCCAGAACTGAGCAAAGTCCTCCCAAGGGGCTCTGACAAGGTCAGAAGAGGACCGGGGACTGTCACGTCCTCAAGACTGGAAGTCACACTTCCCTTAATGTAGCTTTCCTTAGGTTACAGGGGTGGGGAACTTGAGGCCACATGTGGCCTTCTAAATCCTTAAGAGCAACCTTTTGACTGAATCCAAATTTTATCGATTGTTCTGTAAAATCTGGATTCAGTCAAAAGGCCACACTTAAGGATTTAGTGGCCTTAAGGCTGCAGGTTCCCCAGTCCATGAAACTTTAGGATGAAAAATAAAGCAGGATAAATGGAGACTTTTGTATTAATCTGCATCTTTCCCTAAGTAGATCTTGAATTCCAACCTGAATTTTGCCACTGGTTTACTTCATGGCCTTGGACAAGATAGATAGCACCCCTTTATCTGGGCTTCCTCATCTGGTAAGGAGAATAATGGGGATGTGCCTCTCAGGGGTGTGACCAGTTTAATGAATATGTTGGGAGTGCTCTGAGAACCCCAAATGAAAGGGGTCACATGAATGCAAATGATAATTATGTTAATGTCCTGGAATGGGACCTAATCTTTGTGATCCCTTTGGGAAGCCAGCCTTGAGAAGCCCTAGATGTCCCCAGGGTTGGAAACTGCCCAGTGAGTGAGGAGCCTGGCACAGATGTATCTTCTGCTGGTTAATGTGGTCTCTGATGGTCTTACTCCACCTTCTCAACAGTTTTGTAAGGAGCCAGCGCTGGGGGCCACTACACTCTGACCACAGTGCTCAGTTCTATCTAAAATGCTTTGGTCAAGGAGCCCCAGACGGGACAGAGCCTAAATGATCATTAGCACTCATGAAAAGATGACCACTTCTTTCAGGAAAATAAGGGCAGATAACGTTTATATAGAGATCGAAAGTGTCAAAGTGCTTTACATCTGTCATCTCATGAGAGGCTCACAGCCGTGGCTGGCAGGTGCTATTATTAGCCTTATTTCACAGAGAAGGAAACCGAGGCAGGTAGAAGACAAGTAACTTGCTCGATTTCTGAATTCAGAAACTGTCTGAAGCCAGATTAGAACTCGGGTATTTTTGATCCCAAGACCAGTTCTCTACCCATTGCTCTGCCTGGATAGTTCCAGATGTGTGCCAAGAAACGGGAAGAAAGAGAGAGAGAAAGGAAGGAAGGAAGAGGAAGAAAGACAAAGAGAAGGGAAAAGAAAGAAAAAAGAACCCCCATCCCCGTGTCCCCTGCTGCCTTCTTCCAGGATGTCTCTGTGCCCTGGGACACAGGAGACAGGAGAGATAGAAAGATAGAACTGCATTTACCGCCAGTGATGGGAACTCGAAGGTATAAGATCGGCTCCTTGGCGCTGAACTTTCTCCAAGCTGCCATCTGGGAAACCCTGGGCCAGGTGCTTCCTTTGAAGGTGAAGGATCTTGTGGTTCTTCTTCACCACAGGAATGATGTTAAACCGGATCATTCTCCAACCACTGGACACCAGTAAGGACATATGGAGGTCTTCTTCCTTTAAATTCCCTGCATTAAGGGAACCTGAAACAAAGGGCCAGCACTAGAAATGAGCAATAGGGGGTATCCCTAAATGTAAAGAATCTTTTACACACACACACACACACACACACACACACACACACACACACACGTGTGTGTGTGCCCATTTTATTGATGCCCTTTATATATCATAGTCATTTCTATGCATACTCCTCCATCCCCAAAACTTACCTTCCTTAAAACAAAGAAAAATAATGCACAGAAACATAAGCAAAAGCTACTTATAGAGTGATTTCTGGCAAGGTATGCAAGATCCTGTATCTATAGATCCCCACCTTTTTTCTGAGAAGAAGCAGCCCTCTTTTCTATTCTCTGAGACCAGAAATTGTTTATTTGTTACAATACTCAGAATTTGGCTTCCTTTTTTCTCCCTCTAGTAGCTTCTTTTTTTCTTTCTTTCCTCCTTCCTTAGTTTCTCTTTCATATCTTCCTTTTTTTCCTCTCCCTCTCCCTTCTTTTATTTCTTCCTTCCTTTCTTCCTTTGTTTCTCTCCTCTCCTTTCTTTTTCTTTCTTTCTTTCTCTTCCCTTCTCTTTTTCTTTCTCTTCCTTCCTTCCTTTATCTTTTTCTTCCCTTTTCTTTCTTTCTTTCCTACCTTTTACAGTTTCACATCCATCCAACCTTTACCTTGGTTCTTTTCCGATCTACTATGGTCATTCCTCTATTTTTTTTCCTCACAGGAAAGTTCATTTCTCTTTTGAAAAATAGATTTTGTTCATCTCTTTTGTTTCAACATTGTCTACATTTCCCCTGCACCCCTTCTCCTCCTTCACAGAAACTTATCCCTTATAACAAAGGCTTTTTTGTTTTGTTTTGTATTGTATTAAGGAATGGGGTGGGGGGGGAGGAATGTCAGCAGAACCAATCAACACAGCAAAATAAAGAGTAAGGGCAAAGGAGCCAAGGGCAGATTCTTTTCATTTTTCTTCTTTGGGACCGGATTTGGTCTTTATGACTTTGGAACATTGAATTTCACTTGCATTGTGGTAGCTGTTTTTTCCATTTCCATTATTATAGTCCTTGTGGATACTGCTTTCTGGTTCTTCTTTTGTCACTTTCCCTCAGTTCATATAAATCTTTCCATGTATCTCAATATTCGTCATGCTTATCATTTCTTACTAACTTCATGCATCATAAATTTGATTAGCCTCTTTTTGCCTGAAATTCAATTTTGTTCCAGTTCTTTGCCACCACAAAAAAAATGTTCCTATAAATATCTTAATGTACAAAGAACCTTCCTTGTAGTCTCTGATCTCCTTGGGATATTTGCCTAGCAGTGGAATCTCTGGGCCAAAGAGTATGGACATTTTAACTGCTTTATTTAAATAATTCTAAGTTGCTTTCCGGAATGGTTGGGTCAATTCACAGCTCCACTAACAGTTCATTAGTGTGCTCTCTTTCCATAACCTCTCCAGCAGTACTATTTCCATTCTTTGTCCTCTTTGCCAATATGCCAAACATTGGGTGAAACCTCAGCATTATTTTGATTTGCGTTCTTTTATTATTAGTGATTTGGGGCCTTCTTTCAAATGACTGCCAATAGTTTGCAATTCTTTTGATAAGTGCTGGCTCATCTCCTTTGTCCACTTATCTATTAGGAGGATAGTTTATCTTTTCTTGATGAAACCAACCCTGATGTTATGATAACCAGTCTTTGCCTCTAATATTCTCTGGGTACCATCAATTCAGAGTGTCTGCATCATGGCGTACAACTCTGGTAATTATCCAGACTGATTAGTAACCAGAATCATCATGGTGTTCTCGTGAGCATACTGTAGGCTAGATGTTACTATTAGTAAGAAGCTGTATGGTCCTGTATGGCTGTTACTCACAAACACCACCACCATCTCAGAAGAATAAAGAAAGGTCACCCAGAGGACAATGGAGAAGTCTACAGTGGCCCATAAGCTGGCTACGGAATATTACCCACAATGAAAGAATCAATGAGTTTGAATGAAGTAAAAAAAAAAATTAATGAATGAAAAAGTATTTATTCAGTGCTTACTATGTGTCAGTCAGTCAGTCAATCAGCCACTAAGTCAGCCAATCTGGGGACACAGATTTTTTTAAACAAATAGATATTCTATTCATTCATGGAACTTACATTCTAATGAGGAAGACCGGTAGGGCATTGGTGACCAGGGAGGGATATTTTGTTCTAACATGGGTGCAATCAATCAATAAGAATTCATTAAGTTCTTACTTAATGACTTGGTGCCAGGCACTGTATCAGGTACTAGAGATGCAAAGATAAAAATGAAACAGTTCTTGCCCTCAAGGAGCTTCAACTCTATGTGAGAGATGATATATAAGGAATTGTGGCATAAATGAATGGACAAAGAGGTGAATCAGTCATGGATGAAGCATAAAAGACAACAGATTAACAGACCGAGGCCTCACTGGTACCCACAGATCACTGAAAGAACTTGAGACAGGTTCCCAGATCACATGTAGACTTTTAATGGAGGAATCATGGGAGGCAACGGACAATAAGCATGAAGGACGAAAAGACATAGATAGGATAAGATTTGTACCAAAGGAGGGAAAACCCAAGTGGTTGAGATTGTATTCAGTTACCACACTGAGTAAGCACCTACTTATGTTCCAGGACCTATGCTGGGTTCTGGGAGTCATGGAACCATTGATGTATAAAAGTCTGATCTGGATGGGGATTACTAACAGCCACCATGTCAGCCATGATGGAGATGGCTATCAGTTTCTCCTTGGCCTCAAACCAAAGTCAGCTTGTACAGTATCCCTTGCACAGTCTTTTTTGCCTTGTTTTTCTCTGAAGTTGAAACGTCCCAGAACTCCTTTTTGAGGTGTTGTTTTTCTGAACTCATTAGTTTACCTTTCTTGTCCTGTTAGTCATGGAATGTTCCCAAAGGAGCCTGGGTATCCTTCCTCCTGATTAATTAATGGATTTTTCTTCTGGTGGTGACTAAATGAAAACATTCTTCCTCTGTCGGTTGGCCTTAATCCTACCCCCATCCCTTTCAGGGAGAACCTTGTGCGTAGTAGGCACTTAATAAAGGTTTGTTCATTTGAGTTGGGTATATTCCAAAGAAGCAGGGCAGATGGTTGTGCTTTGGCATGTGAAGAAGCAGGACAGAATATCAATAGATTATTTTGCTTAGGGTTGCCTTTCCCAGGGCAGGGACTGATTTTGGTCTGTGCATCCCCAGTGCCCAGCACAGAGTGTCTCTCACACAGTAGGTACTTAATAAGTACATGTTGATTGACTGATGGGTTCTTCCCAGATGAGCCACCAGACAGCCACTAGAAGTAGAGTTGCCCTTTCATATTTGAATCCCTGCCTCAGACACTTGCTAGCTGTGTGACAAAATGAGGTCAAAATGACCTGACCTCTCTGAGCCCCAGTTTTCTCATTTGTGAAACAGAAATCATTCTACCTGATCCTCTGACCTCCCAGAGCTGTTGTGACAACCCAATGAGATAAGTGATGCAAAAGATGATGCCCAAGTAGAGTCGTTGTTGTTGTCATTCATTGAGAACCATTAGAATCTGTTGTTCCTCTTTCCTGATCCTTCCCCCACAGGCTAGTATCTTCTCCCCCACCCCCAAGTTACCTTGAATTTGTGTGTGTGTGTGTGTGTGTGTGTGTGTGTGTGTGTGTAACCGAGTCCCAAAGCCCATTGGAATGGGACCTTCTACTCATTTGGTAGAGATCAATGCCCTTGGACCTCTGTGAGGAAGGGAGGG